>JAMXBB010000001.1:7814446-7895933 GCA_024138015.1 Lumnitzera littorea | reverse complement strand
CCCCCCCCCCCCCCAAATCTTTCCACAGCTCAATTCAATTCTTCTTAATAACTCCCATGTGTATTCATTTTAGTTCATCACTCATTGCTGGTTTGATTTGTCTCCGATTTCTTACGTCCCAAATTAACCGGTAAATGTTATTAATTAAATGTTTTAGTATGTCATTTTACAAATTATAATTTATTTTGTATTATGGTTTGTGTTAGGTTCTCATTCGTGACATCCGCTGTTCTCGTCTCATTTTGAATTCGCAAACCGTTTCAATTTCATATTCGGTACTATAAATATAGTGTAATACTCTGTTATTATTATTATTATTATTATTTTATTCCGTTGTTAGTATTGATTTAAGTATCGTTAGTATTCAATTACTGCTTTTAAATTATTTGCTTATCATACTATATAGTGTTATTAATGTAAGAGTCATTGTTAAATATATTTTATCATATTTTAGATCGTTAGTTATAGATATATATCTTGGGGCCAATTTTTTTATTTCTATTGCATTCAAGTGGGTTGCTAATATCTATTTATTTATAGGTTATGTTAATAATCATATTTTTATACAAAATTCATAAATATCAATTTAGCATGCTATAGATCGTTTCTATATTTAGTACGATTAATTATTGTTATCGATGTTTCATAATCTAATTATTCTATCACATTTATATCATTTACATATATTTGGCATATTATATATTACGCAGTATGTCCATTTTATTCGTCGATGCTTATTTTATGAGTTTTTACAAAATTATTTTATCTTTTCAGTTAAGTATGTATTACTTACTTGCCTTATTGATTCAATAAACTATATGATCCGATATTCTAATTATGTGTCCATTTTGTATCTTCATTTATATTTATATATGTATGTATATGTATATATTATGTACTTTATGAGTTTCTATGAAAAGTGATCTTATATATATAGTTATGTCACTTTTTAACTTAATCATAGTATGATATTATTAGTTTGACTCAATGATTTCTTTTAAGACCTTAATTGAGTAGATCATAAGCTCTTAGATAACTCTTAGGTAAGATTTAGCTTTAGAATGCTTAAGGGTTAATGTGTTACTTGTTTTCTTTTAGATTTGTTATGTTCGGTTTTCTTTGTTGAGGTCTAACTTTTGTTCAATTTAAGACCAGAGTATAGTATTTGATCTTGGAGTAATTCTAGGTACGTAATGTTGATTGTTGCTTGTGTTTGATAGGACTTAATAATCAAATTAGACTAACTTATATTCAGCTTAATTAAACTTGATTGTTGGTTTTGCTTGATCTGCTCGCTCTAGGGGCCCATAGTGGCAGATCCCTAAAGGAGCAATTACTGATCATGTTCGAGGTTTCCCTAATGGACTTTCACATGAGACAACATAGCTAGAATGTTAGGTTTTGGACTCTGATTTCTAGGCGTAAAGGACTTAAAGGAAAATGTATAATTATATTCACCTATGTATGAGGGCAAAGACCGAGTGTAGCAAGGTTTGAACACCTGTTGTTTTGTCGGCTTAAATTGAGATGATTAAACTGCTGATTGCATTATCTTCTATTAATTGTATATCTATATGTGAATGATCTGTCTGGCATGCATATGTGTTTGTACACCCATACTAAGCTTCAGCTCATTCTTTTCTTTTTCAGGTACTAGATCTGAGAACCTTCTTATTTATGAGGAGACATTTGTCGATGACATCTAAGAGGAGGATGGAGTCAAGTATCTATATTTCTATGATGACTAGATAGGGTGATATCTATATTACTAATGGTTTATGTTTTGTTGGAGATTTTGTATTTTGAGGAGATGGACTCCTTTCGATATCTAAGGATTTTAGTCATTTCACATGTCTTATATTTTGGTTGTAAGTCAGGACACTTTTGAACTTTTGGATGTTGTAGGTTTATATGGGGTTACGAGTGGATGCAATTTCCCACTCCTTTGTGGATTGTGTATTGTGATTTTTTCTTGTTTCGATTGTAGACTTAGAAAGCCTTACATATTCTAGACTAGTTAGGATATGTAGCAAGTTGTAGTGCCATTTAGGGTCTTGGGGCATTACAATACTGCTGCTAACACAATCACTGGGGGAGCAAACCTTAAAATGGAACCACTTAAAGGAGTAGTTCTTTCCTATTTATCTTACTTGAGTCTAAAGAACACATTTTGCCTTTATGGCTTCTAATAAAATAAGGGTTTTGTGTGTTAGAGTGTTGCTTTTGCTTGCTTTTAAACTAAGTCCTAAGATGATGATGTTAAAACTTGAGGACAATGTCTGTGTCACCTACTTAATGTCATGAATGAAATTATATATGTACCATTCTGTGCTTTAGTATTTATTCTTTTTCCTATGTTCTTCTCTTCGAGTTGGAAAGATGGAAATGCAAAATTTAATGCATTCTATTTTAGTATGAGTTAGAGTAGCCATTACATGCGATAAGAGAGAATATTTAGAGTGTAGTGCTCAAATGAGTAACCGTGCATTATATCTTCTCTTGATATTTTTATTTTTTTTATAAATTGAAAAAAATATAAATATGTTTGCTAAGATATACCTTTAGTTTTACTCTCGAGCCATTGTTGTGCATATTTCACTTATTCATATAATCGAGTTATCTTGGTTTTTATAAGTTAATCTTTGATAATTTTTTAGTTTTGCACTTAAAATTTGATATTATATACCTTATTTTTAATCATTTATACTTGTAATCTTGAGCCTGGGGTATTTATAGTTTATATCATTTTAATGATGACAAAAGTAGTAAGTTTGACAAGTATAACTAATTATCCGACTTAGCAACATCAAACTTTAGATGTAATACCTAACAAGAATAAGTTCATTTGGGTATTATATTAAGAAATTTCAAACATTGTGTAAAATTGAAATATTGATTTTAACAATATACCATGCTTTAGCTAAGCTTTCAGAACCATATGAAGCACCTGGATTAAACAAAATTTCTGCAGGACAAAATAAAAGGTAAAAAGAAATATTTTTCTCGAGCGATGCAATACTAAATGTGATACCTTAAGGCTCTAACTACTTAAAATTCATTTATTGAAATAAAGTTTATGAATGCTTTATTTGGATATAACATATAAATTCAATATTGCCTATTGTTTATCGAAACTTAAATATTGAATTCTAAGATAGAATGAGATCTTAAAAATAAATTATTCAACTTATGAAATTAATATTACAACATAAAATAGCATCCAAATTAAAGGATATAGATAATCACTAAATACATACAGTATGTAGTGTGTATAAATATATTAACATGATAATTAAATATGAGTTAAATTGCACCCCAATTATAAGTTTATAACTAAATTTAACTCAATGACATTATATATATATATATATATATATATATATAAACCTTGTAAAGTTTTTGCTTGAACCCTAAATTGGACTTAAGTGCCTTAGGTAATTTCATGAGTTAATAAAGGCCAAATAAGTTAAAACTTCACTAAATTAAAAACTCAAATATAATATGAATGAGAAAAACCCTAAAATGTTGATCGAATTTTTTTTCACTTATAAAAACATTAAACCCTATGTACGCATAACTATAAGAGATTAAACCTAAACCTTATGAAAACCCTAAAACCAAAACCATAAGCTTACAAAATGTATAAATTAACCCCAATGGTAATAAAACCCTAATTGAATACGGTTATTGATCAATACACGTAATCACGTAAACTCACTAATGAATGAATGGAGATAACTCCTAAATATTTATAAACGTAAAAAGTAACAACTTAATTAACAAAATTAATAAAATTATGAATATTATTTTATGAGTATTTTTAATTCCATATTTGTACATATATGTGCTAGTTTTGTGTTGATTTAATAATTTTGAGTTAATTTTATTACATATTTTATGTTTATGTACTAAAGGGTATACATTGATTTTATATTCTATATTTCCTTCTATGATTACAAATACCAATTGAAAGTTAAACATACTTTTAGAAAAGTCAAACCAATATTTTATAATTTTCTTTTCCCTTTTTGCTTTTTTCTTTTTCTTCTTTCCTTTCTTTTCTTTTTCTTTTTCTTTTTCTCTCCACTTGCTCTTGGCAAGTTGCGGCTACCCATTTGCAATCAAAATCCTCACATGTGATTAATGAACAAGATAAAAATCAAGGCTAAAGGATAAGAGAAGGGTCAAATCTACATTTACTCCTTACCTCATCTTCTTTTCTTACTCTATTTTGTTTTTTTTTTTTTTTCTCTTTTCCTTCTTGCACTGTTGGTTGCATGCATGTACATGTACTTTATTTATTTATTTTTTCCTAAGAACTAAAAACATAAGACAACACACATACTTCGCACTTTTCTAATAGACCATTTCTTCTTCTTATTTCCCTTCCATTTTCCTTACATTTTCTTAAAACTTCCACATATTATCCACTATCCTTTCATTACATATAGTATTATCTATATCTAAATACCTTTTTACTAATAACAAGAGGACCAATGAGGGTATTTTCCAAGAAGACAAAGCATAATCAAGTAATATATTATGAGTATTTGGCTCTTTTCTTTGTAAATATGAGATATATGTATTTTATAGAATTTCATGTATTATAGGAGTATGTAATAAAGTTCATATGTATTTTACTATCCTTGTAATAAAATTTCATGTACATGTGTTGAATTATATGTAAAAGTTGTTATTTTTATGTGTATGTGTTTATATATGTATATGCCTACTTATATATATATGTACATATATGTTATGAACAACTATGTATATGTATAATACATTTCAATATATATATACGTATAGAGTATTTATACATACATATGATATTTAGTATATTTAAGTTATTATACATATGTGTAAGGTATGGTATGAATTTTTATAAATATATGTATAAATATACATATACATATAATAGCAGTATAGTGAAAATATAAAAGTATATGTATAAGTATACTGAAATACTAAATCCCTAAATAAGATAATATATGTACATACATACATGTGTACATGTGAAGCCATAACCATAAAGAGGAGAAAATAAAAATAATTTCCAAAATCTAATAAATTATAATAATATATATATACATATAAATACTAATTAATATCACAAAATTGGAAAAAGGTAAAAATTTAGAAAATGAAACGTGGGCTAATTGGAAGCTACCATGTTAGCACCTTTATTTATGTATTTAAATTGACGAATTATAAAAATAATAATAAATAATTAAATAGAAAGTTATAAATATAACAAAAAGTGAATGTAATAAGAATTTAACCTTAAAATAGTGAAATAAATAAATAATTACAAAATAGACTAAAAAATAATAAAATTTCAAAAACATAAAATTTAGAAATTTAATTAAACTATAAATTCATAAAGAAAAGCTTAAAATAATAATTTACAAATATTTAGGTCAAAATAAAAAAAAATGGTGATATTTTTAAGCCTATGATGAAAAATGTAGGTTACAATATCTAAAACGGATCCCATTACATGAAAGTATGCTCGAAAATGATAAAAATTGACTATAAATTCATAAAAATTGGAGTCAAAACAAAAAACTTATATGTGATTTCAAAAAATGATCCTACTGAGAACTTTATTTAACCAAATAGCAATTCTGAGTAGATTGTACAAGATATGTATCTAGAGTAGTTATTTCACTTAGATACTTACTATCTTTTATAATTCATAAATGTTATGTGATCTTGACATGGATTTCGACCTTCTCGTGGACTATTATGATCCTTGATAGTTTTTATGGCCAAGTGAATACTCCTAATGATTCTATACTTGTTTATGTTTATAGGTAGTGAACTTTAAATCTTATTGATAAATTGTTTGATTTGTGGGGTTTAGGGTATACATGTGTCTGATATTTATATGATAAGTGAAAATACTCTAAATTATGGAATTAAATTGATTGTTACATCATAGATATCCATACAGAATTGATTGTTTGCGATATTAACTAGTTACATAATAACTAGACTTAAATATATTTGATTTGATTAAACTAAACTGGATCATGCATTATATTATAATAATTCTAGTCATCACATCATATGGAGGTAACAAGAGGCCATATAGGGGTTGATTATATATTTATGAAAAAAAGTGTTTTAGTGCTATACACTTGTACAACATAACCTTGCCCTAGCTCATGGGATTACTAGGCATTGGAGGCGTTAATTGCTTAGCTAAGGGTTGAGCTTAAAGGCTTTCATTTACAGGTGAGTGTGGACTTTAGGAGCTTACTCATAATCATACTTGGAATTTAATTTTTAAAATTGGAATTGAACAAACTATTTTATTTTTTAATACAAAATACGGAGTTTTGTAGATATGTAAGTTCAAATATGATACCCGAATCTACTTGATGCCTTATATACTCCAACCTTAACTTCGAAGAGCATTAAATTTCAATTGTATGCAGTACTTGGTCAACTATATGTATTTGTGTGGTGTTATACTTATTCATGCATTCATATGTTTATAATTAATAATTAAATAACTTGTTTGTTATATGATTGAGGAATAGCTCATTAAGCTTTAAAACTTACACCCCTATAGACTTTTTTTACAAGAAGATCTATTCATCGTGCTTGGCTAAGATATGCCCAAGGTCAGTTGGGAGCTTTTGGGTTTATGTGTGTTGAAGTAAAGAGTTGAGTGAATATATATATATAGTAAACTCCTAATTAGAACTCTTTAATATTTTATAATGTAATATTCAGTGGTTATGTAAAATAGCTTTCTTTATTACTCTAGTTTATTACTAGTACTCGTACTTAGAGTATTGCATTACTATATAATGATGATATTTTATGAAATATTATATTACTATACATATGTTTTGATATTGTCCTTGCTTATATAATGCTTAAGTAACTATTTGTAGTAATAGTCTTGTATGTCATGTGAAAAGTTGTTAATTAGAAAGATAACCAATTTACGGTCTTTTGTATGATTTACAGTGCCCACTACAACTAGGTCACCTCTTAGGTCGTGACATGCTAAGTAAGTATAACATATATTTATGAATATAGATAGATATATTTAAGTGTATACATACATATATACATATTTAAGAAGAAGAAAATTCGTATATATAATTAGATACATGTACATATAATTTCTATTACAAAAGATATTAAAGGTACATATAATCCCATATTACATATATCTTCTAATACATAAAATACTAACAAGCACATATCAACATAAAAAAAAAAAATACAGAAAACTCATATTACAAAAGAAAAACTAAAATAACATAAAGAAATCTTTGATTACTTTTGCTCTTGAAGCTTTTGAAAATGGTTTCCCTATTTCCTTTCGAAATTCCTTAACTCCTTTTAATTGATGATAGGATTATAAGTTATAAATTGAAGATGATAGATGATAGAATGATAGGAAGGAAAATGAAGAATTTAAAGGTTAGAAGGGAAAGAAAGTTGTCAGTTAAAGAAAGGAAAATGTGAGGAAGTGAATTAAGCTTCAAATTGGGAAAAGAGAGAAAGTTAAAAGTGCTTTTGTTGCGGGGAACAACTTGGTCAACAGTAGAAGAAGAATAAGAAGAAAAAGGAGAAAAAGATAAGAATATAAAAAGTATTGTTTGACTTTGCATTTATCTTAACCATAATTTGTCACATAGGATAAAGCTTATGTTAATTTTTACAGCCAAAAAATGAAAAGAAAGAAAAGGAAGGAAGAATGAAAGAAGGAAGGAAAGAAAAGAAGAAACATAGATTTGTCTTATAAAATTTCCATAACATTTTTTTTTCCACTTTTAAAATAAATATCCTAAGTGTAGATAAGTAGGTAGTTTTAAGAATAAAATTAGGATAAAATATGATGCAATTATGGAAAAATATAGGAAATAAAATTAATACATACTAATGATACATAAACATAAAGTATGTAGTAAAATTAAATCAAAATAATATCTATACATATATATATATATACATACACCTAACACCACAAGTAATCATAGGGTATTACTTGTGATTTTATTAATTTATTTAATTAATTTGTTATGCCTTTTATTTATTAATATTTAGAAATTATCTCTACTCATTTGTTAGCGATTTTATGCAATCACATACATATATTGATAATTTTACTTAATTAGGGCTTTATCACCATTAGGGTAAATTTATATATTTTATAAGTTTAAGGTTTTTATTTTAGGGTTTTTATTAAGTTCAGGTTCAATTTCTTTTATTTTTACGTATATAGAGTTTGGGGATTTTATACACAATTAGGATTCTAAATAATATATTAAATTTTTTCATATTCGTTTTAAGTTTCATTTTTTAAATTTTAATAGCTTTTAAATTTATTGGTTTTGTTGACTTAGGAAAATTATCTACAACACTCGAGTTTAATTTTATTCTCAAAAAGCTAAATTTGTGAGGTTTATATTCTTCCCCTATCATGACATTAAGAAAGGCTTAGCAATATTGTCTAAAATTTTCATATCACGTGTGCACCTATGATACGAAAACCGTTTTACAAGTTAGAGATTGCAAGATTCTAAATTATTAATCACTAGGGTTTCCAAATTTTAATTTATTAACTTATTGTAAATTATATATAACTATGGATATCTAATATTCCACAATTCCTTAAAATCATAGACAATCGATATCTCCTACCAAGCAGTAAGATTAGATAGTAAAGTTCTTAAATCTAAACTAACCGAAATTATAAACTCTAAGTATAAGAATAGAAATTACATTTTAATGTTTCAAACCAGCTATACAATCTATCTCCAGATCCTATCTTCTAATGCATCTCAATACTTGTACTGAACACTCGACTCTTAACCTATACATAGTTATCAATCAACCTACAAGAGAAAACTATTGGGGAGTAAACTACACAAGCTTGGTGAGATATCTCTCATACTATACTATCAAGCAGATTATTAAGCAATTAATTAATAAACATATAAATACATTAACAAATAGTATGCTAAAAAATATATGTAGTTAACTAAGTATTATATACAACATCGGATTTAACGCCCTCTAAGGTAAGGGTAAGAGATTCATTGGCACTAATCATAACTAAGTTCTAGCACTTGGGTATTTAACCATGTATTGAAATTATGTATTTCACAATATATATTTCCATTTTCAAAGTCTAATAATACATAAATTCCCAAGTCTAGTGGTGAGGTAACCCCTGTAGTCCACACTTATGCCCTATAGCAGCGCTCTCTAAACTCGACCCTCAAGCTACCTATAGTTAGGGTCTCCATCACTAGATAAGCCTATGAGTTAGGGGTAAGATCTTGTTATAGAAGTGCTTCTACATTGTACTATTAAGTAAATTATATGGGATTCTTATCCTTACAAGACCCTTCATTACCATTTGCATGAGATGACAACTGGAACAGTAAATGCAATGTTTGTGCTTATGCATGATCTAATTAATTTAATATAAGTCGAATATGATTAAGTCAAATTAGTAGGCGATCAACCAATATCGGTAAGCCATACAAATCATGCAGTAGTCAATCATACAACCAATTCTTTAGTTATCAAATTTAATAATGTTTAGCATAATTAACAACCAATATCAAGCACATGCACGTACGTAAACCTCAAGCATCAATTTATTAATATATAAAATTTAAGTGTACTAACTACGAACATAAAATAAATATAAAGTCATTGAGAGTACTCACTTTACTAAAGTCGTTATAAATTGTAGCAATCAATGAGTAACTCACCCTCCTGATCGATAAAACAATAAGAACTTAATGAGTATCTAGATGTAATACTAAACAGTCTAATTAGCTAACTATATGCTTTTTGATTCCCCTTTCAACTTAGGTACTAGATCACATGTAACTTTCTCATTTTAAATCCGATTTTTATAAACTTCTAATCAATTTTTATCATTTTCAGGCATACTTTCGTGTAGCGTAGTTTATTTTATATGTTGAAACTCGCATTTTTCATTGTATGCCTATAATATTACAAATTTAGCTATTTTAGCCTAAATAATTTTATTCATCAATTTTGAGCTTTTCTTTATTATTTTATAACTTAATTGATTTGTACATTTTATATTTTTAAAATATTTTATTTTTGAGTTCATTTTACAGCAATTTCTTTATTTCTCCATTTTAAGCTTAAATTATCCATTATGTTAATGTCTATTATAGTTGTAATTCTCTAATAAATTAATTATTATTACTTCTTAATTATTTTTGTAATTTTGTTGTTTTAATTTCAAAAATCAAGAATGCTGATGTGGCAACTTCCCATTAGTTTACGTCGCAAATTTTATGATTCTTCTAATTTTTATATTTTTTCTAATTTTGTAATATTAATATATATATACATATATATTATTATAATTCATTAAATATTGAACTTCAACCCCCACGTCTCCTTTAAGGGATATAGCCCACATACATATATATATACATATATTTGTTTATCATTTTATTTTAAGGAATTATAAAGTTATTATACATATACTTATATTTTTAGATATGTACATGTATTTATAGTTGTACTATACTAATATCATACGCTTATTTGTACATGTACATATTTATATTTTTCTTATTTTATTCTTAAGTAAATTGATACTAATATACATATATATACATATGTATTTCTCAAGTGCATATATATATATAAATACTCAAGCCATCCTATATTTTCTTACTTATTTACATTTATGTATTTATGCTACCTTATAGTATATTTCACATATGTACATGTACTATAAATGTATATGTAAACCGTATATGTTTATATGTATATATATATATATATAAGTATACATATATTTACATACCTAAATGTGAGACTCGATCTTTGACCTACTACTCAAGACTTAGAGCAGCAAACCTCGTAAGA
Source organism: Lumnitzera littorea (assembly GCA_024138015.1). Taxonomy (NCBI): domain Eukaryota; kingdom Viridiplantae; phylum Streptophyta; class Magnoliopsida; order Myrtales; family Combretaceae; genus Lumnitzera; species Lumnitzera littorea. Next base: position 7,885,037 of record JAMXBB010000001.1, on the reverse strand, counting down.
AGTATAATAGAAGCAAGCAAAAAAGTAAAGTCATTAAGAGAAGCTTAAGAAATTAGTTAAGTCAAACGATAATATTTTAACTGTTTGATATCGATGTGAATTAGGGTGTACGGAATGATTTAAGGCCTTTGGACAATTTGTCCAAATTGAGCAAAATTTTAATATAAGTTCATAAAAGTTAGATTAATAACCTTGGTAATATCAATTTCTCAAAATAAAGAGTATATGAAATTTAATTCTAAAATAATATATTTTTATTAGGTGCACTCGATATTTATCGAAAACTCAAAATTTGAGTTTCAAATGAATACAAAACCATAGAGATAAATTATTTAACTTATAAAAATAATATTGGGAGTCAAATAACGTGTAATGTAATTATATGATTACACAATAAATGTCATATGTACCCAATATGGTTATATAATAATATAATATATTAATTAATGCTTGAAATATGTAATGAATCAATAAAATAAAAAGAATGTTATAATATATCTACTTAAAATACCCACAAATCAAGTGTGGTAAGAGAAGATAATAGTAGAATAAATTAAGATTGAAGTGGCAATCAAGAATTTTAGCATATGTAAAGTTGTATAGGTGTCAACATGGGATAATTAACAAGTAGAGCTCCTAATTTTAATTCCATCGAACTTGACCAGCATAAGAGGAGCATTAAACTTCACTTTCTTCATCTTTGGTCACATAATATCTAGAGAAAATGCACTCAAAAGTTCACAAGGTATAAGACAACAAAAAATAGGGAAAAGATTAGGAAAAATATAATGGAAAATTAGAAAGCATAGCAGATGAAGACCTAACATGGTGAACATTTATGGGTTGAATTCTAACAATAGAGGAGAGGTTTCCAAGAGGGGTTGTCGTTGGTGGAGCTCAAGTGATTGGAGAACCGAAAAAATGCGAATTTTCACTTGTAAGTTCCTATTTTTACTAAAAACATCAAAAAATATTAAAAAATTATGACATTTGGTTTCCCTTAGTATTTTTACATGTAGAATTATCAATCCAAAATTTTAAAATTTATAGCCCTTGTATAGGTTGCTTAAGAACAACCTTAATTCTAACAAATTTTGTATGAATTTTTAAAAATAGTAAACAGTATTATTTTGAGCTAATTTTTGGTGGGTATATTTCTCATATGATACAAAAAAAAAAAAGAGATTTTTTGATAAACTACACATATAAGATTTATTAAATTTATTTTATATAATCTATTTTGTTTTTCAAGTTAAAGGAATATTAGGTTTTTAATTATATTTCTTAATCAATCTAACTTTCAATGATTTACAAAGCTTAGTTATGATTTTGGAAATATCCTGTTTGAATTTTACAATTTTATTTGATCATTTAGCTAATATAAGTTAGTTTCTCGTAAAATTGGACCTAAAATCAACTTTTCGAAAAATATTATATATTACACCCATTTAGTACTTTTCATGACCGGAATATAACAATCATAATTTACTAAGTATAACATATTTTTTGTAGCTCTAATGGAGTTTCGATGCTAAGTACCATATATTTTTCAAGCCTTTATGCATATTATGTCAAACATGATAATATAGGGTAAAATCGGTATAATTGGCAATGTAGTATGAGAATTTGAGAATTTGGGGGAGTGGTGATGTATGCGATGAGGATTCTATGGAGTGATGAAGTGAAGACATATCAATAAGATGTAAAATGAGTCCATAAAACTCAAACTTAGGAGAAAAGTGAGCAAATCAATTAATTATAGGAATTTGGTTAATGGTAGAGGATAACTAAGAGGAAATGGAAAGCAAGTATTTTAGTAGGTACTGACTTAGAAGTTGCCTTAAAGGGTAATTTGTGGGAAATCTTAGGTATTTATCAAACTCAGAGTCTAAATCATGCTAACAAGTAAGATTGAGCATGTACCACTTGTCAAGTAAGTGGATATTTGTGTGTGCTTGAGTAATCTTATGTCTACTACTAACTTTGTATGCTCTGTAATGTTTTAGCTTAGCTAAACTTGATTGCAAGTTGATGCGTTGTTCAATGAACTATATCGAGTTACCCATTATCATTGTTGCTGATTGAATAGTGATATGATATTAAACTTAGTTGTTATGTCGGTGCTAATGAGTGCATATGTGACATTTGCTAGGATCTCCTAAGGTGTTCACCTAAGTGAACCTGATACCGAGATCCTAAAGCTAACAAAACTACAAAGTAAAAGCTGCGTAACAAGTGATGAATAAGTCTGCTTGGATTTGCTAGGTTTTGCTTAGCATATTATCTAATGCATTCATGGCATGGCACGAAAAAGAGCTATGGGTTAAGTTTGCTAAAAACCGAGATATTGATAGGTCGGTTTCCATGTGAAAAGCTGGGTTTATTAAGCGAGCTACTTGATTTGTAAAAGTTGGGTTTTTGAGCATATAGAGATTGCATTATATTTGTTAGGCTAACTATATGCTGAATTTTTTAACCACTCAATGTAGTTATTGCTAGGTTGAAATGTTTGCTAAGTTCTTGGATATGTTATCTAGATGTCCAGTTTGAGTCGATTAAACCAAATGAGTTGCTAAGCTAAGCTAGGATACCGATACCGATACATATCACATGCATAAGCATGGCATACTCATGATAGACTTGCATTGTTTGGATGGGAAACTATAAGACAACATAATTGGACTAACTACTTGAATGTTATGCCTACTCGGTTATGCTTGTTATTGTATGTATTTCCACTCTGAATTAGCTCATAGTAGTTGAAGGGATAAGTTTCTCTTACCTTTAGGTTACAGATGAATAGTTAGAAGAAGGTATCAGAGTAACAAGGAGACTTTAGAACTCTAGCTAAAGATAAGATCTTGAGAGAAGTTGTTGACTACACGATATGGCTCGAGTGCATAAAGATAGCTTTTTAGGAAAGTAGTGAGTATTACACTCTCACTAAAGGTTTAGCATAGTCATGGTAGTCGTGAAACGTATAATTATAAAAGAATTACTATGTTGTATAAGAAGTGTGTAATTGTGATACTTTGAGTATGGCTCACTATTGTGGAAGCTTACGCTATTGTTTGTTACATTAAATGAGAAATGATTTGGAAGTACTTGTTAATAGACCAAAAGAGCAGGTTAAATACAGGTTCTGCCTTATTCTTAACTTAAGGATGATAGTAACAAACCCTCTTGAAGTACCAAAAGTTTGAGAAAAAATTTTAAGTAGACTGTTGAGCCTGGACTTTCACCCTATCGATTCTTTTTACAAAATAAGCTTTCTTTGAATCGATTAGTACTAAACCCTTATCCATTTAGTACTGACCCTCAACTAGGGTTTAAAAAAACCGTTTTTTCAATTTAAAAAGGGGTTAGGGTTGCTACCCAACCGAAGTCGAAAAAAAGGGGTTAAGTTATAAGCAATGCTATCGGTTTATCGATTAAAACCAATTTTTTGTAAAACAGTTTTTTGAAAAACAGAGAGTTAGGTTTAGGGGATATAAATTTTAAACCCTTACAGGTACCATTAACTTTCCAAAATTAGAAATAAACTTAAAAATCACCTTTTAATTTCGAAAGACAAGACTTAATTTAATTACTCTAATTGGATAAACAAAATAATCTAAACTAAAGGAAAAAGGAAATTAGGTTTTTTTTTTTTTACCGTCGCCCCGTAGGTGCCTAAATACTCGTTATTAAGGATTAGACGTACATAGTTCTTTTAATGAAAACTTTAACAGGTTAAATTGATTTTAATTTGAAAAACATGTCAAATTTACGTTTTTTAGTTCAATTCGGTTTATTTAAGGAAATTTCTAAAAAATAAAAGTCATAAATTGAAATTTTTATTTTTAGAAAATCTAAAAGGGCCTTAATTTTATAAAGGGTTATTTATTTTTATTGTCTTTTTTTTAAAAAAAAAAAACATTTTTCTAAGTGATAAAAAAAATTTCCTTACCTTACTTATTTTATTATATCACCTTATTTATCTATTACTTATTATATTTTATCTACTTTTATTTAAAATTGAATAAATAAATAAATAAAACAAAATTGCTCTTTTCTTTTTTTTTTTCTTTTTCTTTTCTTCCTTTTTTTTTTGTATTACATTTACAATTATATAAAAAAAATGACTAAATAACAAAGTGACAAGAAATAAATGAATAAAATAAATTAAAAAAAATTGGATGTAGTGGGTGTGTATAGGTCGAACCTAGGTAAGTCAGGTCGGGTCGAGCTTTACTAACTTTAAATAGCAGCAGTAGTTGGAGGATGCAATTTAGGGTAATTGGAGGGGAATTTCTAGTAGGTGAAGGATGATTTGTGTATTTCAGATTGTACTTGGGGGGAAGGGGGAGGGGGGTAGGCTGAGTGTTGTCACCTGGTTTGGTCGTTTAGCGATTGTTAGAAGTGGCGGTCGGTGGTTGTACTTGGGTAACGTTGGAAGGAGTTGTTGGGCATGGTTAACCAATTGGTGTAGGGGTTTTGGAGTGTGCTGAATTCGGCCATATGGCTAGTTAGAGCCTAGGGTAGTGTTTAGTGGTGATTCAAAGAGAGAGAGGGACGGTAGTTAGGGTTTAATGAAGGGTGGTTTGGGGAAGCGGCTAGAGGCTATGGTAACTACCAAGGGTGGTCACATTAGAGAGCTTAAGTTGAGGGAAGCTCGGCCGTAGTGGTGGTTGGGTTCGAGTTGGAGGGGAGAGAGGGGTTCGAAGAGAGGGAGTGTGAGTTAAAGAGAGAAAGTTTGTGAGATTGAGAGAGAGGGTGTTTTGAGTGATTATGCGAGGTTGTTTATGCTTGTTGATGGTCCCTAAGCCCTTATTTATACATGAATTCCACCTAGAAACTAAGGAAACTCGAAATCAGAGTTGAATGCAAATGCATGAAAATTCAGTTTTTTTTTTTTTCAATTTTTGAAAGTTAAATTGAATGTGCTTTTGACTGAATCTGGACTTGTTCTTAATACCAATTCAAAGCATGCCATGTTTAGTGCAAGATTGATGCAAGAAATTATGTGTCTGTGTGTGGAATTTGTGTAGAAACTAAAGCTAAAGCGAGGGAAAAAGCTATTTGAAGAGGAAAGTGCTGGAAATTTAGAGAAAAACGAGGGAAAGAAAGGAAAAAGAAGGGGAAAAAGAAAGAAGGGGAGAGAAAAAATGGGTGGACGTGACGCCACATCAGTCGTATTGGCTAACCTCGACGTACTATGTATCATTACGTGACACGTGGAGGCTGACGTAGCATGCCATGTGTCACCACGTTAGCATGTCGTCCAAATCCTATCTTGCCACGTATTAGGACACGTGACGAAATCAGATCCTAACACATAGCAGTGTATTAGTTAACAAAGCGGAAAAGAAAAAAAGAAGACCTCCCTGCCTTTGTTAAGATTCGAACCTAAAACCTTACACTCAAACCCAATGTCCAGTCCATATACTTAACCATTAGGTCATTAACCTGTGACTTATCCATATGTGCAATCAAATTGCACAAATGGACTCGGTTAGCCTAGGTTAGATTTAAACTAAAGCCTAAGTTCAACAACTCAACTTCTAAACCAAATTAAAAAAATAAAATCTACCCTAATAAAACGTTATTTTCTAGAATCTTTTATTTTATTTTTTCAATTTTTCTAATTTTTTGTAATATTTCACTTATATAACTTTTTTTTTTCACATATTCTAAATTTCTCAATTTTTGTGTTTTTTTTATCCAAATTTCATACTTTTAGGGTTTTCTTATTTTTCTATTTTTTTGTACTTTTCCTAATTTAAGGCCTTTTGAGAAAAGAAATAAAAATAATAAAAATAAAAATAAAGAGGACAAAAATTAAGTGTCTACATTGACACCTAGAAGGTGGGGCATTACACTAAATGAAAACAATATATATAGATATACACAGTTAAATAAATTCAAGTGTATATATATATACAAGTACATACACGCAAAGGAAATAAATCATATACTTAATCAATTACATGTACATAAAGTTTTATTATAAAAAAAATAAAAACATCATCCATCACCTATTACATATAATACTAACAAATACATACTATTATAAAAGAAACACACAAGGATCTACATTATTAAAAAAAAAAAAAAAGAAGAAGAAAAATAGTATATCATAAGGTGTTATATGATTACTCTTGAGCTTGAGAAGTTGTTTGATAAAATAATAATATGAAGGATGGGGTAATATTATGTAAAGTGGATGGTTAATTTGTGGTGTGTGAAGAAAGGAAAGTGAAAATGGAAATAGAAATAGAGGATGATGGGGAAATTGTGATGGTTGAAAGTAAAAAAAGAGATGGTTACGTTCTTTTTTTTTTTTTTCAATTTGAAAAAGAAAAAGAAAAAATGATGTGGATTCAAGAAGTACACATGGCAATTGAAAACTAGGAAAAGGAAAAAAGGAAAGAAAATGGAAGAGATAAAAAGATAGAATGAAAGTAACCTTTATTTGACTTTGTTCTTATCTCTTGAATTTATCACATAGAGTAATTTGTGAAGACCATGCAGTTGTGATTTAGGAAAGGGAAGGAAGAAAATAAAAAGAAAAAGGAAAAGAAGAAGGAAAAGAAAAAGTAATAAAAGCATTTCAGTTTTCTAAAAGGATTTGCAACTTTTAATTAGTATTTAGAATAATACGTAATATAATTATGAAAGGAAATATGAAATGTAAAATTAATATATACTATTTAATACATAAACATAAAATGTATAGTAAAAAATTGACCAAAATAATTAAATCAATATAATTCTAGCATACGTATATTTACATATATAAAGTCACAAATAATCATATAATATTATTTGTAACTTTATTAATTTAATTAATTAATTTGTCACTCTTTATATTCATAAATATTTATGAGTTATCTTTATTCGTTTGTTAGCGATTTTACGCGATTATGCGTATCGATTGATAATCGTACTCAATTAAGGTTTTATCATCGTAAGAGTAATTTTGTATATTTAGAAGCTTAAAGTTTCAGTTTTAGGATTTTCATCATATTCATGTACAATCTTTAGTATTTATATACATATAGGATTTAGGATTTTTATACACAATTAAGGTTTTGATTAATATATTAAGATTTTTCTCATTCAAATATTTTTGAGCTTATAATTTAGTAAAGTTTTTAGTTTACCTAACCTCTTTGACTCTTAAAGTTATCTAGGGTATATAGATCCAGTTTAGGGTTCAAACTAAAAATTTTTGGGGTTTACATCCTCCTTACAAAAAGTTTCTTCCCTAAAACTTAATTGGAATAGTTCCTTGCTAAAACTCCTTTCATCATTTTTAATCAAGCGGTTTACATGTAATCAACAAACTTCTTACCAGTACCTAGCACATACTTATAAACATCATACTAGGTCCATACAATATATTTCAAATACATAATTCTTTCATATTAATTACATTAAATACCTTAGGTTCCTCGATAAGTCACTAGATTTCTTTCTAGGTTGCTCTCTCTTGATAGCATTTGGAGATGTCATGGTCGCACCTTCCATAATTGTAGCACATTAAGGCATTCTTTTTTTTAAAACACTGTTTCACTTTTTGTGCAGTTTTTCTACAATAAGAACACTATCCTTTTAGCTGTGGGCAATCATTTGAGCGGTCATCTTAGTTGCATTTTCAATAGCTTATTTGGTGTGACTTCTTTGAGATTGGTTCACTTACCTATGACCCTAATGTCTCAATCGGTCGCTTATCACTCTTATTAGCATTGTCCATTGATTATTTACCTAATTCAAAGATTTCCTTGTTTTCCACATTTTGCCCTACTTAGAATTCTCTTCCTACATATTCAATCACTCTTACTCTTTCAACAACTTCGTTATAAGCATTTAATTGAAATTCTTTTAACTTAACTCGAGTCCCTTGATCCGGTCCTGTTATGAACACTTATATACAAAATTGATTACTAACTCTCTATTTTGGACAAGTAAGATGCATAAGTTTCTGAGCTCACGTTCATATTCACTAATGCTCCGATTTTCTCTTCCTACAAGGAGTAGATCTTCCTAAAGTTTCTTTTGTTGGCTTTCTGAAATATATTCCTTTAAGAATTCCCTCTTAAACTCATTCTAAGTGAAAAGTTGATGCATAGCTCTATTCTTTAAGTTTCACCATATCATTGCATCCTTATGTAGCATAAATGCCCATAGGCTACCTTTAAGTCCTCTAGAATCTTATAGATTTTAAATGATTGCCTAATCTGTGCTAACCAATCTTCTGTCTCAACTAGGTCATCAAGTTTACCTTTAAAGTATTTATTTACCTTGCGAACTTAGAAAGCTTCACCATGTGTGGTTCCATTACTCTTAAATTATTTTCAAATTGGCCCTCACTTCCTTAATTTCATGATGCTAGTAAGGGATCAAGATTAGGATCAATAGTGATAACTTGTCAACTTAAAATTTTCTCAAGTCAATGTCATTTAATTAGCTTGTTCATTTAAATCATCAAACATCTAATTCAATCATCCTTACATTATGATAATTTTTCGTTTTCCTAAGTGTGATCACCTTTCAGTTACTATTTGATTCTTACATATCATGTTCAATCCTACTTTCCTTCTTCTTGTATTATGATTAAAATCCATATAATATCACTCATAGTCCATTCTTAATAGTCTATTCAATCAAAGGTTCGGATTCACAATTCTACTATCACAATATTTCTCCAAATCTCCACTCATATGGTTTGATTTCTCCATTGGAAGTGTTATTGCCATCTTCAAGGGTTAGAACCTCTAACTAAAATATCCTAACTTCTAATTCTATAGTTGAAATATTCTAGTACACACTCGTCTTGAGTTACTCATTTAAGGATACTTATTTTCATATCACTTTAACAACTTACTTCTTAAATCTCAAGGCTCAATACTTGAAACCTATGTCGCGTGAGTCTTTAATGTATATTCATTGAGTTAGCATAATTAGGGGATTAATGGATGATGAATGTACATACATTTATATGAAATCACAAATACATATAGGTGATATTAAATATAATATATGATCTAAAAGTCTAAGTCTTTTAGTTTTTAATCTTGAATCTACCCAATATCTAGCCCATTTCACCATTCAGTAGGTTTTTCTTATCTTTGACAACATAAAGCTCTAATACCACTTCTGTTAAGACCCTATTAGGGACTTAGTAAGATTACCTAAAATTTTTATCTCACATGTATACCTATGATATGAAAACTGACTTATAAGTCAGAAATTATAAGACTCTAAATAATTAATCACTAAGGTTTCTTGTTTTTATTTTATTAACTTATATTAAAATATAATTAACTATGGATATCTAATATTCTATGGTCTGTTAGAACCACAGAGAATTGGTATCCCCTATTAAACAATAAGATAGGGCAAATCAATTTTATATATTGCAATAATTATTAAATGATCTAGAACCTTAACATACAAATACTTTCACATGTGGTGCTTCTATACTCGCTATACGTTTTCTAACTAAATCTAGTTTTCTCTTACATAACTTGGATTTGCACTTTACACTCAAGCTTATCCTAATCCCAACTCAAATGGACCTACATAAGAAGCTATAAGAGAATGAGCAAACCATGGCTTAATGAGTTCGTTCCTCACTATCACTAATTAAGCAAGTTATCAAACATTATTAGCACATATGCAAGTTTATCTACATTCGAAATGGATGCATACATAGTGAATGTGAGCAACACATCTGTAGGAGTTTAGAATTATAGAAGGTATAGATTTACGTCGTCTACATGTCGATTATCTCTCGTACTTACCTACACAGGGTACCTTACCTCCTACATGAGATCGCTTAGGGGCACCGTCCCTCCAAACAACACTTAACTATTACCCTAGTCTAGAAAGAAACACTAATCTAAATAGTTGGACTCCAACTACAGCCATCCACTAATCACCTCTTAATAGAGCTATTGAGTCTTACAATTTAAATTCCAATATTTTATCCTTTACTTGATTAAATAGGCAAGTGTACCTATTATTTGTTAGTATGGATAAATATAGGGTTGTCTCCACTAAGAAAAGGATTCAAACACTAATACTCATTATTCTTCCTATTGACTAGTAACCGAATAATTGAATGAAGTAATTTAACTAATTCTTATGACTAAACTACACTGATTCTATGATTACCTCATGAAAACACAACAAATAGAATTATAACACCAAAACAACATGTTACAAAGAAGGTTTACTCCATCATATTAACATGAATTATGAACTATCTATAAGACATACAATCAGGTATTCGGAGTTCAATTCATAGAATTTAGGATGATCGAGTAAATTATTCAATCCAACCCAAATTTTATAACGAAGCTAGGAATATTAGTAAAAATGATCTCGTGAGTTTAGATTTGGGAAAATAAAGAATGAAATAATTAATTATTATAATATTGAATTATATGTAAAACTCCTCTTATTTATCGAAAATGCGTAAAACGAGTTTCAATAACTAACAAATCGATACAGATAAATTATATACATACTAAAAATCATAAAATAACTTAAATAATATTTAGGAGTATCTATTTATACCATATATCTATTTACATGTAGGTAGAAATACACAAAATATGCCAAAATAATGCAAATTAATTAAAGAAAATTCATAAATAATTAAGGAAAAATCATGAGAAATATGGAAAAATGAAGAAATCTCTAGAAACTAGTTGTGGCAGCTTGGACATGGAAGAAATAAAATTGACCATTTAAAATGCAATAAATAGAAAGTGAAAAAAAAAAAGAGATAAAGCAAATGTTATCTCAATTTAATGCATAAAAAATCTCTAAGATCTCTATAAATACCCAAAAAATTTCAGAAGTTCATTTGGACAGTTTGTGAAGTGAAAAAAATGGAGAGGGTTGAAACAAGAGAGAATTAGGGATTTTCCAAAAAATTATAAGAAAAACTGTACAATTATGACAATTAAACTAAACCCATGAACTACCACCACTTAGAACCAAACTGCCTACCTGGACTGGTCGATTTTGTATAATTTATTAAAATTATTAATTTTATCCAAAAAATTATGAATTTTATTATTCTAACATTTTATTGTATATAGATTTAAGGAAAAATATTGATTAGGTTTAATTACATCTATAAATATAGGGTGCATAAAAAATCATGCAAAACTGAGCATGTTTTGAATTAAAAATAAATAGCCTTAAGAGTGTAGTTTTGGACTCAAATTTTTTGTGTAAACTACTTAAGTGATATAGAATAGTGCTATGAAGCCCTTTTTTAGAAATTAATTTTCAAAATTTCAAGTGATTTTTAAGCCCTTGAAAGATGTATAGAATTAGGGATTTTTGGGGGTTAATTAATTATTAGTTGAATAATTACTGATTGAGTATATAATTAGGGATTTTAAGATGTTCATATCTGATGTGGTATAATAATTGTGGTATTTCGGGAGTTAGATGTGGTTTTTAGGGGTATTATGTAGTAAATGTACGTAATTTTGATAATATGTAAAATTGGAATTTTGGTACATATAAAATATTAAGTTAAAATGGATAGTATAGTAATAATATTAATACGTATTAAATTTAGTACAAAACTTAAATTTAGGTAATTATATGAAAAATATAAATATTTTCTCACATCGCGAATAAATTCGATATACTAATAAGGATTTAAGTATACCGAGTAGAATATAATACTGATTTAAGACTAAAAGTGATAATTTAGATACTTGAGCCTAATGTAATGAATTTCACATTTGTTCTCAAATCACATTTTTAGGATTTATGTATAATACTCATGGTTAGAACTGATTTAAAACTTAAACCGGAATCGGATTTGGAAATCGAACCTTAAACTAACCTATGACGAATTAATAATAACTAATATATTTGGGAAGAATTGAGTTAAATCATAACTTAGAGTATATATATATATCATCAAGATATAAATACTAAAAACGTATTTATATTATATATTATAGGACGAAGAGACGAGTTGCACTTTGAATGAGCAAGCGAGGAGTCTAAGTAAGTTGGGATTAAGACGTTGTTATATGTCAGAGTACTAATTTGTATTACTTAGAGGCTTGAAATTATACTTGATTATGCTTGTTAAATAGTCAACTGAGCACATGTGTTTGTTTCTAAGTTGATAATGTGATTTGGTTTACTGCTCTAGCTTGTATTATGTGATTTGTATGAAATAATTGATCACCCTAAACTGAACCTAATCAAATATATGGCTTATAATCATAAATTGGACTTATATAGCAACCCATTAAGGGAACATTAGGATTCTCTGGTCAAATGTTGACCCTTTAGAAAGAGATAATGCTAGATAGCGTAATTGGTCTCTTCTTCATCCTAACTAAGTAACAGGCAAGGAGGTCATGGCAATAACGAAGTCAATGGTTTGAAGGTACTCGTAGGAGAGGCGGTGTCTCCATCACATAAGCCTAGGTTTAGTTGTGAGCTATTGCATTAACAGAAACTCTTTAACTCAGATTAAAGCGAGTGAAATTTCTATAACCTCACAACCGGCCGCACAACATCATACGATGGCATTTGCTTAAATACGCATTGCACCTAATAATTTTGTTGATAACCCTGTTTATGTTTGTTGTATGGTTTTAAGTCTCTATCCCAACTTACTAAGATGTAGTTGCTCACATCCCTATAAACGTTGTTACAAGTACTAGCTAGGAAGTAGCTTACATTTACCTTAAACTTGACAACTGCAAAATCTTAGAGAGTGAGGAAATACATCTGAAGAATAGATATGTCTTTAATGTCTTAGCTTTTACTTAAAATTTTTTATTTTCAAATAATATATTATTTTGGAAGTATAAGACAACGAAACCCTACAAACATTATTTATAATACTTGAATTCTAGTGTATATACATGATTCCATACTTTCTTAAGTAAAAAATTATTTAACTTATAAACTGTTTACTTTAAAACAAATTAGTCTTGGATATCTTATGTAAATCAGGTCTAAAGTGGCAGCTATATGATCAGTTTTAATCTTAGAATGGTTTGCATGGTAAGACTATTACGACTTTACCACTTTGGAGTGTAATATTATCTCTACTGACAATTACTCATTTGCAGGAATTCTCTACTCATGAATATTCTTCTTAAAATTATTTAATTTTAATCCTGATTGCATTCCTTAGAATCTCTTCTAAAAAAATGGATAAGTCAAGATTGCATTAGATGCTTACTAATCCTTGAATTCCATATAACATGTAGTGAACTTCCTAAAAATATCTCTATTAACAGGAGTAGTTCGTTCTAATGACTAAGATCTATTCAGTGGAATCATTTCTCAATGTAATCCATCGAAATCTTCTGCAAAATTGTACCATACACTACACTATTTCAACTTATATGAAATTTTAATCACCAAAAAGTCATAATTATTAGGAATAACAGTAAATCAGAGTACATTCATGTTAAAATGACTTCGTAAGGCCTATTTTATTACTCACACATGATAGTAATAGAACAAATACAGAGAAATAGGAAAAAGGAAGTAAAACACAACGTAAAAGCAGAGAGAAGAAGAAACCCCCTTTTGATTCACTTGAAGGATTCTGAGATAACAGAATATAGACATTGGATCCTTCACAATTCTCTCGAAGTTAATGAAGAATGTTACACAAAACTCTCATCACAGTATCATTACCTAAGAACACAAATAAGAAACTTAATGGTCTTGATTCTAATGATCTAGTATGTTTCTTGATGGTGTTTGTTTTGATGTAATTTTCTCTCCCTCTTATCTAAAAGTTGCAGTATATTTATACTTGATTCATCAAAAGACTCAAAATTATACCACTTCAAGACACCACTTGATGTTAAGACGTGTTTTATGTATTGGTTCATATGAAAAAGTTGAAGAAAAATAGTTATGTCCACTCCTATCAAGCCCATGACTCGGGGTATAATAATCTCGAAAAAAAAATCTACACTAATGATGGCCATGACAATAGACATAAACTCCTTATCGCTTCATTATATCTCATTACACTAGTGATTGAGGGCGTGATCATCCTCCCATTAGACAATAACGAGTGTAATTGATAGAGGGATCAACAAAACTTCCTCAATTATGCTTATGACAAAGGGTGTAATCAATGTTAGCCATTCTAATCTTTCATCATCATGCCCATGATTGAGTGAATCTTGGTTTTACTTTAAGGTTTTCTTCTCCTTACAGTTGTGATTGCCTTAAAAGTCATTGTTCTTGTGTAAATTTCATCCCCTAACTCATGATTCATCTAAAATCAATACATTGCCCAATTAAGTACCAAAAATTTAAGAATTGAATCATAATTATAAACAATTTATACCTAAATATGTCTTGAAAGTGTAGAGTAATTTACGCTTATCAAACTTCCCCACACTTAAAGCTTTGCTTGTCTTTAAGCAAACACTAAAAACAATCAATTACACATTCAACAAAGCATTCTCAATGGATTAACTTTGTGCCTAACACATTGTGTTCTTAGAACAATAACCAATATTCTAAGACTAATCAAAGTAAAACATACTTCATCTTTATTTTTTTTTTAAAGGACCAAAGATTAGCAGCAGAGTTAGACTAAAAAGTACATTGTATCCATTTTTCTCCTATATTTCTATTTTTTTTATTAAATCTCCTCAAGGACAAATTACTCATTACATTTTCATTTTCATTTCTTTTTTTTTTTTTTTTTGAAGGACCAAAGATTAACAGTGGAGTCAGACTTTGCTCTTTTGAGGGACCAAAGCCCACCTTTACTAACTTTGTTATAAGGATAAAGACTAAGGTAGAGTCAAACTTCGCTCTTTTAAGGGACCAAAACCCACCCTTACTAAATCAATCCTTAAACACTTCAATTTACTCTATTTTGAAGAGATTTTCAAGAAGCATAAAAAGTTAATCATTTCATTTTCCCTTTTCATTCAAGATTAAATGAACTCCAAAAGTAATTGAAAATTAGATATACTAAGAAAGTTTAGAAGCATAACCAATTAACTTTGAACTAAAGACTCCGATTCACTTTTAACCTCTAAATTCATTCATAAAATAGCAAGTAAGTTTGCTTCACTTAGCTTTTATCTCACAATATTGATAATGTACAATAAGTCTACAAGAAGTAGCTAAGCATAAAACTAATTGCTACTATGCTAAATTGACAATTTACTTAGTAAACTCACAACTTGAAAACAAACAACTTAAGTGGGAGACTTATGATAAACAAGGTTTATCCACCGTTAATGAATCATATCCAAAGCCTTATGGGTTTAGCTATGCGAGTCTTGTCGCTATCAATCAATTGGCGATGCTCTAGTAACTTTGCCTCAATGAGAAAAATATCATTAATAAGTGCTGCGAGCCCACGTAAAAGTTGTACAAGAATCTATTTAAGATTGGAAAAATGTTTCCAAAAATATTTTTCTCAAAAATTGGTAAAGTAAGCACTCTCCATAAGTATACCAGTTGAGTCATGTCTATGCGACAAATATAACTGGTTATTTTGCCTCGATATTTATATTTTCCAATTTAAGGAGGCAATCATACGATGATAATATGCAAGGAAAAATAGTAATTTAGACACAAAATAATATCAACTAGCAAAACAATATGCACGTATTAAGGATAAGTAGATAGCAGGTCATTTAAATTCCTTCACGTAGATTAATGCTGACTTTACAAGTCTTTGAAATTTCCAAAACTTGATAATTGAGTACCTAAAAAATAATAAGACTTATAAGTATTTAGAAAAGTTAGACTTCTCAAATAACTAAATGTTTGTGGTAGTTTGCTTAGTTTCCTACGATAACCCAAACATTGCATGAACATGGTTTAACTTCTTTTTCTTTAGGTGAATAAGAAACATGTGGGTATATTTGTAAATAATTGTATCAAGCATTTGGTCAATGAAAGGTAAGGGAAAATGATCCTTTCGTGTTGTATCATTCAGCTTCCTATAATTAATGTAAACCCTCCATCTTGTTACTGTTCAGGTAAGCAATAACTCCTTCTCATTCTCCACTATGTCATACCTCCCTTTTTTGGTATCACTTATACTGGACTTACCCACTTACTATCTGAGATCAAGTACATAATTTTAGCATTGAGGAGTTTTCAAACCTCCTTCTTAACTACTTCCTTTAAAGTAGGAGTGAGTCGATGCTGTGGTTGAACCAATGGTTTACACTCGACTTCTAAAAGAATTTGATGCATGGAGACAAATAGATGAATCCCCTAAATGTCAGCTATCATCATCCAATTACTTCCTTATGTTCTTTTATGGCCTCTATCAATCTTTCTTCTTTTTTCAATAACAACTTCACTAAAATGATAATAGGGAGTGTTTCATCTTCTCTTGAGAACACATACTTCAAATGAGTAGAAAGTTGCTTAAGTTCAACCATTGGTGTTTCTTGAATGGATGGGACCATCTTAGTTATGCTTGATCCTAATTCTTCAAATCTTGGTGATCCTAACCAAAATTTTGCTACTAACTTAACCGATGCATCACTTTCACTCTCCTTGTTGTCCTCATTATCTTCCTCCTCATCACTACTCCAATCGTTTGATAAAATTAGGTGCTTATACTCATTTTACCCAAACTCCTCCTTGCTCATCTCTTGCATTAAATGGTCGATTAAATTTATGGTGTAGCAAGGACTGCTATCACTCAATTGCTTCATTACCTTGAATACATTAAAGGTCACTTACTCACCTATGGCTCAGAGGGTCAACTTTCCTTCTTCAACATCTATTGAAGCTTTTCTAGAAGCCAAGAATGGCCTGCCTAAGATTAGTAGAAGTTCCTTGTCTTCCTCCATCTCTAAGACAATAAAGTTTGTAGGGAAAATAAATTTTTCTGTCTTAACTAACACATCTTCGATCATCCCTTTAGGGTACTTAATACTCTTATCAGCCAGCTTTAGTAATACTGTAGTCTGTTTGCACTCTCCTAACCCCAATTTCATAATGATGGATAAAGGCATGAGATTTATGCTAGAGCCAAGGTTATAAAGGACCTTATCAAAATAGGAGTTTTTTAATGTAGGGAATTGTGAAACTTCTAGGATCTTTAAGCTTAGGAAGCAACTTATTTTGTAGAATCGCTGTATACTCCTTAATAAGCATCACAATCTCATGGTTGGACAATTTCCTCTTTTTTGAGAGGATTTCCTTCATGAGCTTTGCATAAGAGGCATTTGCTTAAGTGTATTCATAAATAAGATGTTGATGTACAACTTTTTGAATACGTCCAAGAATTTGGGGAAGTAGTGGTCAAGCTTTTGTTGCTTTAACCTCCATGAAAATGGAATAGATGGAACACAGGGCTTTACTTCTACCTTTTTTTTGTTCGTGTTCCAAATCAACCACTTTTTCCTTCCCATTTTCACAACTAGTCAATGGGTCATCCTTATTTGCATCAGGACTTGAGTCCTTTTCTTCATCATGCCCTGAGCCCTTTTAAGTAACCTCCTCTAATTCTCTTCTACTCCTAAGGTTTATGGCAATGACTTCCTTAAGGTTCTTCTTAGTATTGCTTGGTAATGAATGTTAAGGTCGGTTACTTAGCATCTATGCTATTTGAATCATCTGGATTTCCAAATTATGAATGGCAACATTTGATTTTGAAACTTTGTATACGCCTTTTGAATAAAACTGGTCATAAGCTCTTCTAAGCTCACTTTCTTCTCCTTAGGCAGCTGAGAGGGCTTTGAAAATCTAGGTGGTGCTTAATAAGCACTATTATTCTCTCGCCAAGAGAAATTTAGATGATTCCTCCATCCTGGATTGTAAGTGTTCAAGTATGGATTGTAATTGCCCTTGAAACAATGCTTGTGCTCGTAAATGGAGCAAATGGATTTCCAACTTGACAATCTATAATCTCATGTGTTCCTCCACAATGGCCACATACAATTGGTGGACAATAGGAAGAGCCTGAAGTAGTGAGAAGCTTGCCTATCTATGCAGTGAGAGCTATAACTTGTGTTGACAATTGTGATATTTCACTTACTTCATGAACTCCAACAACTCTCTTAGGCATTGCTCTTTCTATCTGTAACTATAAATATTTGATGCTATCCCCTCAATCAACTCATAAGCATCTTCTACTCTCTTACTCATCAATGCTCCTCTAGAGGCTGTGTCAATTATTGTGTGAAGTTGGGCTCCCAATCTATTGTAAAATGTTTGCACTTGAAGCCATATAGGGATCTTGTGATGAGGACATCTCCTTAAGATTTCCTTAAATCTTTCCCATATATCATATAAATATTCACCTTCGTATTGCATAAAGGACATGATGTCACTTCTAAGTTTGGCAGTACGAGTAGGAGGGAAGAATCAAGTAAGGAACTTTTGAGCCAACTGATCCCATGTAGTATCCAAGCCAGATGGGAGTGAATTAAGCCAACTGATCTCATATAGTATCCAAGCCAGATGAGAGTGAATTAAGCCAACTGATCTCTTTGCCTTATCTCTTAATGAAAATGAAAACAATCAGAAACAAATAATGTCTTCCAAAACTTTCTTACTTTTGAAAGTCTCACAAATTTGAATAAAATTTTGAATATGGTCATTAGGGTCCTCATGCAATGATCCTCTAAATTGGTTGGCTTGCACCATTTCTATTAACGTAGATTTTAGCTTGAATTATAGGGCCTGTGATACCTAGTGCTACTCTTTGAATAGTGGGAACATAATATTCCCAAAGGGCTCGATTATCTTTGTTTTTATTTCCATTTTTGTTATTCTCTGCCATGATCTCTATTGGCTCTTGATTTAAATGTACACATTCTCTTCTAAGATTATGGAATGTGTGCTTGATCTCAAGGTCAAAGATCAATAACTCCAAGTTTGCACTTTTAGTCCTATGCATACACTTATGGGAGAATATTTTTTTTTTTTTTAAAGGTAAGATACAAGCTAAAAATCCTAAAAATCTAAGCTAAATGCAAATACTTTAGTCAACTGAAAAACAACGCTATTAAATATGACAGAATTATGATAAACTAATTAGCGAACAAATTAAAATTGCATATGAATCAATAAAGAAAGAAACCTGATGAGCATGCTCCACTATATAACAATGACCGAAAAAATGATTTTCTTCTTCTTCCTCTTTTCTTTCTTTCTTTTTTTTAAAGGTGGAGAACTACCTAATGCAATATAATATAAAAAGCTGAAGTGAAGTGGAATGGATAACATTGCTCAAATAACGTAAGATTGAAATGCAAATTTATTTATTTTTATAATCACGTCAAATGTAAACTCTTTTTTCTTTTTCATTTTTATTTAACCTAAAGACTAACAGGAATATGACAAATTTAGCGAAACACTTTTGTTCTTTTTTTAAAATTTGATGCGTGTGATAGAGAAGACAGTAATATGAAAGCAATGAAGTTAACCAGCACAATGCAATACAAAATAATTTTCTCTAATGGTAGAGAGCTGTAAAGAAAAACAGAACTCCACAGTAGACCTTGATGATGTATGCTACACTAAATAACAATGCACTTGATGATGACTGCTCCGGACGTCAGCTGGTGAAATATATTCCTGTAGAAGTCAAGGAATGACGCCTTCAAATATAACTCCAAATTCACACTTCTCGGATAAACTTCAGGTTGCACCAGCTGAAATCAAAAGGCAACTGAGTAAAGTAACAGGGCTAGAAAAATCAAATGCTTGAAAAACGGTGAAACGGGGTGCAACAGAGAAGACTAATAAATTTATCTTAATGGCCAATATCACAATTGATACAAGATGTACCAAAATAAATAAATAAATAAATAAATAATCCTAATGCAAATATACTCACACTCCAGTGTGTGAACAATTGGGAAGCAATAATAAATCTAAAAGGAACTGGCTAGGTACTAGTTTAATACAAGCAACTAAAAATTATAAAAATAAATTGATGTCAACGAGAAAGTCAAATGAAAATTTGGATTTTTTTTTTTAAGACAAGCAAGGAAGAAGAAAGAAATAAATAATATAAATGAAAAGGAAAATTACATGCCTAAAACAAAAACAATAATATGCGACACAACTAAAACAGATTAAATGGACTTGAAAAGTTCAATATGTAAAACTGGAGATAAAAACTGGAACGAGATGCCGGAACACAACATAACAGTAACACTGGAGCGGGAAAATCCCTATCTAGAAAATATGGGAAATGAAACAAAATAAAACTTAATAACCGCACATAAAACGCCTAGTAAAAAAAAAATTGTAAATCTAATATTAATTAACGTTGCCAAAAACTTGATATGTGTGAATTTAAAAATAAAAATTTAAGTTATACAAGTAAATATATTGGGTTGCGTATGTAGTAATAAAAAAAAACTAGTAAGATTATATCGTATCCACAAGAACTAAAAATTAATTAATAGATTATATCAATTCCTTTTTTAGCTAAGTAATCAAAATGAGATGTTTAAACAAGTTAAAATAAAAAGAAATAACTTAACTAAAAGAGGAAATTAACAAAGGAAAAGTCTATCAAGTTATTTGCATAGGATTTCGACCATGCTATCATCTTATCATTTAACATATGTTTTTAAAATATGTTAAGACTAATTAGTTGGTTTTTAATTAGATTCATAAAAAGTCACTTCTCTTTTGAGTTATAATGATCTTAACCATTGTAAAAATGTCTCTTTCAAGTAATCTATCTATAATATTTAGTTAAGTGATAAATTTTTCTCACAAATATTACTACTCTAATTAGTATCAAAATTCATACATAATTTTATGTCACAGAGATTAATATCAATCGCATTAAATATGTGAATCATAAAATTAATTTAAAGAGTATATGTTCATGACAGCAATTAAATTAATTTTAGTTCAATCTTGTAGAAACTATCTATTCCCTTTCGAGTTTTTAAGATTTTATTTATAAAAATATCATTGGTTAGATAACAAAAACATAAATCATGAAAACAAGATAATTAAAAATTGCAACTAATTAAATAGTAACATATATATGGTAAAATCATATATTAATCAAATGTAAAACCCAAACTCAGAAAAAAAGAGAGGTTATGTAATAATAATAAAAATAATGATAATAATAATAATAAAATCTAGAAATGTAAAATAATTGAAGGAATATAGTAATATAATAAAGGCTTGAGGATATAGTATGGCTTGAAAACATAGTATAACTTGTAATTGAAATACTACAATAGAAACTCAAAAGGGGGGGAGGGGGTTGAATTGAGTTTAATGCCTAAATTCCGCTTTAATATGAATTTCTTAATTGAAGCAATTAAAAGAATGCAATATTGAAATAAACTAACAATGAGTCTAATTAAGATAATAGTAAAACAATAACAAGTGCTGAAAATAAATGAGATAGAGATAGAGAAATCAAACCCGAAATTTTAACGTGAAGTTCGGATCATTTCTTAATCTCCATGATCACCTAATGCCTCAACCGAGGTCTTCACACACAATTTTAATTGATAACAATCCCAAAGGCATAAGTGTCTAGTGCTTACACCCAATCTTTAACACTAATGATCTCTCAATCACAACTCACAATCACTTAATATAGTGCTCTCTTGGATAAAAATTGTAAATATGAAGCTTGGCACTATATTAAGGTTTACAAAAGATTATAAATAATGAGCACAAGACAAGAGGAATAATTGCAGAAATATATCTCTATTAATTGTCCTTTAACTGCTTACAAAGTTGCATTTATATCTCTTTGCAAAAATCCAATTGTTGGTCCTATTTAACCTGCATTAAATGTACTGTAACAGTTAATTCTTGTGTATACCAATCGGACGGTCTATTCAAATGATGTCACCATTTGGATGGTCTTCAAATCACCAATTGCATAGTTTAACTAGGCATACTAACCTTCATCAACCAGCCGAATAGTTTATGCACAACCAGTCGCACAATCCAACATACCATACTAATGTCTATCAACTAGTCGAATGGTCTAAGGTCAACCAGCCGCGCAATCCTTGTCCTGCCACTGATCATAAAATGTCTAGAGCAACCAGCCAGCTAGTTCTAGCATAACCAGCCAAATGGTTCATACCAGTAAGCTACAATAGCCAGTGTTTGATCACATTTTCTTCTTTTAACAATATTAGAATCAATTTGATATATTCTTAAGATGTCTTCACTTTCTAAAAAGTTATGGTTTGACAAAGTACTTGTGAGAATTTTGTAAGTTGGTTTATAACCATATTTGATTAGTCATTTGTTCTCATCAAAATCACAAATAAAAACTTTTAAGTTCAACAAACTCCTCCTTTTTTATAAGGACAAAATCTTACAAATAACTCTTAATAGATGCTCACCCTCAATGGTAATAACAAATGTAAAAAAATAAACACTTGAGAATATTCATTCTTTGTTTTGGAAGATAGTCAAGAGATAATTCATGTCCATGATTCAAAAAAGCATGCTAATCTTCACATTCACTTGGTTAGGACACTTACAAGCACATTTACTTTGTTTACATAAATTACATGCTAATCTTCATTTGGCAAACAAATTCTTAGGTGACTTAAGGTCTTTTCCCCCTTTGGCCTCATTAAAAGGATGAGAAACCAGGTGGTAAAGGGTAAGAAGAAACATAGCAAAAAGCCATGACACAAACCAATAGATAGGCAAGAGCAATACAATGACTAGCATAATGACAACACCATAATTTGACAATGCTAGAAAAGATCAAACTGGGCTTGGTCAAACAGGAACAATATAAGAACCAAAAGTAGAGTCAGCACATAAACAGAACAAAGAAACCAAGTGCCATATAACATAAGGATAATTAGAGAAGGCCAAAAGGCTAAGAACCATCTAAAGCAAACATCATAAGAAATGGCCGGAGGTTGAGTTTGAGTATAATGATAAAAACAAAAACACAAGATAAGACTATAAAAACCTAAGCATCCGGTGATAGAGAAGAGCTACCAGATGGCTTAGGCAGAGGAGGTGGTGGTTGAGCATAAGGATCAAGAGTCAGTGGAGGGAAGGGGTATGGCAGCTGAAAGTGCTAAAAGAGAGGATAAAAAATGCGATCTTGCTGGCCAGAGACCCGTTGCCCCATTTGATAGATGCTATCATCAATGTGTTGGTGAAGTTAGCCCTCCATTTGGTCAATGTATGTATAGATAGATGTCGGAGGACTGCGAGGAGATGGAGCAGTAAAAGGAGCAAAAGCCGAAGTTCTAGGAGGAATATCGTCACCGACATGAGTAGCCCCTTCCTAAGGAACATCTTGACCAAGTGGCTCAACTAGTTCGGCATTCTCTTCATCAAGGGGGCCATCGAGTTCTTGAGAAGTAGTGCTGGTAAGAGGGGATAAGGTTCTTTGAGAACCAACCAACTTGCTTATCCAATTCCCACCTACATTTTCCAATGTAATGCATGGTAAAGGGTTTAGTGTGGGGATTGATGTTGGGAGCAAGAAGGATAACCCCCTTGGCTAGAGGAAGTTTAGTCACTAGTCATCTACATTAAAGAATAGCTTGCTTGGATTTGTTAGTAACCATGTGGAAACAGTGGAAGATTAAATCTGCATAGTCAATTTGAGCATCATTATAGATATGGCCTAATATCCACAAGTCCCCCTTTGTAACATGCTCATGTCTACAACTCCATGGATAATAATTGTAATAGATGAATAAGTGAAG
Source organism: Lumnitzera littorea (assembly GCA_024138015.1). Lineage (NCBI taxonomy): Eukaryota > Viridiplantae > Streptophyta > Magnoliopsida > Myrtales > Combretaceae > Lumnitzera > Lumnitzera littorea. The sequence continues at coordinate 7,861,350 of JAMXBB010000001.1, read as the reverse complement.
AATTCGATAATGAAGAGGTAATCTGATGGCTCTAAGATTACACCTATTTGCCTAGTTATGTTCACCAATATGACACTCTTGAAATACATCCTCATAGAGTGTAGATCCAATAGTACCAATACCTTCCATATAACTGGCGCCACTAGCTTTAGTCCCAATAATGTTATAAATATCGTTTCGGGTGATCTCTATTTCTTGACCATAGAGATAACTATATAACCATTACTGTGGATGCTCACTAGTGTCCATACTAACTAGTAATTTACCATCCCTATTATGATCATTAGAAAGATTATAGTAAAAATATCTAATAGCCTCTTCATTAACAACATTTGAGATGTCCATGGTATCAAGAATGTGATTAGTGATAACCCTTTCCATGTCAAGAATCCCAAAGGCATGAAGAATATCTTCATTAAATTAACATCCATAATCAATTTTCATAAGATGAAATTTGTCATACCTTTATGCATGGTGTAGCAAGGGGAAGAGGTGATTGCCGAACTATGCTGGTGGAGCTTATCTCCCCCAACCTCAAGCGCAACTACTTGAAGTGAGGTTACCTCATCCGGCCATTAAAAGGAAAGGAGAGAGTTAGAGTTTAAGAGTAAAAAGTTAGGATTAGGGTTTGTTTTGAGGGAGAGGAAAGTGGAGGTGAAGAGGAGAAGAGAAAGAAGAGAAGCAAAGAGGAGGGGTATTGAGGATGGGGAGGATCAGTTGAAGGAAGAGAATGGGGAGTACGGATAGTGGAAGGAGGGAAAGAGTGAAAGAGTGAAAAAGAAAACAATCGAGCCCCCTTTTATTAAATTATTTATTTATTTATTTTGCAGTAATAGAGTGAACCATTTGGATGGTTCTAGGAGAACAGTTTGGATGGTTAAATATAAAGAAGCAAGTTTTAAGGCAACTATTAGAACCGTGCCTATGGTTTAGGGGGAACTATTTAGATGGTCCGAGGGGGGTATTCTATGGCCAAAGCCCTTGATGCAACCATATCTACAATTCGGGGGAACCATTCGGACGGTTGCATATAAAGTGTCAAAAACAAAGAATACCTATTGAAACTGTCCGAATAGTGGGACCATAACTGTTCGAACGGTTCAAGCAATTATTTTGAGGTCAGGATATCCAAAGCAATTGTGTGCATGGTTGACATGACTGACCGATTGGTTGACTATATTTCTCAATAGTTTATTTGAAAAGAGAATTAGCTTAAGAATTATTGATAATTATTAAGAAAGATGAGGAAGATTGCACAAAACCATAACAAGTGATGGTATTCATATAATAAGCCTACTTAAACAAAATTTTTTAGATTGAGAAAGATGTACTAAGGTTACTATCCAAGTTTATGGGTCTTAGTACTCATCTTACTTAATCATCCTTAGCTTTCTTCTTAAGGTGTAAAAGTGATCTTTACTTAAGAATTTAGTTAAAATATCAGCTATTTAGCTACTTATATCCATAAATTCTAAGCACACATCATTACTTTGAACATGATCTCTAATAAAATGATGTCAAATCTCTATGTGCTTGGTCCTTGAATGTTGGATCAGATTTTTGGTTAGGTTAATGGCCCTTGTGTTATCACATCGAATTGGGATATTGGAGAAATTAAGCCCGTAGTTTTGCAATGTTTGCTTCATTAATAGAATTTGTGCATAACAACTACCAGTAGCCACATATTTGGCCTTGACAGTTGAGAGTGCTACAAAGTTTTGTTTCTTATAGGGCCAAGATACTAGAGAGTTTCCTAAAAAGTGACATATGTCGCTTATGCTTTTCCAGTCAACTTTGCATTCAACAAAGTCGGTATTAGAATATCCCACAAGATCAAAAGAAGTGTATTTGGGATACCACAAGCCAATTTCAATAGTGCCTGCTAAATCAGATGTGTTTTACTGCATTCAAGTGAGATTCTTTCGAGTAAGATTGAAATCTTGCACATAAGCACACGATGAATATCATATCTCTATAAAGCTTTTCATAAATGGATTTACTATGTTCATCTATGTTTAGTTTTAAGGTTGTGCTCATAAGAGTAGGCCTAACTTTACAATTATCCATTTTAAAATGTTTCAAAAGCTCTTTTGTATACTTGGATTAATTTATAAATGTTCCATTTTTGGTTTACTTAACTTGGAGACCGAAAATGTAATCAAGTTCTCCCATCATGCTCATTTCAAATTCTTTCTTTATACATTCTACAAATTCATTTACAAGATTTATGCTATCAGCTCCAAACACAATATCATCTACATAAATTTGAACGATCAATGTATAGGACTTATGATTTTTAATGAACAATGTTGTATCTAACTTTCCTCTTATGAAGCCATTTTCAATTAGAAAGCTACTAAGCCTCTCATACTAAGCTTTAGGAGCTTGTTAAAGTCCATAAAGAGCTTTGTTAAGTTTATAAACATGATCGGGTAACTCATTGTGCTCAAAATCTGGAGGTTGTTCTACATACACTTCTTCTTTGATAAAGCCATTTAGGAAAGCACTTTTGACATCCATTTGAAATAGTTTGAAGTCTTTGTGAGCCACAAAAACCAAAAGCATCCTAATAGCTTGTAGTCTAGTAACTAGAGCAAAGGTCTCATCAAAATCTATCCCTTCTTCTTGGGTATAGCCTTTAGTAACTAATTTAGCCTTGTTTGTAGTTACTATATCGGTTTCATCAAGTTTGTTTTTATAAACCCATTTTGTTCCAATTACCAGTCTATCACTAGGTGTATGTACTAGATCCCATACTTTATTCCTAGTGAATTTATTAAGTTCCTCTTGCATTGCTTGTATCCAACATCATCTTTAAGGGCTTCATTAATATTCTTAGGCTCAACTTGAGACAAGAATACTAAGTTGTTTATATTTTTAAGGGAGGATCTTGTTAATACCCTATTAGAAGGTTCTCTAATAATTAGTTTTTTAGGGTGATCTTTAATATATCGCCGTTATCTAAGAAGATCTAAATTTTATTGATTTGTATTATTATCTTTCCTAAGTTCATCCTTATCAATAATGTTGTTTTGGTCATTATTTAAGTCTAGCTTATCTAAATGAGCACTTACATTATTCATTTCATTAAGAGATGTATTATGCAATGAAGGTAGTGAATCATCAAACAAAACATGTATAGATTCTTCAACAACTAGAGTTCTTTTATTAAATACTCTATATGCTTTGCTTGTTAGTGAATATCCAAGAAAAATAGCCTCATCCGATTTAGAGTCAAATTTTCCTAATTGTTCTTTACCATTATTGAGCACATAACACTTAGTACCAAAATGGTGAAAATAAGAGATGTTAGGCCTCCTTCCTTTCCAAAATTCATAAGGGGTTTTCTTTAAAATTGATCTTATAAAAATACGATTTGAAATGTAGCACGTGGTGTTAATGGCTTCTACCAAAAATACTTTGGCAAATTGTTTTCGCACAGCATTGTTCTAGCCATTTTAATTAGGGTCCTATTTATTTATTTATTTTTTTGGCAACTCCATTTTGTTGTAGAGTTCTAGGTGCTGAATAGGTATGTTCTATGCCATGTTGATTACAAAAATCATGCATTTCATTGTTTTCAAACTCTCCCCCATGATCACTTCTAAGAGAAGTAATTGTAAGGCCTTTTTTATTTAGGACTTTCTTGCAATATTTAAAGAACACGTGATTTATTTCATCCTTACTTGCAAAGAAATAAGTCCATGTATATCTAGAGAAATCATCAACAATGACTAAAGTGTATCTTTTCCCACCTAAACTTCATGTTTGTACAGGGCCAAACAAGTTCAGATGTAGTAATTATAGTAGCCTAGAAGATAAGACAACATCTTTTGGTTTGAAAGAGTTTTTGATTTGTTTTTTTTGTTGACATGCATGACATACCTTATCTTTTTTAAAATTAATTTTTGGTAGAATTTTTACAAGGTCTCTTTTAATAAGTTTAGAAATTACTTCCATGCTAATATCCCCCAATCTTCTATGCCATAACCAACTATCATTATTTTAGATAGATAGATAAGTTTCATTTTGATTTGTCAAACTACTAAGGTTGATTTTATAAATGTTTCCTTGTCTATATCCTTTGAAACTACTTTGGTCATTGTTAATTATTTCAATGATACACTTGTTTGCTAGAAATGTAACCTTATATCCACCATCACATAATTGACTATTGCTAAGCAAGTTATGCCTTAGATTATCAACTAACAATATACCTTTAATAACAAGATCATTGTTAATAAAAATGCTACCTTCACTCAAGGCGGTTGATTTTCGATTGTCTCTAAAGGTAATATTCCCTTCATCCTTCAAGGTTAATTCAGTAAATTTGGTAACGTCTCTCATCATATATTTTTAGGCATCCGCTATCTACAATCCATTTATTGCTCTTCCTTGAAGGTTCCTATAAGAATAAGAAATTTAAATTTTTGGCACCCACTTGAGTTTGGGTCCTTTAGAGTTAGTTGTAGCAATAAAACTATATCCCTTGGGAATCCAAACCATCTTTCCTTTATAATTCAAGTTAATATTTCTAGTGTAAGCAATATGACCATACCTTCAACAATAGTTACAAGTCTTATTGGTTACTTGAACAAAGTAACTTTTATAAGACTTGTACATATTGTTTTTGTTATAACCAATTCGGATTTTCTCAAGACTATGTCTTTGTCATCCTAAGAGATTTTCCAAATTCTTTTCACCTTCAACGAACTTAGCTATAGTTTGTCTTGAATCATTTAGGTTAGATTTTAACACATTATTTTCTATTTCTAACTTAGCTAATTTATCTATACTTGCATTCTCATTTTCAATTACTTTGATCTTTGATTTTATTTCTTCAATTTCCTTAAATAGTTCTTCATTTTCATTCATGATTTCTTCATTTCTTTTACTTAACTCATCATTTTCTTTCTTTAAACCATCACACTCAATATTCAATTTTTCATTCTCAATTCTCAAATATTCGTTATCGTCTTCTAAGTTCTCTTTTTCCTCAACTAACTTATTATACTCATGTTTGAACACATCAAATTGATTTCTTATATTATTCATCATTTGTTTGAGAATTTTATTTTTCTTTCACATTTTAACAAAATCTTTTGAAAAATCATCATACATTTCCTTCAACTCATTGTAAGAGGATTGAGATGTAGTATATACCTCATTATCTAATGCCATGAGGCAAAGGTCATTATCCGAATTGCTTGAATCACTATCACTCCAAATAGCCACCATGGCTTTCTTTCATGATGCTTTATCTCCTTTCTTGAGGAGCGAACAATAATCTGTAATGTATCCCGACTGATAGCAATTATAGCACTTTATGACATCTTTCTTCTCTTTTGTAGACTTTGAGTTATTACTACCACCAACTTAGTCTTTCCTTAGCTTCTTGTTGAACCTTATGAACATTTTAAATTTTCTTGCCATCATCGCCATTTCATCATCATCATCATCACTTTCATCACTAGTATTGCGATCGGTGGCTTTGAGAGCTATAGCTTTCCTTTTAGATTCTTTTCCATGTCTTCTAATCATCTCATAGATCTTGAGTATACCAAGAAGTCGTTCCTTTGATAGTGCTTCTAGATCATGTACTTCTTCAATGGTGGTCCTCTTCGCTTCCCATTCTTTTGGAAGAGAGCTAAGAATTTTTGAATTAATTTCCAAGTTAGAAAATCTCTTACCAAGAACCATTAATGGATTGATGATGTCAATAAATCTTTTATGCATCATCTATGGTCTCATTAGGAAGCATTTTGAAATTTTCAAATTCACCACATAATAAACTTATTTTAGTGTCTCTAACTCTAAATGTGCCTTCATATGTGCTTTGTAGCTCATCCTAAATTTCCATAGCATTTGTGCATGTATAAGTTCTATTTGAAATCATTTTTGCTCATAACACAATGCAATATGTTCATTGCTATTTCATTTAGGTCTACTTTCTTCCAATCATCCTCAGTATATTCATTCTCTTCCTTTCCTTCAATTTTAATTGTTCCTTTTTCAATTACATCATAAAGTTTTCTATTTTGTGCCTTAATAAAGATTCTCATCCTATACTTCTAATAGAAAAAATTCCCGCTAGTTAGAAGTGGCGACCTATTTATAGCTTGACCCTCCATGAATCCTAGTATATTTAGTGCCACGATCTTTACTCTATAATGTGATTAAGCAATGAAAATTAGAGACCTAACTTTGATACCAAATGAAATACTACACTAGGAACTTAAGAAAGGGGCGATGAATTGAGTTCAATGCCCAAATTCTACTATAATATCAATTTCTCGATTTAAGCAACTAAAAGAATGCAATGTTGAAATAAACCAACAATAAGTCCAATCAAGATAATAGTAAAACAATAACAAATGTTGAAAATAAAAGAGATAAGGATAGAAAAATCGAGCTCGGAATTTTAACATGGAGTTTGAATTACCTCTTACTCTCTACAATCACTCAATACCTCAATCGAGGTCTTTACACACAATTTTAATTGAAAACAATCTCAAAGGCACAAGTGCCTACAACCTATCTATAACACTAATAATCTCTTAATCACAATTACTCATACAATCACTTAATATAGTGCTCTCTTGAATAAAAATTGCAAATATGAAGCTTAGCACTATACTAGGGTTTACAAAAGATCACAAATGATGAGCACAAGACAATTGGAATGAAGTACAAGTAGACAAGATGAATAAATGTAGGAATATATATATATATATATATCTATTAATTGTCCTTTAACTGCCTACAAAGTCACATTTATATCCCTTTGCAAAAATCTAACAGTTGATCTTGTTCAACTTGCATTAAATGCACTGTAACAGCTAATTTCTATGTTGACCAGTTAGACGATTCAAGTAGGGCCATTTAGACAATCCTTTCAAATGATGTCACCTACTGATCATAGAATGTCTAAAGCAACCGGCTGGCTAGTTCTAACATAACTAACCGAACGGTTCATACTAGAAAGCTGTAGTAACTAGTGTTTGATCACATTTTCTTATTTCAACAATATTAGAAACAATTTGATATATTCTTAAGATATCTTCACTTTCTAAAAATTTATGGTTTGATAAAGTACTTGTGAGAATTTTGCAAGTTGGTTTATAACCATATTTGATTAGTCATTTGTTCTCATCAAAATCACAAATAAAAACTTCTAAGTTCAATAGTAATTTACTAGAGATGCTAGAAGTAATATTGTTAGGGGAAAAGATTTCAATATTGGTATGACATGTAAATAGATATTAAGTGCTAGGGGTAATATTGTCATGGAAAAAGATCTAGACATTAGTAAGACATGTAAATAGGCTTCAAGTACCAATGACAAACTTGTCCAAAGGAAATGTTTAATCTCATATCTCTCCCTACGTTATTTTCTTCCCCTACCATTCCATACACTTCCTATTGTGTACCTTACTAAAAAACTTAAAGGAGAACTCTCAAGAACACCTATAGATACGGATTCAAGGAGTTAGAGGGTAGAAATCAAAGCAAAATGTAGGTTTTTGCAAATGAATACTCGAAATTAGGTAAGTTGCCACTTGTTCTTTGAAAAAAAATTAGGATTTGAGGGCTAGGGCACAAGAAAATAGACAAATCTTCAAGAAAATATAAGAATACAACAATATTGAGTAAGCCCTTCGCCTATTTAACATAGAAATTCATTTTTCTTTAAGGAGATGTCATAAAAACTATAAAAAATTTTCTTTTGTAGCTTTACGCATTTATAATTCAAGTTTAAGGTGTTTCTTATCAAGAATTACATGTAGGAATTATTCTTACCCTTTTTCTTAGAAGAATTCTTAGTTTATAGTTTTAGTGTGGGTTTAGCGAAAGTGGTTGATGAGGTAGATGGGAATGATAGTAATATCGTTATGACGTAAATTGCATAATGCTAGCAATGCCAAGCCGGTGTTGGAGTATATGGCATTGGAGTACGGTATGATGATGTGTGAATGTTGTGCACGAGTATGAGACTGTGTATATATTGTACAACCATGTCTTCATATGTATTGTGCAAGTGTGTGTATCAGTGTTGTGTATAGGTGTGTGAGTGATCGTAGGTATGTCAGCATGTATGCTATGGGTGTGTAAGTTAGTGTTGATGTGTGTAGATTATGAGATGTCGAAAAGTAAATAAGAGATTATGGAAGGACATAAAGAGGGTGGTTTGGAAGCTCAAAGGATGAGGCAGAGAGTTGAGTTAAAGGGAAGAAGTGTTGAGTCGAATTGTGAAGAATTTAATAAATGCTAAACTTGATATTTAATATTTTTGCATAGGTGCTAGAATTTATGAGGAATCGTATCTTATTAAGATGGGAGTACTAGGTACAGGACACATATTTGTAGGTTGTGAGTGTTAGATTAGTGTACATTAATCGGACTTAAATGAAACTCAAACTTAACTATTTGCTACTTATACTTGGCTCTAACCACCCACTAGTTAAGTCAAATAGTATTGGTGAGACACCTGGTGATCCTTATGTGATGCTATCCCCGATAAAGTCCTATACTAAAAGGACCAAAGTAGATCTAGCATGGTTTTTGGCACTTAGGTGATTAGAGAGAACTTAACACCAATACCTATATAGTATATATATTATGTATGTAGAGGTAATGAGTAACCTCAAGTCTTATTACGTTGAGACTGTGCTATTTGTGGACTTAAATGACAAGATTTAAAATCAATTGTTTGTTGTATTTACAATGATACTCATGCATGTGCTTAGCTTGTTACATATATGTTCATTGCATTTACAATGTTGCATTTACATGTATTGGGCATTAGCTCACCCTTCAAGGAATTATTGCTTTTTAGCTATAGGTTTAAGGTATAAAGTTTATGATTGTTATTATATAGAGGATGTGGGTTATGATTATTTGTCTTATGTGGAGGAGGGTGATCTCCATTATTATGGTAACACAGGAAAGACAACATAGTTTAGCTTTAGGAGTAAACTGTTGAGAATCATATGTTATTGTTTCATGTTATAGATATTAAGAGATTGTTGATTGTTCGGAGTAGTTGCATGTGACTCCTTTAGTTGATGTTATTAGGCCGTTACTTGTTAGAATTGTGAGACTCTAGGTTGTTTATCTTAGAGTTATATTATATTTAGGTTCACTCACTCATAATAGTTAGGTTCATTCACTATTGCGGTATGTGAAAATTAGGTAGTTGACATTCTACCTTTATTCAAACTTAAGATTATTAAATCGTGGGTTGTTAAAATTCATGTAATTTATGGATCTTAGATAAGTTGTAGATTTTTAGATGCCTGACGTGTTAACAGAGGTTAAGGACATGTGGTGGGCTATAAAGTTTTAGGTTCTAGGGTGTTACATTAAATCATCAAGCATATGAAAATCTCCTCATATAAATTTAGTTCATGATAATTATAAAAATTATAAAAGAGAATTCAAGAAGTATGATAATATATTTTGAGCAAAGGAATAAAAAAACTTGAATAAATTCTTAGGGCATAAGTCCGTCTTTTATTCTAATAAATCTCCTGATCTCTCTCTAACTTCCTTTCTAAAGCTCATTAAAAAAGCTCCCAATAAGACTTTCTTTGTAATCTTTCTCTCCGAACTCCCAAAGCCCTTAATCTATCTCCGTATTTATACATTGTCTGGCGTATGGAAGAAAGACAGGAATGATGGGCTCATAGTATGACTCGTGAAATTTGCACTGAACAGGTATGGCAAGCGAGGTGGATAGGACTCTTGGAAGTCCAAGGTGATGATGAGAAAAGGGTCCCACTTTGCTTCTTCATGTGATATTTCTACACTTATGAGCACTCTACTTTTTGCTTGCAATTGGATTTAATGCTGAACAAGCGAGGGTCCCACGGAGATGAAATTGCAAACTGTCTCCAGTGAAAGTTTTCCCTATTCCTTCTGTAATGTCAGTGGACTTGGAAATTGCATAGTGCCCCTGCTGGTCTTCACGATAAAAAAAAAAAAAAAAAATGGTTCTCCCATTTCCACATCTCGTGTATTTTTCTTTTTATAAATACAAAAGTATAAACATTAAAATGATTTATAATCGAGATAAAAAATATATTAGTACAATATAAACTATTTAAGTCATGTTTAGGATAATTTTTTACCAATTTATCTTATCAATCCATCTAGTGTGTAATTTATTATTTTTATGTTAATAAATAAATGAAAACACTATAAATTACATAAAAAGTATAAGATTTAAAATAGAATAAGATCACTTATACCATGTAATTCCTTACAAAATAGGAACAAAAGCATGGCCTTCTCACTCCATTATTAATGGGAATTGACCCACAAGTTTGTACAGAAGCATTCCAATTTCTATGCTGGAGTGTGAATTTGTAGTTGATCTCTTGTCTCATTAACCGAAAGCGACCTAGAAGTTTGGAAAAAACATTCTCCTTTATATGCTATAAGTTTAAATTGAGTCCATCTTTTGTCTTAAGAAATTTAAGGAGGATTTTACATTATATACATTAAGTACAGTCTTTTCTTAATGATAATATAGTAGAATTCTTGTCAGAATAATAGCACTAAAAATAGAGAGCGACACTTGAGAAACAATAATGTCAAAACCTAAGTATAATTAAAATTGAATACGGGAAAACCTATTATGATAGAGTGAAATATCCTATCTTAATGTTGAAGTGGCTTAACTTTTCATTGAGTTTTCATGGTACATTCGTGGATTACTTTGCCGATGCTAGTTCTCTATTGTTGTAAATGAAAAGCTGCATGGTTTTCTTATAGATTTTCTTGAGGATTTGCATAAGGAGAACCCTTATGTCCAATTTATTTCATAATTATTTTATGATTTTTATTAAGGTCTTTAGGTCATCCTAAGACTTAACCATAAATATTTTTCATCCTTGGCCAAGGAAAAAAAGAAACATAAATAATTGCAACATCGCTCGAGGACATAATAGTTTCCTACCTATCTTATGCTGATTATTATACTATTTTTCACAATTGCTACATCTATATCTTTAATTGACCATTGCATTTTTTAAGGAGTTATGAATTGACTTTTGGTCAAGAAATTAATAAGAATAAGTGAAGTTTTTTGACACCTCATCATCTATAAGTATCGAATCCGGGTGACTCATTGCATTTACGATTTCATAAAATGTTCACTTTCTTTAATTTAATTAGTATTTTTCATTGTTTTGTATTGAAGGGATGCTAAATGAAATTTTATAGAGTAGCCATGGTCGGGATAATAACTTTTATCTCCACCTGCTCAATTGGTGTCGGTTACGTCCTTATTAGTTTCATATGGATGGCCGATGCTATCTTATTTTCTATATTTGCAAAAGAAAGTATTTGTAACGTCAAATCCATTAGCAGTAGCTTCGTTAGAGCAACTACTAAAAATGACTATTTATAGACCTGTTGAAAAAAATTTCGAAAGAAAGCCTGTCATAGGCTCTGTGCACTTTCATGACAAAGAAGAGAGGCTGGGGCCGGTGGGCAGCTTTGCTTCAGTACTTTAAATACAATACATTCGATGCATTGAAAACGAATACAAGCATGCCTGAGCTTTTCAGACAAATTGCATGCATTCAATTTTTCAGACTCACTTTAATTTTTCACTGTTTCAGATGCGTGGCGAAAAATTTGAGGTCTTCCAACCCATTGAGATAAATGAATTTGAAATTGTATTATGATTCTGATAATAAAAGATCAAAATTTTGAGTTTTGAAAATCTATAAACTTATAATCATTTTGAAAAATATCAAAGCGCACGTTTTTCAAAAGTTAAATTTGAAAATTTGAAATAAACGAGCATTCTCTAAATTGGTAGTATCATTCATCCAACTCTTACCAGAAAAATCATTTTACGGACTACATCTATCTCATTCACTCTATACTCAATTCTCAAGCAACAATACTTTGTGTAATAATTGAAGTTTTCTCTACTAAAGTTTATATGCACTCCTAAAATCATTTTTAGAATAATCGTATTCAAATTTAAAGTTTTTGAAAAAAATTATCTAATTTAGCCCAAACTTTATCACTATATTAGAAAAGCTATTTAAGTTATGAAAATAAATAATATAACTTAATATATTATATGAATATACACATATTTTTATGAATATACACATTATATATGTAATAAATATACCCATAAATTAATCCAAAATTATATAATTATATATAATAAGCAATAAATTCATAAAATTAAATAGGAAATATATCTTAAAAATAAAAGAAATGCTAAGAACATGACTATATGCATATAATTATTCAATACGTGTATTTATTGGAGATATACTTGTATATTAACAAAATCATTAAATACCAAAATATCCTAAAATATCATCTAAAAATTATAAAAAAATTAAGAAAATAACCTAAAATTATAAAAAAAAAAAAACACATAGCAGCTTAAAAAGAAGAACTAGCTACATTAAAAGCTGTTTTACAAAAATTTGATACTTCCTAATAGCTTGGTTTGACAAAATAATTAAATAAAATTAGTTAATAATTAAGAAAAAATTGTGATCAATTGTAATAAGTATAAATAGGATATCGGGACTCAGACACATAGGATACCTAAAGAAAAATTAGAAGAAAATAAGAAAATGAAGGGGACCCTACTGCAACTTTTGTATTCGTAACCCAAACAACGACCTAACAATAATCCTTGCTGGCCACCACTAGTAGACCCTACGCCCTTCACTATTGACAGCTCCTACTAGCCATCGACTACTAGAGCACCAACTAACATAGGTCCCAAGTTTCTATTATGTTTTTTCCTATTTCCAAAAAAAATTAAATGAATTAGGATAAATACGAAAAAAAAAATTCTTATGTTATTTTAGATGTATTTTCATGTTGTAATTTTATTTTTGCAAAATTATGAATATTTTATATACTTGTTTAATAAATGTACTATTTACTCGAATTTTGAATTTTAAAATAAATATATTAAATGATGTTATTTTGAGCTCAAAATTTTTTGGTAGACTATGTAATACATTTAGTTTATTGATATGTAGCCTAATTTTGATTTTATATACATTTAGTATTTATTTCATTTTTAGGCCATAAAAATAGGGTAATTTGTGAAATAAATTGATTTTAGGGGAAGTAATTGATAAAATTAGGATCCAATTAATTTTGGATGTTTGTAACAATGTTAGGACATGTTGGAATGAATTTGGTGTAAAATCATATTATTTCCCTAATTATTCATGATATAGTGGCAAAATTGTAAGTTTATATATATAAGTGATAAGCCCGATTGCATGAAACTAGTTGTTGATTGAATCCTGTATATTTTTCTAAGTTCATAAGAATTTTTGTAGAACTATTTGATGATTTGTGCTATTTATTATGAATTTTGCTAATTGAATAGCTTAAATTAGTAACCGAGACATGTATTTAGCAATAATATCCTAATGTATGTTAATTATTTGATTAAAGTACAATTAAAACATACTCTAATCATATAGGAATAATTATTTCTTTGTTATATTTTACGATGTAATTTGCATCCAGTTCTTATATATACATGCTAAGATTTGATAATATATGATTTATCATATTTTATTATAGAATTGTGAAAAAATATATTTATTTATATAATACAATATCAATATAATATTACTTACTATATGGCTTTATTTGTATATTAGGATTAGAAATACTATTAATAGTCAAATTTCACCCTAAAATATTACTCAGCCATTCGGGTGCCAAGAAGACGAATAAAACTGCTCCTAGCCAATGTTGACTTTAGGTCAATCCACTTGATGGGCCTTTAAAGCCAAGCCTGTTAATATATCTGGTTTGAACTTAAGGAAATGGCACGAATAGTTATGATCTAGTATGATCCCATTACTTAATCGCCTACTATTTTTGTTTTTTAGGCATGTGCTTGATTACAAGATGTCTACATGGCCTATGACCAATTATTAACTGCTATTTTAGACACTTGATGTTTTGCCTATAAATACGGAAAGAAAGTATTGTAAGAATTCTCTTATGACCTTTAACTTTATAGTTGTTCACTTATTTCTCTCTCTCAAACAACTACTAACTTAGGCATCAGAATGGGTACACTAGATTAGCCCCGATACCACTTAGCCTTTAGTGTTTTTGTAGGAATAGAGCTTTACTCCAAAATCACCTAACAACATTTGATGTTGTCTGTTTTTCATAACTCACCCACATGGCAAAGACAAGAATGACAAAGAGTATAGGTGCTAGTTCTTCACCCTAACACTAAGTAGAGAGAAGCAAGCATACTAACAAACATCGTTTGGCTAATTTAAAGTAACTTCGCCTTGACTTGGTCAAAGAAAACCAAGAACTCAACAAAAAACACGATGAAATCCTTAACCTTCTCCCCAAATCAAAACCAAGGATATGGTGACAATAGTAGTGAGAATAGCGATGCTTCAATCTATTCTCCAGAATTACTGGAAAAATAGGCCAAAGTTACACTCAGACCTTTAGCCCTTACTCATAAGAAAAGTAACAAAGGAAAACAGTAACAGTAAGTGCACCATACGAGACCCTCATGTGTTAGCACCCTCGCTTCGATGAGTAAACAATTCCAAATAAAGAAGAGTCTTTGTGTCCCCAAAATTTTAGATAAAGTAATACCATGGTAGATCAAGTTACCATAGTTTGAGACTTATGATGGAACAAGGGATCCTAAAGATCATCTTGAATATTACCACACCCTGATTAAGCTTTACAACTTAAGTGATGCTGTGACTTGCGAAGCTTTCCCCTCAATTTTAAGGAATGTGGCTAGTACATGGTTTAAACATCTGAAGCCGAACATACTCTCATGTTTCAAAGATTTAGCATAAGTGTTTTTACAACACTTCCTTGCAAAGTAAGCTTTCAATTAAGGATTCTTCTATCCTTAGCACCATAAAACAAAAATTAAATAAAGATTCATGGTCAAGATGGTCTAGATTCTAGAGTTAGACATGAGCGTTGGTTTCAATGCAATGATTGATGGAGTTAAACCTTTCAGAGAACCTTTCAGAGACTTTTTTAAGTCTTTGACTAAAAATAACCCAAAAACTTTTGCTGAGTTTAAAGTTAAGGCCACTTCTTACATTTATCAAGAAGACAACATTAAAGCTTGATAAGAGGCCAATCAAAACAAAGGAGACTAAAAAGGCAACAAGAAAAAGAATGCAAAAGATCAACTCAAAACACATAATGATTAGTGTTTCGAAAGATATAATGCTTAGAAAAAAAGGCCATCCATCCCTACATATTCTATTCACACGCTACTCAATTGTCTAATTGCAGACATACTAATGGAAGTGCATAATCAAAGGGGTATTTTGCAATGGTTAGAAAGGATGAGAGGAAATCCTTCACAGTGAAATTCTAATAAATATTGTGATTTCCATCGCAATAGAAGCCATGATATTGATGAATGTGTTAGACTTAAGAATGCAATTGAGGATGCAATCTAACGAGGGTATTTGAGTAAGTTTCTCACTCACAATTTTGAGAATGTTGATCGACCAACTCAAAGAAGACATGATAAGCAAGAAAATGTTACGTAGCCTTCTTAGGCTAGGAAAGATGCAAGAGATGGGAGTAGCAGTGAAGCATCGAATGAGAAAGAAGGTCAAGATCGAAAATTCAATTTCTTTCATGGAAGAAGATTTCGAGGGTATCTAAAGGCCTCACGATGATACAATTGTAATTAGTGTGAGAATCGCCAACTTCAAGGTAAAAAAGATTCTTATTGAAACCAGAAGTTCAGCAAATATTATTTTTCAACATGCTTTCAATCAAATAAGGCCAAAGATCAAAGTGCAGTTGAGATCTTATAACTATGACTTATATGCTTTCAATAATCAACTCGTTTGGGTCATTGGAGTTATTTCTCTCCCAATCCAGATTGGAGATAGTGAGCACATTATGGAAGACAAGGTAGATTTCCTTCGTGTTAAATTTTGGCCCTTATACAATATGATCATAAGCCAACCATGTCAGTATTTATTCAGCATAGTCCCATCAATTGCACATCTCAAGGCTAAATTTCCCACTCTTACTAGAGTTAGAGTATGTAGAGGGGACCAATAGTTAGGAAGATCTTTGTAGTCAAGGGCACTATGGCATGAGAAAATTTTTAAAGTTGAAACTTATCCAAAACAAAAATTAGTCGACATAGAACATGCTGAGGAAGACACAAAGGAAGTCCCATTAGGAAGTGATCGTAGAAAGACAACAAAGATAGGGAAACCTTTGTCGATGGACATTCGTTAAATTTTGATCAACTTTTTACAGGACAATGCTAATGTGTTTGCATGGTCTTGTTCAAATATGTTGGCCATCCCTAGAGAAGTAATAACAGACAAGCTTCAAATTGATCCTAATGTAAAGGTAATTCAATAGAGGAAAAGGCATTTCACTCCTAAACTGTAGGCAATTGTCGAAGAAGAAGTCCAAAAGTTGTTAAAGGCCAAGTTCATTAGGGAAGAGCCTTGTCCGATATGGCTAGCCAAATATGTGTTAGTCGAGAAGTCTAATGGTAAATGGCATATGTGTATAAACTTTATGGATTTGAATAAGGCCCTTCCCAGAGATTGTTTCCCCTTATCGAGAATAAATCGATGGTTGACTCAACTACCGAACATGTCTTACTATCTTTTATGGATGCATTTTTCGACTATAATAAAATCAAAATGGATGAGGAAGATGAAGTTCATACATCCTTTGTCACTAACTTTAGGATGTATTGTTACACGATGATGCCCTTGGGGCTCAAAAACACCAATGTGACCTATTAAAGGCTTGTCACCAAGATGTTCAAGCCTTCGATTTATTGTAACATAAAAATATATGTCGACGACATGATTGTGAAAAGCCTAATAGAAAATCGACATTTTGTTGATGTTGAGGAGTCATTTGTCACTTTAAGGAGGTATAATATGAAACTAAACCTACAAAAGTGTGTTTTTAGTGCTACTTTAGGAAAATTTATAGGGTATATGGTCACCCAACGTAGCATTGAAGCAAACCTAAGAAAGAACGATGCTATTTGGAACATGAAGTCCCTTTGCATAGTTAAGGAAGTTCAAGAGCTAATTAAGCAGACGGCAGCCATAAATAGATTTGTGTTAAAAAGTGTAGACAAATGTGTGAAGTTTTTAAAAGCCTTAAAGAACTTGAAAGAATTTCGATGGACCAATAAGTGTAAGAAAGCATTCAACGAGCTAAAGGAGTTTCTTGTGTCACCACCAATACTCTCAACACACATTCCGAAAGAAAATTTGTACTTATATTTGTCAGTTAGCTGTCGAGCTCTTTCCTTTGTTTTAGTTTGGATAGAAGGTAGAGAGCATCGGCCGATTTCTTTCGTAAGCCATGTCTTACAAGGGTCGGAACACTGATATATAAAGATTGAAAATTTTTTATTAGCAGTGGTTCTCTTAACAAGAAAGTTAAAGCCTTAATTCAAGGCATATCAAATTATTGTCCTTACTAGTCATCCTTTGTGACAAGCTTTACAATAACTAAACTCCTTGGGGAGGACGATGAAGTATGCTTTAAAGCTAAGTGCCTATGGTATATAGTATAAACCTAAAATGGCATTAAAAGCTCAAGTATTGGTAGATTTTATCGCTAAATTCACTAGTGAAGAGGACAACATAGAGATGGCCAAGAAGCCAATATGGAATTTATATGTCGATGGCTCCTCTACTAAAGAAGGATACGGTGCGAGCCTCATTTTATAAGGACCCCGCAATGTGAAAGTTAGTTATGCTTGAAAATTTGGGTTTTTAGTTAGAAATAATGAGGCTAAATACAAAGCCTTGATAGTTAGACTCAAATTGGTGAAAGAAGTTAGTGCCAAGAAAGTCAAAGTTATTTTCGATTCACAAGTATTTGTGAATCAAGTCAAAGGGAGTTATCCAACAAAAGAAGAAGTGATGAGAAAGTATTTGTTGATAGTACAAATGCTCAAGGAAGAGTCTCAATCCTTTTCAATTAAGAAAATAACAAGAAGCAAAAACATTGCTACCGATAAGTTGCCAAAGTTAGTTAGTATGGCATTCCTTAATTTAAATGACAAGCTCTCTACTAAGTACCTCCCCAATAAAAGCTTACAAACTGTTGAATAGAGCTACGAGTTGGCTCCTTGCCTAAAGGAGAAATCTTGGATGGATCCAATTATAAATTATTTGAAGGATGGTGTTCTTCCTCATGATAG
The DNA here is from genome assembly GCA_024138015.1 of Lumnitzera littorea. Taxonomy (NCBI): domain Eukaryota; kingdom Viridiplantae; phylum Streptophyta; class Magnoliopsida; order Myrtales; family Combretaceae; genus Lumnitzera; species Lumnitzera littorea. The sequence continues at coordinate 7,843,121 of JAMXBB010000001.1, read as the reverse complement.
GAAAGAAGCTCATAGGTTGATTTATCAGGTCACAAATTATACGCTAATCAATGACCAATTGTAAAAACATAGCCTTTCCTAACCTTATTATTTTTTGTGCCTTCCACTAAAGGATGCATAATGAATATTGTTCGAATTATATGGTGGTCTTTGTAGCAACCATGTGAAGGGTCAAACCTTGTATGTCTACGGAATAGTGACTTAAATATTATTAGTCTACTATGAGAGAAGATGCAAAATCTGCTATCCAACAATGTCCATAATGCTAGAAACATGAGGCATTGAGCCATGCACCTTCTGTTGAATTGCACAACCTTACCAGCCCTTAGCCTTTTGCTCAATGGGGATTAAATATATTCAAACCATTTCTAAGGTCTACGACATAGTGGTAATTCATCATAGCTGCCATGGATTATTTTACCAAGTAGGCAAAAGCCAAGGCAATGACTAAAATTACTAAATAGAAGGTCAAAGCTTTTGTTTTCAACTTCATCATATTGAGATTTGGGGTTCCATTTATGATAATCACTAACAACGTACCATAGTTCAATAATGATAAGTTTTGAGCATTTTGCGAGAAACATGACATTCATATAAATTACACTTCAGTGGCTCATCCTCAAACTAATGACCATGTGGAAATTGTTAATAAGATCATCTTATATAGTTTGCAAAGAAAAGCTAACTAATTTAAGGGTAAATGAGTTGACGAACTACCGAATGTTTTATGGGGGTACAAGACTACCCATAGGACTTTAACTAGAGAAACACCTTTTATACTGGCATATGGCTTGGAAGCCTTCCTACTGATTAAGATGGATTTACCCAATCTTCATACGTAGAACTTTGACATAATGGCCAATTAGGTTAGTCTCTCGGCTAATTTGGATACAATCATGGAGATAAGAGATGATGCAAGGATGAGAGTTGTTGCATATTAGCATAAAGTAGCTAGATATTGCAATTAGAAGGTAAAACATAAGGTATTTCCACTTGGAGATCTGGTTTAGAGAAAATTAGAGGAAACTAATGTAAGAGATAATCAAGAAAAGCTCGGTACAAATTGGGAGGATTTTATTAGGATTTGGGAAGTTGTAGGCAAGGGGGCCTATTGATTAGAAAGGTTGGATGGGACAATCATCCATCAGGCATGGAATGCCAAGAATTTGAAGCTTTACTTTGCTTAGTTTCCTTTGATGTTATGGTTTTTTTCTATTTCCAATCTAAACGTTGTAAGGCAATGGCCTATATCTTGTTTTAAGTATGAAATGTTCATTTCAAGTTTATGAATATGTCTACTTCCCATCATTTTCATTCCCAATCAATGCAAGATTAATGGATCAACAAAGTTCTAGCTATACAATGAATGAACTAATATTTAATAAGTTTAGACCTATAATGGTCAATGAGCTTAATAATTATTAAAGAGCAATGTCAATTCTTCTTTAAAAATATGTCAAGAAACTAGAGAACAAACTTTATTATGCCTTTAATAGGTAATCTCATGGCTAAGGGAAAAAAAAAAACTAGTTTATGTCCAATGTGACTAAAGAACGCATTGTTTATGAAAAGACATTCAACATGTGTGTGAAATAAAACGTACTGAAAAAAAAAAAAAAGAATTTGTGCATGAAATGAAGCATATAGGAAGTAAAGGGCGTAAATGCTAAACATCTCATTACCATAGAGGATTGGCATCTTGACGATATTAAGTCCATGCTACATTTACAAAAATATAGTACAAATTAACTAATCATCTTAAGAGTTCGGAACGTTTTTGTTCTTGGATTGGGCGGGAGTGTTTTCCTGATTAGAAGAAGATGAGACCTTTTTGGAGCTTAGTTCTTTTTTGGCACCAAGGCTTATGGAGCAGGTGTATGTCTCTTTACAAACATAAGGGGCCTCTTAGACAATGGTTCCTCATCATTGATAGCAACTTGAATATTAGCTTTAATATTGTCAACATGCCCATGAACCTTTATCTCTGCTTCTTTGTTGACTTCTTAATCGCTACTACTGTCATCATTATTGTCAACGTCAACAAAGTCTAAGCATAGCAATTCATAATCAAGGTGAAATTTTAAAATCTCTTTTCTCGCTTGTTAGACCCCCCGTAAAAGCTTCTTTCAGAGCAATTGCTTATATTGTCGACCAAGAGTCACAATTTCTAGTGCCTCCTCCATGGAGGGCTTCTTTTTCACCATCTCCCTTAATTTGGCAACACGAGACTTGAGTTTGGAGCTGTTTATCTCCAATTCCTTTATTTACATCCTTAACTTATCCTCCTCGTCACTCATTAAGAGTATTATTCATTCTAACCCCCACTACTCCTCTCGCTTCTTGCGAACCTCTTCTGTCAAGTCATCGACCTCCTTATATAGCTCTTCATTCTTGGCCTTGAGACTTAAGACTTCATTGGCCACTAAGGAATGTGCTAGCTTTTCAATAGAAAGATCTTCTTGCAATTTCCTAGCCTCCATCTTGGCCTTAATTTTCACACTCTTAGGCATAATAGTTTGAGCCTTTGAGGAGTTATAAGCCTTCTCAACCTTTTGCAATAAGCTAACAAAATTGAATAAATTATTTACTTCTCAACAAAGCAACAAAATATAGATATTACCTTCTTCATTTCTTTCTCGACTTCATCTAGAGCCATCAAAACATGATTACTAATTTGTACATAACCAAAATTATGTCAACAATGGAACATGAGTTGTAAGTGAAAAGGTGATCGATACTTACATCATACAACTTGATGTCAATATGACCATCATTGCAACCTCCCGCTCTATCTACATCTTTCTTTGTAATCTCTCTATCCCTAGGAGAATGACTCCCTCCATCGGGGCTAAGTACTTTATCCTATCACCCAAGGTTGATTCAGTATTTAGGATCTTCTAACTCTAGCATGGCACGAAGTACTCGCCTACCTCACTGTTAGGGATGAACTCGGCATTGACTTATTCCTCAGAGCCTCTTTTTTCCTCTTATCCAAGGCCTTAAATTTCTTAATTTGATGGAGGTTGATTTGTAAGCTCTTTTCCATCTCTCTTTTTGGCACTTGGCTCAGCATTTTCTTGAGGAGAAACCCTAGGGTTGCTGATACTAATAATGTCTTGGTTGGATTCTCCCGGCTCATCATCCCTAGGAGTGTTTATTATCAAGGGAACTAATACAAATTCATGGATGAACACATGGATCCAATATCACGCGTAACCAAAAAGGGTCGGTCCAAGCCGTGAGATAGCTCGAAAAGTAAATGAAAATCAAAGGATGAGCAAGGGTTCCCGTGCATCGATGATAGATATGATTCACCAACGCCTCACATGAGTTTGGGTCATACTTAATATGACGCATAAGTATGGTTAAAGGTCACATGCCAATAGCCTATGCTTGAATGGGCTAGATAAAAGTAGATTAAGAGTAAGCAAAAATGACACTTAGCTCGAGAGAAAGAGTAAAAAGTTTAGTGAATTCTTCTATGTATTCCTCATGCGGCTATTATATTATGTAAGTATTTATAGTACTTGGTTAGGGTAAGTCCTAAGTTACAGAAATTATAAAGAATGGATCCTTATTTGCTAAATAAAAAGGAGAAATAATTTACAAGAAAATGAAATCATGTAAAAGAACGTCTTTTGTTAGAAAGGATAGTACGAGTGGTAGAAAGGATAACGCGTATGTGTTTTTAATCAGTCTGCGATTCTAACAATATTGTGAGTCGAGTAAAGGTAGTCTTCTAATCAAGTCTATTTGGCGTCGACAATTTGATACCCTAACGGCTGGGGTTGGATATGGGTTAGCTCAAAGGCAACTCACATTTAGGTTAGCCTCAGATTGTTGGCTCTTCACAATTGTCAACTTGTCCTGGGTACTATAGAGATTGCTGTTATCTTGATTTGGTGCTTGGACTGTGGTGCTGGGGAAGGGTCAGTTCCATGTGTCGGCTAATCACCTTTATAGCTTCCTAGATGGTGTAGAGAGCAAAGTAGCTTAGCAAATCAGACTAAGAAAAACACTGCTCCTTGGCACTTAACTCTCCTTGGACAGCTTGGCAGACCATGTAAGTAATTCAACTCGAGAATGAGTGATCTATCCTTGATCCCTATCATCCCCTCTAGATTGTTTGAGATTTAGGATCAAATTTGGTTCGACTTCAAGTTGCTCATCCTCGAGAGTGTATGGTTGGAGATCAGCAATGTTGGAGGAGTTCGAGACTCCATATCCTTCAAGTAATTCAATCTTGTAAGCATTAGGATTGGTCTTTTCAAGCACTTTGAAAGGTTTGTTGGCTCTAGGAGACACAACTTGCTCTTCCTCAAGTTTGTGAATCTATCCTTGTTGAGATGTATCCAGACCAAATCACCTTACTGAAATTATCTCTTCCTTCATCCTTGGCATCGCTTCTCGAGTTTAGTATTAGCTTGGCTCAATTTCTCTACAACCTTCTAGTGCATAGCTTTGATGGCCTTGACTCTTTTTATGGCTAGCCGGTCATCATCAGGCCTCGATTGGGGTGCTTGGTCATTCGAGAGCTCTAGGTTAAATCCATAGGTAACCTTGAATGAAGATATGTTTGTTGCGCTGTAGGCAGTCCAATTGTAGGCAAATTCAATGATTGGCAAACACAGATCCTAATTGGCCATGTTTCGTCTAATATTAACTTATAGCAAAGTTCCCATAGTTTGGTTGACAACTTTGGTTTGTCCATTGATCTGTGGATGGTAGGACGTGCTATATAATAGCTTAGTTCTCATTCGCCTCCAAAGTGTCCTTCAAAAGTGGCTCATGAACTTGGGGTCTCAATCTGAAACAATAGTTCTAGGCATGCTATGAAGCTTGATCACCTCTTATAAGAAAAGAAAAGAGATAGCCAAAGCATCATTAGTTTTAGAGTAAGGCACGAAATGTGCTATCTTGCTAAATCGATCTACAACTATCATGATGTAGTCCTTCCCATGGGATGTCTTTAGCAATCTTAACATGAAGTCTATACTTAGCTCGGACCATGGTTTGGTTAGGATAGGCAAGGGTAGATAATGTCCTTACTCAACTTGGCTCTTTGCCTTCCAATAGGTTACACACCTTTCCAATACGGATTGTACGTCTCTCATCATTCTCAACTAAAAGAATCTTGTAGACAGTACTTCAAGGATTCAATGCTAGCCAAAATGTCCTATTAATCTTCTTCCAGGCACCTCACGTACTAGTAATTCTCTTATGGAACAGGTTGGGATACATAGCTTCCTCTTCTTGAATAGGTGTTCGTCTTCCCTATGATAATCATCCAATGTCCATCCTTTCTCACATCAGGCATAGATAGGACCAAAGTAGGGGTCCTTAGCATACAATTCATTTATGGTTGAAAAACCAAGTAGCCTTGTTTGTAGCTCGATTAAGAGGGTATGTTGTCTCAATAGGGCATTAGCTACTAAGTTGTTCCTTCAATTCTTATATTCTACGATATAAGAAAATCCCTCCATGAACTTAACACATTTGGCTTATCTCTAGGACAACTTTGGTTAGCTCTTTAAATATCTCAAGGATTCATAATTAGTGTAGATCACAAATTCCTTAGGTAGCAAATAGTATTATCATACCATTAAGGCTTGGATCCAGGAGTAGAACTCCTTATCATAAATAGAGTAGTTGAGTGTAGCTCCTCTAGAAACAGGTCAGCAAATTCTTCTAGTAGGGTTTTTACCTTGGCTGGCAACTCCTCTTCGAATCTCAACTCCAGAACTCTTTGGACCAACAAATAGACCAATCTTTCGAGCTCTATCTCTCTCTTTAGTTTAGCTCAAGTCAATACCAAAGCCTCCTTCTTCAGGGCTCGACTCAGTTGAGACTACATGACCTTTACCTGTTTGATGGTCATAGGACTCAATTTCATCCTTCTTCCTTCTTGCTCTATAAAGCATGTATTCCTCCTTTCATCATATACAACTACTCGATTAAACATCCATGGTTGTCTAAGTAAAATGTAGGGTGCATTCATGGACAACACATCATAGAGCACTTTATCTTGATACTTACCAATGAAGATTGACACAAACACTTGTTTGTTCACTTGTAGGGCTCCCTTGTTACTAAGCCAATGAAGCTTGTAAGGTTTTAGGTAGGGCTTGGTCAGCAATTTCAGCTACTGGACCATAAATACAAAGGTTGCATCAATGTAGCTTCCACTATCAATGATCAATGCACATAGTAAGTCATTTACCTTGCATCCAATATGGAAGAGATTTTCTCTTTATTCATCTTCAGGTATAGGACTGACATTCATTGTCCTCCTTAACACTAGAGCGGTCACCATAAAGTTTCCTTTCTCACTATAGATAACTTTTTCCTCGAACAGTTCAGCTTATCTATCTTCCTTCAACTCCTCTACTTCCTCATCAGTATTGCCAACCTTAACAATTGGTGCCTCACCTTAGATCATCATCATTCACCTGCTTAGATACTAAGTGACTATGTATCCAAAACCTTGGCATTTGAAATACTTGATCTCAATCGTCTTCCTCCCTGAACTTTGGCCTTTCTTAAACTTCCTCAAGGGTTCCTTCTCTTCTACTCAGGTGGTCTAAGCAAGTCAGGTCTCAATAGTCTTGCTTAGTTTTGTTCGCATAGGTATGCATGAAATAGGTCGACTAGTACCAGGACGGTTGATAGGTGGTTAGAATCTTCCTGTTCGGGCCTTTCTATCCTCTGGGCGGCTTGAATTGCATCATCAAGTATTCTGACGTCTAAGTTTTCTAAGACATCCCTAATCTCATACTTCAACCCACCAATGAACCAAGATACAGTTTAGTCTTCTAGCTCTATGACTTCACATCAGATCATTAACATTTGGAATTCCTTAATGTAAGCATCCACACTTGATCCTCCTTGTCTCACTTCTTGTTCTCCTTCCCTTCTTTTGGTGGCTTACAAGTTGTTCCACCACAAGGTAGCATAACTAGTGAACTCCAACATTGCAAGTCTAACCTATGCATTATCGGGCACTTCATGGCATTCAAACTGCCTTTTAATCTAATCCACCCAATCTAAGTAGTCCTTGGGTCACCACTTCTAGAGAAACTCGAAATACGCATCCTTAATCCCTCAACTCTAGGGGCTCATACATTTCTATCCTCAAACTCGTAGTACTCCTCTGCCTTGTCATCTCCTTCTACTTCCTTCTCAATCTCTTCAAGCACTAGCCTTCGTCTAGCATCCTTACTAATTCCTTCAACTTAGGGTAGTTGAGCTCAGGCATTAACTCGACTAAACTGACCATTGCCTCGTCTTTATTGCTTACATTCCTAAATGAGGCTATTTTTAGCTCGTTACTTATCTTCTTGGATAACAATCACCAAACTAGCTACTAAGTCAATAAGCTTATCCAAGCGATCGCCTACTAATTGAGGTGAGAAGCTTCCATTCTGTCCTTGGCCATATTAAGTACCACTTTCTTAGTTTTCCAAAGTTCCTTGAATACTAGAATATGACATTATTGGTTATTTCATAATGACAATTACACAACAAATGAATAGTCAACCACATGTTGTTTTGCATATCGAAAATAAGGGAAATAGATTACAGAACACTACTTAACTACTAAACTTTAAGGCTAACAAAATAACTGTTATCTCAGGGGAGTAGTAATAGACTACTTAGAGAACACAATAGTAGAATCTAGCTTCAAATGTAGCCTAGGCTCTAATACCAAGATGATACGAATTTATGGATGAACACATAGACCCAATATCATGTGTAATCAAAGGGGGTGGGTCCAAGTCACAAGATGGCTTGAAAAGTAAATGAAAATCAAGGGATGAGCAGGGGTTCCCGTACACCGACGATGGATATGACACACTAATGCCTCATACGAGCTTGAGTCATACTTGAAGGTCACTTGCGATTCTAACAATATTGTGAGTTGAGTAGGGGTAGTCTTCTGATTAAGTCTGTTCGGTGTTGGCAATTCAATACCCCGATGGCTAGGGCTTGATCTAGGTTGGCTTAGGGGGCAACTCACATTCGGGTTGACCTCGGATTGTCAGCTCTTCATAATTGTCAGCTTAGCCTCAGTACTGTGGAGATTGTTGTTTTCCTAATTTAGTACTTAGTCTGGGGTGTTGGGGAAGGGTCAACTCTATGCATTGGCTAATCACCTCTGCAGCTTCCTAGATGGTGTAGAGAGCGAAATAGCTTGGCAGATCGAACTAAGGAAAACACTACTCCTCGGTGCTTAACTCTCATCAGATAACTCGGCAAACCATGTAAGTAAGCCCTCGGGCTCAGGAGCAAGTGATCGGTCCTTAATCCTTATTAGGAACTATCTCAAGCTACACAATACTAATAGTTTCCATCTATACAGCATCAATGGTTTCCATTTGCTTTGTCATTGCTCCCCAATAATGGAAAGAAATCCCTTCCTCTTTTGCACGATAGCCTCCTTCACAACCTTCACTTAAGAAGTCATTTTTGGTGTAAGTGGCCGATTCACAAGGGTCTTAGCAACTACACATTTATCAAGCTTTAGCTTTTTAGCCTTTGCTTGGGTCAACTGTTTAGCAGGATCTACATTGCCTACAACTATGTTTGAATAAAAGGATAAGAGTGTTATAAATGGGAAAGAGAGGAAAATAAAAATCTTACGAGGTCCATGTTGAGTGAAGCTTAAAGGTGACTATTCTCCCAAGTCACAAGAACAACTTTCCTCTTGTAGCTCTACTCGGTACGATGATTATTCTAAGATTTACCTTCTCTATTAGAAAACATTGGATCCACATTCTCATATCGTTTTATTATCCTCTCAACATCCCAAAAAAACATTTTATTGTTTCTTCTTTCTTGAATCTTTTTGGTAACAGCACCATCATTTGACATCAAGTCAATGTCTTTAGTATGGATGGGCTCAGTCCACTGAGTTCAAAAATCCAAATCCTCATGATATGATAGACACAAATTTGTGATACCACTTGTGGATTTTGGATTTTAACCCATCCATAAATTTTCACTAATGTCGAGTAGCTATGAAATACCAACTATCTAGTTGCCTCCTTATTGTGAAGAAATATCTAAATAACTGTGGTGCAACCTTAACCTCAATCTCTTTATAGATTATTTCGAATGCTACAAGAAGTCAGTAAGTGTTTGGTGAAAACATACTCAGTATAACTCGGAAATAATTAAAAAATTGTTTAATGAAAATAGAAAATGGGAAGCGTAGTCCAAAATCTAGGTATTTTAAATATATATGAAGTTTATGATCCCTCGAAAAACATACCCTCTTGTCTTCCCTTGGCCTATGCAGATTTTATGTCTCGGGATTTCTTTCCATTATTGGCCTATGTAGATTTTATGTCATCAATCTATACTCACCACTTTATCTAGGGAATCACTAGTATAAACAACATTATTATACAAATACCTAGCAACATATCTTACTTCCTTATCATCTAAATAGTTATCCACTGGAAAAGCGTTGATGTGAGCGAGTTTTCCCATCGGTCCATTGTGCTACTTGCCGACCTATTTGACCAACATGTTAAATCATTCCTTTTTTAGGGGGAAGAAGTAGCTTCGGATACAGTTGCTTCAGAATTAGAAAGTATAAGTTGACAAATGACACTTCAAACCATACTTGATTGAAGTTATATGAGGAAATTACAAGTTAGATGAAATCTTACAAGACAAAATGTCAAAAGCAAATGAAAATCCTGAAAGTGGATATGAATGAGAAATCTTTATCAGTATGGAAAAACCCTTTACATATGAACAATCTCTCCTAATAACTCTAACATGCTTTTGATAGGAATGCGGTTTCAATTAGATGGTCAAGTATAGATTGATGACATGTGCTATGTATTGGGAATTTGACGATTATCGCATTTTTAACAGTTATTAGCCCCCATAGCATAATGATGGTAAGGATGACAACTGTCGCGATTACTACCACAAAAAAGTGAATGGGTGAGAAAGTTAAAAGACTGTAACCTTTCTCTTAGGATTCGATTCGTCGCATTTTAGAATAAAAAATCAAACCTTCCCATGTCACTTAGCATCTAAGAAACTCGTCTTGGTCTTAACCATCTAACTGCTCAAACCGAACATTAAGCTTTATTTACTCACATAGTTGAACTCTCAACCATGGGAATTAGGTGGCAAATGTTGATATTCAGATTTCACACTAAAATATTACTTAGCCATTCGACTGTTGAAAAGACAAATAATACTACTCTTGGCTAATGCTGACTTAGGCTCAATCCACATGATGGGCCTTGAAGCCCAACTTATTGATATGTCTAGTTTGAACATTGGAAAGTGGCGCGAACTGTTATGATTTGGTATGATTTCACTATATAACTACCTACTACTCTTATGTTTTAAGCATGTGCTTGATTACAAGATCTTCATGTGGCCCATGACCAATGATTAACTGCCATTTCAAATACCGATGTTTTACCTATAAATATTGAAAGAAAGCATTGTAAGAACTCTCTTACAACTTTCAACTCTATATTTATTCACTTATTTCTCTCTCTCAAACAACTACAAACTTAGGCATCGAAGTGGCTACACTAGACTAGCCTCGGTACCACTTAGCTTCTAGTGTTTTTGTAAGAACAAAGCTTTACTCCAAAATTACCCGACAACAAATACCCTATAGAAATCATCTTTTAAAAGCAACATGTAATACGTATTGTCAAGTTTATAAAAATCCAATGATACTGACCTTACTAAAATTGGCTCACTTTAGGTAATAAACAGATGTTTTTTGTAATATTACAGAAAATATCATCTTACAATAATCTTTCCATAATTAAAACGTAATTTTACTAATAAATCAAATTGTAAGTGAGGTTTGAATAGTTATTTAGGTTTGAAAAAATCTTGAACCATATTAAACCGTTTTCTAAAGGATTAAAAAATTACGAATTGAATCAAACCAAACCAAATTAAACTGAATTGTAAAAGGTAAAAGAGAAAAAAGAAAATTATGTTTTTGCCCAAGGCATAAAACTTATATTTTCAACAACCTAACAATGTCGATGTCTCTCTTATTTTAGTCATTTTATGTACATTTCATTTAAAATCTACTTAGGATATATCACCACTTCAATTCCTAACTTTCTAAACTCCCAATTGCATACTTATGTTCAAATTTGCATTCTAAAATATAAATACTAGGCTTTGAATTTTCATTTTCATTTATCCTATTTCATTTCTCTAAAACATTTTAAGATTTTGGCTTGAAATAGGAATATAACCTTTTTTAAGAGTTAAAAAAATTATAAGCCAAGCCGTAAGGTTATGTTATGATTGAAAAAAGAACGGTTCAATTTGCTTCAATGAATGAACTGTATCAAACTAGACCACTCATATCCTTATTTACAAAAATGTTAGAATAGGTTAAATTAAGTAAAGCTGACATATTCATGACTCATTGCACTGATGAAGGCTGCCAAAAACTTTGATAAGGTAAAAGAGCCGAGATTGCCTCGTGGGGAATGAAGGCCACTAAAAACTTTAAATGATACAAGAATGTAGATCCAATCTTTTCTGATAAAGAAGGTAAAGCTCCTATGTGGCTCGAGTTAACGTGCTACAGCTAAGCTGTCATGAGCTAGGTTTGAACATCTCTAGCTCGTATCAGCTCTACCACTTTGATGCAACTGCATTGAATAACAGGTGTATATTCGCCAGATACCGTGTCAGGTTTTACTTGTGCTTCTCTTGATCAAACCTCATTAGCAAGTGACTGGATGAACCATTAACTTGAGTAATCTATTGCTACATACTATCTATTCCTACCCCCCTGGGATGCTTTGACCTCAAGTGTCTATTAAAGGTATCATATCCCTCTCCCATTTTCCAAGAATAACTCGCATTGCAGTAGTTGCAAAATGCCCTCAAGTTCTCCTTTTTGTTTGTACCTTTACAAAAATGCATAGTAAAAATATTAAACTTACCAGGTTTAAGGGACTTACTTGAGCCTAAAGGTCTCGAACTACTAGGATGTTTCAACTAATTACAATTTGACATGTGTAGAAGAAGAATATTATAACATTAAAACATTATATCTTCACCGATAACATGCATAATAAGATTTAGTAAATATTCTAAAAAAAAAAATTGTAAGGGAATAGAAAATAATAAACTTTCTCATCCTTTGTCTTCCCTCTTTCTCTCTAAGTTAAATCCATTGCTAATATTGAACATTTTGAGCTTGGTTGCATCAAAATTCAGCTTTAGATTATCTTTTGTCTAGCATAAGTGCATGTTTAGAACACATTAGACCTCTTATACCACCAAAAGATCCATTCTAGCAAACCTATGTTAAATGATACTAAACCGGTATGGGTGTTCCAAATTTAGATAAATCTTGGTAAAAATTCCTTTTTTATATATATATTTAACCATTTCAACTACTTTTCTTATCAAATCTCATTGTTTTATTCTTCATTTATCTTTCTTGAATCATTTATGGGGTTTTTAAGTTTCTATTTATTCAATTTCATTAAGTTTCTTAGATTTAAAAATTTCAAATTTGATTTTTTTTAAATTTCAAATTGTCCATTTCTAGCATGGTATAGGTTAAAATGTTTAAGCTTTAATCTTTGTTTGCTCTTCTAATCTTATTATTGGTTTGTTTGAACATTTATTCCATTAATTTGGAGATACTTTATTTTCTTTAAGCTTTTAAAGTTGGTTTCTCTAATGGATTATAAGATTTGATCACCAAAATGTTTTGGAATATCATTCGACAAAAGTAATGAATGATCGAATCACCAACAACTAAGGTAATGATGGGAGAGGTTCAATTTTTTTTTCTTCTTTTGTTTTTTTCTGAATATATATATATATTTTATCTTAATCCACATCATCGTCTAGCTAGAATGTTGTAATATTAGAATATTGTTTTTGTACACCTGTCAAGTTGTAATTGATTAATGAAGCTTAATAAAGTTAAGTCAGGTAGTATATGTTACATCCAAAATCTTAGCTAGGTATAATATTGATCATTTTTAAAGTTAGGTATCTAATTGAAAATTAGCCAAACTTAAGATAGAGAATGCGACATTAACACAATTAGCATTAGTGACTCATGATTAATTATGTCCATTAATGTAATTAATATTACCATTTAATTTATTGTGTCCTTTTATACTTGTTACATTAGCTTTAAATTGTTGTAAAATTTAAGCCACAACTTATCAATAAGTGTGTATCATAAATCATAGTTTTTAACTTTACCCCCATGCTAACTCTCACTACCACATCTAATGTCCACCGCCAGGATTACCACGGCTTTCTTGGCTCGCTTCTCCAAGTTACTGTAACATCGTGGTTCCTTCTTTTGAGAACAATCATCGATAGTGGAACTAGTAAAGTAGCTATATATATATATATATATATATATATTTAAGTTTTTGATTGGTTAAATGATCTTATTGGGATTCACAAAAAATAAAAATATATATAAATGAGTATTTAAGAGAAACTTATCAAGGATAAATTAATAAATTTCTTGACAAAGAAAGTCTTTTAAGGTATTAATATGGTATTTAGGAGTCCAAAACCGGTTCTTTAAAACATACGTAATGATGTACCTTAGTGCGTGCCTTTGTCTAGGCACTTTTTTTTTTTTTTTCCCTTTTCTTAATTTTGATTTGGTGTATATTTGATTGGGACTCAAAAGAAATTATAAAAAAAAATGTCAAGGAACTTTTGTAAAAATACTTATTAATAAAATAGTGAATTTCTCAAAAAAAGACTTTTTTAATATGTTAATATGATATCTGAAAATACAAAATGGGTTCTTGATTATTTTATATGATCTTAATAATAAAGATGGTCTTAGATACCATACTATTACTTAGAAAAGACCCTTCATAATTCAAGGCATTTGGCATATGATACATTTGGTCTAACGAGACAAAGACCCACAGCTCCTAGTATGCTTTTATTTTCCTTCTTTAATCTATGCTTAGTTCGGTATACAAAAAGGAAAAAAAAAAAAATTCTATATCTAGTTGGTTTTCAATAATCCCCCAGCTTATCCCTGTAGTATATTGCTAAGTGATGGGAGAATGTATGTGTCGTATTACAAATAACCCTTAGCTTAATTTCTTTTCAATGATATTTACTCTAGCCATGATACAACACAATAACAAACCATCATTTAAATATCATTGACTTAAGTTTACTTATGATTGGGATCCAATTTAATATTTACAACCAAAATTTAAAATATTCAAAATACATGTTAATTTTTCATGCTATTCCTATAGTCTTTATCTTATTACTAACCCCACAAAATGAATTTTTACTAGATCCACATCCTATTTGATTTTGCAATAAATATGCTAAAAATATTATAATTATAATTTAAGCAACGGAAAGCATAGATGCTTGATATTTGTTGTAAAATTAAAATATCAATCATACAACATTCCCTTGATAATAGTTACAAATGGAAAGATATAGTGAGTCCTAGTTTAACCCAGTTGGTTTAATCAATCCAACTATGGCCCTTGGCATAAGACTAATCGGTTCCACCCTAAAAAAAAAAAAAAAAAATCATATTAGTGAAGATTCATCTAAGTCTTGTCAATTGGGACGATTGGATTGGAGCTGCGTGACCAAAGTTGGTTGAATGGGTCATATGCCAATTTTTTTTTTTTTTTTTTTGTCCTTTTGGAAATACTGGGTAAGAAAATATTGAAACAACACTATATAAAAGAAAATTAGTAAAATATTGCTTACTAAATAAATATAGGTAAATATTGAAAGTCTAAATTCTAAAGTTAATTTGTCTTTTCTCACTCAATGCCACTAGAGGTATATGGAATGATATTCACAAATACATAATATTTCTTGCTTTAAAATCACTTAAAAATGGTGAATAATCAAGTATTTAAATTACATAGGAATGGTTGAGAGTATGGAATGGTTTCATAAGAAATTTTGATTGGAATAGATATATAGAAGATGATGATAATTGGTATTCATTAAAATAGTTTCAAATAGAGCATAAATCCATTATAATATCAATTGTTATTTTGTGCCTTAATAGAAAATTAAAAATAAAATTGAGTAGTAAATGTAGTATAATGTAAGTGGAAAAGGAAAAGAGAGAGATTTGATAAAGTTACCATTTTACCCCTACAATTATTAGGCTAGGTTATAATAACATATGTTTCTAATAGGTTTTATTAATATATTTTACGGGTACTTTGAGGAATCAGAAAAAGACACCAAAATTGCCCACTTTTACTTTAATACTATAAATATATTCATAAAAAATTAAAGCATGGTTTGAGAAAAGAGACCATATTTTTTGGATTTTTTTTAAAAGAGAAAAGTTTGTTCAAATATATATAGATATATAAGATAAATTGATTAAAGATAAAGAGACAACTATAAGATAACAAAAGAATACTCATTTTAGATAGAGGTTACGTTGATGGAAAATAAAATAAAATTACAATTTGAAAAAGAAAAAAATAGAGTAGCTAAAGCTACAACTTTATAATATAAACCCATTTACTAATTATTAATTTGAAAAAACAAAATTACATCTTCAAACTCCTACACCCATCCATATTTTTAATAGTTTCTATTGCTCAATTCAATTTTGTCTCTAGTTTGGTACCTACAATAAAACATATTACTAATAAATAAAGAACAATTCAATTATCAATTACTTTTTATGGACACAACTTTATGTTCCACTAAAGTTTTAAAAAGTAAATAAACCATTTGTGAAATAAGCACAATTAAACATATCATTGAATAAATAGAAAAAAAATTTAAATATCAATAGTTTTTCTTTTGCTAAAATTTTAAAAATCAATAAGCCATTTGTGAAATGAATACAATTGAACATATGACTAAACAAATGATAGAAAAATTTAATTATCAATTACTTTCTATGGTGACCATTTGTGAAATAAGTACATAGTTTTTTTTTTTCTATGAAAGTTTTATAGAAACAAATAAACCATTTATGAAATAGGTACGTAATTTTTGCTTATGGTAATGTTTGGAAAGACAAACCTTACTCATGAAGAATTAAGGCATAGATAACACAATAATTGGAAATTTGAGTAAAAAATTATTAAGATTTATAAATATTAGAGTTACAATTGGAAGTTGTCAATTTGATGGAAGATTTTTTTGTTTAGATATTATTTATTTATTTTTTGTTAAGGATTTATAGGTTAAATACTATTGATAGTCAGTTTTCATCCATCTATCTAACTTGTCCATTAAGTTACCGATAGACCGAGCAATCCATACTCTTGGCATCTCGCCGAGAAATTAACACTCAGCATTTCGCCAAATGGTATAGATCCGTTCTTGATATGAATTTAAGTTCATGGCATGAACAATTATAACAAGAACGGTTATATTATATAACTGTTTGCTCACCTTACATTTCAAGAAGGTATCTAATCAAGAATCTATCACGTATTTCAGTAGTTATTCTAATAAGTACTCCTTCAAACATGGCAATCTCCTATAAATATGGGAAGAAACTCTAAGAGATATCTAATAACTCTCAACTACTTATTTTACTTTTCCTATTCTTGCTTATTGACTTTAACATTGGAGAGGTCATACCGAACTAGCTCCGGTACTAAGAATTTTTCTTATCTTTGTAGGACATCTTAAACTTCTGAAATTCACCAACAACGTTTGGCATCATCTGTTTTTCCTAAATATACTCACATGGCTAAAACTAGAATGTCCAAAGTGCAGATGCTGGCACTTCCTCCTAACAACCTGAAGGGAGGAGTTGGTATACTGATAAGCAATGACTGGTTAGATTCGAGTAACTTTGCCTCGACTTAGTCAAAGAAAACCAAGAATTAAACAAAAAATACAAGCAAATCCTTAACCTCCTTCATAGTAATATTTACCCAAATCCAATTCAAAATAAAAACCATGGTGATCATCACGACGCTGAAAAGAGTGATGATTCAATTTATTCACTTGAGTTGTAGAAAAAGCAAGCTAAGAATATGATGGGACCTTTAGCTCCTACTTAAAATAAAAAAAAATGACAAAGGCAAGCAATTGCTACAAATGCACTATGCGAGTCCTTCTCATGTTAGCACCCCTACTACAACAAGCAAGCAATTCCAAATTAGGAAGAGTCCCTTTATTTCAAAAATTTTGGAGGAAGTAATACCTCGGCACATTAAGTTACTACAATTTGAAACTTATGACAAAACAAAGGACCTTGAAGACCACTCAGCGTATTACTGTATGTTAGCTAAGTTGTATGGTTTGAGTGATGTAATAGCTTGTCAAGTTTTTCCCTCAACTTTGAAGAATACAGCCCGCACATGGTTCAAACACTTGAAACCAAACACCATTTCCTATTTCGATGAATTAACAGAAGTGTTTCTTCAACACTTCCTTACAAGCAAACTTCCTATTAAGGAGTCTTCAATCCTTAATACCATCAAACAAAAGTTAGATGAGTCAATCAAGGACTATTTGGCCAGGTTTATGGTCGATATGGTTCAAATCTCAGAATTGGATATAAGTGTAGCCCTTAATGCCATAATCAATGAGGTTAAGCCTTATGGAGAGTTTTTCAAGTCTCTCGCAAAGAACAAGCTGAGAACTTTCATTGAGTTTAAGGATAAAACTACCTCATACATCCGTCATGGAGACAACATAAAGGTACAGCGAGAGGCCGATCAGAATGGAGGAGATAGAAAGAATGACAAGAAAAAAAGCGTAAGGGATAGACCTGGCACGAATGATGACTATAGTTTAGATGCTGAGAGAAAGAGACCAAGGATTCTGACATAATCATCCTATACGCCTGTCAATCATCTAATTTCGAACATTTTGACGGAGGTATGTAGGCAAGGAGGCATCCTCCAGTGGTTGGAAAGAATGAGAGGGAATCCCTCAAGAAGAAACTCTAACAAGTATTATGATTTCTATTGTAACAGAGGCTAAAATACGGATGAGTGCATTTAACCTAAGAATGCAATTAATGATGTGATCCAACATAGGCACTTGTGAAAGTTCTTAGCGTATGATGCTGAAAGTATTAAGAGACTGTCTTAAAGGAAACGTAAGGAACAAGAGAATGACACTCGGCCAACAACAACCGTGAGAGATGCAAGGGATGTGAATTCTAGCAGAGCTCCCAATGGAGTGATCAATACCATTGTCAACAAACCTATTGAAGGCCATTCGAGCTCTTTGAGCTTAATTATCGCCAAAAATTACGTTTGCAACATTCAAGGAAAAAAGGTCAGAATTAACAATACAATTTCTTTTGGAGAGGAAGATTTTGAGGGCATCCAGAGCCCGTATGATGACATACTTGTCATCAGTGCAAGAGTCACTAACTTCAAAGTCAAAAAAATTCTTATTAACAAGGGAAGTTCGATAAACATCATTTTTCAACATGCCTTTGACCAAATGAGACCTATGATAAAAGCGTAGCTAAGGTCTTATAAGTATAATCTCTATGCCTTCAACAATCAACCTCTCCAAGTAGCCAGAGTAATCTCATTACCGATATAGATTGGCAATGACGAGCATGTTGTAGAGGATAGAGTAGACTTTCTTGTTGTGAAATGTTGGTCCCCGTACAACATGATAATGGAACGGTCGTGTTAGCATCTATTTGGCATTGTCCCTTCAATTGTACATCTTAAAGCTAAGTTCCCTACTCCCATGAGAGTCATCATATGTAAAGGGGATCAACAACTAGCACGGTCCTTATAAATATGAGACTTAAGACAAGAAGAAGTATTTGAAGTTGAAACCTATCTGAAAGGTAAGTCGGTCAACATAGAGAATACTGAGAATGATACTAAGGAAATTTCTTTGAAGGATAACCCTAGGAAACAACAAGGATCGAGAAACCTTTGTCAACAGATGCTCGACAAAGCTTAATTAACTTCTTGCAAGCCAGTACTAATGTGTTTGCATGGTCTCCTTCGGATATGCTGGGTATCCTGAGAGAAGTTATGGAATATAAGCTCCAAATTGATCCGAATGTGAAGGTGGTCTAACAAAAGAAAAGATATTTTGCACTAGAGAGATAAGCAGCAATAAAGAAAGAAGTCCATAAATTATAAAAGGGAGGAATCATTTGGGAAGAGCCTTATTTGACTTAGCTAGCCAATTGTGTGCTAGTCAAGAAGTCTAACAACAAGTGGTGAATGTGCATAAACTTTACTAATCACAACAAGGCTTGCCCCAAGGATTGTTTCCTAATGCTAAAAATTGATTAGATGGTAGATGCAACTACTGCATACACGTTACTTTCCATTATGGATGCTTTCTCTGGTTACAACCAAATCAAGATGGATAAGGAAGATGAATTCCACATATCTTTTGTTACCAATTTTAGGATGTATTATTATACGGTAATGCCTTTTGGGCTAAAGAAAGCCGGTGTAACATACTAGAGACTTGTTACCAAGATGTTCAAACCCTAAATTCGTAGAAACGTTTAAGTAAGTATATGTCGACGACATGATTATGAAGAGTGTGAAGGAAGATCGGCATCTTACTAACCTTGAGGAGAAATTTGCTACAATGAGGAGATATAACATGAAACTCAACCTATAAAAATGCATATTTAGCGCAACATTAGGAAAACTTTTAGGATACATGGTTACTTGGTGCAGAATTGAAGCCAACCCCAGAAAGATTGAAGCCATAAGGAACATGAAATCATCTTACATGGTCAAGGAAATGTAGGAACTCACTGAGCAAATGGCCATCCTCAACAGATTTATGTTGAAAAGTGTAGATAGGTACACGGAATTCTTTAAAATTTTAACAAATCCAAAAGAATTCAACTGATCTGACTATTGCGAAAGAGCTTTCAATAAGCTTAAGGAATTCCTTACATCACCCCCAATACTCTTAACATCCATCTCTAGAGGGGATTTCTATTTGTACTTATCAGTCAGCTGTCGAGCTCTTTCTTCTGTACTGGTTCGAATTGATGGCAAAGAGTATCGACCCATTTATTATGTGAGTTATGTTTTGTAAGGGCTAGATCTTCGGTACACGAAAATTGAGACATTTGTTTTAGCAGTGGCTATCTTGGTAAGGAAACTAAAGCTGTATTTTAAGACTCACTAGCTCATCATGCTCACTAATAAACCATTGCGGCAAGCATTGCAACGGCTTAATTCCTCGAGGAGGATGATGAAATATGCCCTAAAGCTAAGTGCCCATAGTATACATTGGTTCGAATTAACGACAAAGAGCATCGACCCATTTATTACGTAAGTCATATTTTGTAAGGGCTAGAGCTTTGGTACACGAAAATTGAGACATTTGTTTTAGCAGTAGTTATCTTAGCAAGGAAACTAAAGCTGTATTTTGAGGCTTACTAGATCATCGTGCTCACTAATCAACCATTGCAGCAAGCATTACAATGGCTTGATTCCTCAGGGAGGTTGATGAAATATGCCCTAAAGCTAAGTGCCCATGGTATACAATATAAACCCAGAATGACACTAATGGCTCAAGTACCGGTAGGTTCTGTAACCAAATTAACTAGTGAGGAAGATTATATGGAGCTTGCCAATAAACCTATCTGGTTCCTTTATGTGAATGGTTCATTGACACAAGAAGTAAATGGTGTAAGCCTAGTTCTTTAAGGCCCCCATAATGTTAAAGTTCATTATGCCCTAAAATTTGGATTCCCAGCCAACAACAATGAAGCAAAGTATAAAGCTCTAATTGCCGAACTGAAACTAACAAAAGAAAATGGCATTAAGAAACTTGAAGTGTTCTCTAATTTGCAATTAGTGGTGAATCAGGTTATAGGAAGTTGTGCGGAAAGGGAAGAAGAGATGAGCAAGTACCTATTGGTGGTACGAACGCTCGTAGAAGAATTTTAATCTTTCTCCATCCATAAATTTCTAAGAAGTAAGAATATTGTGGTCAACAAGTTTTCGAAATTAGCCAGTTGAATTGGGTGACAGACTTTTTATTGAGCATGTTCCACAAAAAAGTTTATCCACACTCTCGCAGAGCTATAAGTTGGCTTCTTGCCCAAGAGAAGAATCTTGGATGAATCCCTTAGTAGATTATCTAAGAGATGGTACTCTCCCTGATGACAAGAAATGAGTGTGAAGATTGTCTTACCAAGCTGCGAACTATATGCTAATTGATGGTTAGCTATATAAATGTATCATATCACAACCTAATCTTTGATGCCTTCCTCCAAGAGATGCCCAGAGGGTGTTATCTGAGCTATAGGTAGCATATGCAGTAACCACATAAAAGCGTAAACACTGTATGTTTGAGCACTACGACTTGGTTATTACCGGCCAACTATGAGAGAAGATGCAAAGGAAGTTGTCCAACACTGTCTTTAGTGCTAGAAGCACGAGTCACTGAGTAATGCACCTGCAATTGAGTTATGTAGGCTAACCTGCCTTTGACCTTTCGCATAGTGGGGGCTAGATATTCTTGGACCTTTTTCGAAGTCTACCATCCTACAATAAGTAGTCATTGTTGCCTAAGTAAATGGACAGAGGTAAAGGCAGTAGTGAAGATCACTAAATAGAAAGTGGAGGCATTTGTTTTTAGTTTCATCATATCAAGATTCAGAGTTCTTTACATGATAATCATGGATAACGGCCTACAGTTTGACAACAACAAGTTCCGAGCATTTTGCAAGAAGTATGGCATTTGCCTCAACTATACATCTGTAGTACACCTTCAAACGAATGGACAAGTTAAAGCCATCAACAAGATCATCTTATACGGCCTAAGAAGGAAAGTAAACCAAGTTAAAGGGAACTAGGCCGATGAACTACCGAACGTCTTATAGGGATACTAAACAACCTACAAAACTGTGACGGGAGAGATACCCTTTAAGTTAGCATACGGCACAGAAGCTGTATTGCAGATCAAGTTGGATTTACCTAATCTAGGGATGTAGAATTTCAACGTTATGCTTAATCAAGTTAGATTGATAGCGAATTTAGACATTATTGATGAAATCTAAGATTTTGCAAGAGTTAGGGTTGCGACATACCAGCATAAAATGGCAAGGTGTTACAATCAGAAAGTAAAGCATAAGGTGTTTCAACTTAGAAATCTAGTTTACCGAAAGATGGAAGCTACTAGCGTGTGAGTAAGTCAAAGGAAGCTCGATGCAAAATGAGGGGATCCTATTACGATCCAAGAAGTTGTTGGTAAGGTGATCTATCGATTAGAAAGGTTGGATGGATCTATCATCCTTCGAGCGTAGAACATTGAGAATTTGAAATTGTATTTCAATTAATTGGTTGAATGATGTTCATCTCCACTTGTTTGTAAGGCGATAACCTACCCACTTGTAAGATGGGTCTACCTTTTTTATGAGAATTGTTTAAATTCTTATGTTTCTTGATCTTTTTATAATTGCCGAGTTAATGAGTTCTAAACTATAAGGCAAATGAACTAACCTAAGTTCTAGCCTATCATGGTTAACGAGCTATATAAATTAATTTTACAGTTGAGTAATGCAGCTAGTTTACGCCTCGAATGGCTAATGGACAATGTCTATAAAGATGTACAAATTAGGCGTATGAAATAAAATATGCTAAGAAATAGTTAAGTGTGTGAAATAAAACATTTTGAGAAATAATTAATGTGTGAAATAAAACATGTCGACGAATAAAAACGTGTGAAATGAAACATGTATACCATACATGCCGGGAAAATACGGTGCATGAAATGAAACGTACTAAACATATATGAAAGATATTTTCATTCATTTAATAACAGTTACAAATACTCGGCATACTGTATGAATGGCATTTCATTTAACAATTACATAAGCATAATGTACAAATACAAGGAAAATCCTATGGCCTACTCTCGTACTTAGCATAAGTGACTTTTAGATCGGAGGCTAAGGTTTCCTCCGCACCTAGTGTCTCAGAGCTAGTAGATTTTTCTTTTTGCTCTTAAGGGATTAACTTTGATAGAAGATCTCCATCTTCCCTTACATTCTCGGCATGAAATTCGTTGTCACCTTAATTCTCAGTCTCGGCACCTGCATCATTGTCATCGTCTTCGTTGACACTGTTGACTTTGTCGTCGACGTCAGCGAAGTCAAGGCAGGAGAGATCATAACCAGAGTGAAGCTTCGGGATGTCACTTAAATCCCCTCCAACAACTTCTTCCATAAAAGTCTCTTGTACTATCAATTGGGAGTGACTATATCGAAAGCCTCTTCAATTGATGGTCCTCTCTTCGTAGTCTCCTCCAATTTGGAAACATGGCTCTGTAAGTTTGAGTTGTTGGTCTCTAACTTTTTAATCTACATTATAAGCTTGTCTTCCTCATCACTCATCGTGTAAAGAGTTCAACCTAGGCCCTAACATTCTTCCTTCTTCTTTTGTAGCTCCTCCTTTAGGCCTTTAGACTTCTTATATTACTTTTCCATTTTGGCCTTCAAGCTTAAGACTTCATCGGTAGAAAGCGTATGTGCCAACTTTTCTGTAACAAGATCTTCTTGAAGCTTTCTTGCCTCCATCTCAACCTTTATCCTTGCATTCTCGGCAACAGTAGTCTGGGCGTTGGATGCATTATATTCATCCTCAATTTTCTGTAATAATTCCATTTAATATAATAAGTACCGGAAATTACTCGATAGAATATGTGAAGACTACTATGGATCTTACCTTCTTAGCTTGATTATTGGCCTCATCTAAAGTCGTTAGAATGTAGTTGCTTATCTAAAAAATAAAAAAGGAATATTAGCAACTAAGCAAATTTAACAGTTAAAGAGATGGATATAGACACTCACGTCATATAACTTGCTCGCGATATGGGCCTTATTACAACTGTTAACCTTGTCGATATCCTTCTTAGCAATCTCTTTATCCTTTGGAAGAATAATTCCTTCTATTAGGGCTAAAGATTTTGTCCTGTTGCCTAAGGCCAAGTCAGTATCGAAAACATTCTAGCTCCAACATAAGACGAAGTACTTGCCGACCTCCTTGTTGGGGATGAATTCAGCGCTATTGATGCCAAGAGCTTTAGACCACATTTCCTTTTATCCAAACCCTTAGACCTTTTAGCGAGTGGTTAGCTGACAAGTTCCTTTCCTGGTCTCTTATTGGCACTTGGCACATCCTCTAGTACTAACAACGATGGCCCCTCAGTGATGGTAACATCCTTAGCCTCACCACTAGGTTAGCTCTCTTAGCTTACTTTTCTCGACTCATCAAATGGTTGAATTTTTTCCACCAAAGGCTCTACAGAATGAGGGACCTCGATTGGCACAATTTTTTTGCCATCCTTCTGCCTATTGGATGGCCATGAGGTCTTCTTTTATGTTGCTGCTGTTTGGATGTATCTTCTTTTGCCGTCTTCTTCACAACAACAGGACAAGTGGTAGTAGCTGATGTAACTGCCCTCTTGTTTGCTTTTGATTTTTTTGCCTTAGCCTAAGTAAGAAGTTTGGCAGGATATACCTCACTAGCACCCATATCTATAATATGAGCAGATAAGTTAATATAAACACGACAAAAGAGTAAAACTTACATTCTTCATACCGAGTAAGGCTCAAAGGTGACAATTTTCACACCAAGTTGCGAGAACGGCTTTCCTCTTGTGGCTATACTTGGCATAGTGGTAACTAATTAGCGTTCCTTCTTTTCTAGAAAAGATTGGGTCTCCGCTTTCATAGTGCCTTATGATCCTTTTAGTATCCCAAAAGAACATTTTGTTCCTCCTCCTCTCTTGTATTTTCTTAGTTGTTGTGGCATCAGTTCTATATCTCTCATATGGATTGGCTTAATCCATTGAGTCTAAAGGTCCAGCTCTTCATCAAACATTATCGACATGAACTTATTATGCTACTTGTGGATTTTGGACTCTAGCCCATTCATGAACTTACACCTATACCTCGTAGCAGCAAAGTACTACCTGTCTAACTACCCCCTGATTGTGAAGAAATACTGAAAGAGTTGAGGCATCGCCTTGACTTTAACTTCTTCACAAACTATCTCGAAAGTTGCCAAAAGCTGGTATATGTTAGATGAAAACATACTTAGTGCAACTCTGAAATGTTAAAGAAGCCCTTCATGAATGTTGAGAAAGGGAAGCGCAACCTGAAATCCAAATACTTTAGGTGTATGTGGAATTCGTGCTCTCTTAGGAAACATACCCTCTCTTCCTCTCTCAATCTCTTCAGATTCTATGTTCCAAGAAGGTCTTGCCAGTATTGATTGTACTTCATCACAAGAACTCTATCGGCGGAATTGGCAATTCCATCTGGAGAGTCGCAGAAGTAAGCTATGGTATTATATAGATATCTTGCCAAGGATCTCCCTTCCTTATCCTCAGGATAATTATCCATAGCAAACTTGTTATTTCGACTAAGTTTATCCCACCTTGCCTCAATATTATCGTTTAAGCTACCAAAAAGAGCACACCGCCTCGCTCCTTCTTTAAGGGAGGAGAAGTGGCCTCAGTTTCCGTTGCTTCAGAATCGGAGAGAACAAGTCGACAAATGATGTTACGAACCGTACTTAAATGGTTATGAAGAATAGTATCACAGAAGTTGAAGAGCTTGAGAGTCAAGACAAGAAAGCAAGAAAATATGGTTATGAAGATTGAGTTTGAATAGAATGAATCCTGATTTTAGGGAGTCCTTTAAATATGGACAATTCGCCCTTATAACTACAAACACATTTCTTATAGTAATGATGCACTGATTTAATAAGTAGTGCCTATTGACGACGTATGTTTTGTGATTAAAATCTTATGGTTGACAACTCTTTGATAGTTATTAAGTCTATGACATAGTGGTTACCGAGGTGACAAATGTCATGCTTCCCACTTTTTGGTCTCTTCATCAGGCAAGAATTTGAAAATTGTGACATTTCGTTTAGGACGCGATCCATCTTTCTTCTTACCTCGTTCGGCACCAAGAGAACTACTCTACACTTGACCTCTAATGCATTATATATTACTCCCTTTACCGATTACTTGAACACAAGAGTTGGGGGGTAAATGTTGATACAAAAATTTTGCCCATCTTTTTTACTCGTCCATTCGATTGTCGATAGGCTAAGTAATCCATAATCTCACCATCTCGTTGAGAAATTGACACTCAGCATTCCGCCAAGTAGCACAGATCCATTCCTGATTTGAATTCAAGTTCATGGAGCGAATAGTTATCACAAGCATGGTTATATTGCATAACTACCTACTCACCCTACATTTCAACAAAGGTGTCTAATTAAGAATCTACCACGTATCTTGGCAGTTATTCCAATAATTGCTTCTTCAAACATGGCAATCTCCTATAAATACGAGAAGAAACTTCTTAAGACACATCTAATAACTCTCAATCACTTACTAACTTTGGCATTAAAGTAGCCATACCGGACTAGCCCCAATACCAAGCATTTTTCTTATCTTTGTAGGATATCTCAAACTTCCAAAATTCACTAATAACATATACTATTTATAGCCTACAAAGTTTTTTATCATAATAACCCTAACATATCGATGATTTATTAATAATTATTAAGTATATACCGACTATTTGGTAAAATCTAAATAAAATATAATATTAAAACACTATGTCTTTGGCTTTAATATTATAGTAAAAAGATAAATTAATAATATTTTGCTTACTAAATATAGGTAAATATTGAAAGTCAGAATTCTAGAGTTAATTTGTCTTTTCTTAACTCATTACTAGAGATATATGGAATGATATTCACAATGCTTTGGAACAAGAGGTGATGATGATGATGATAATAACCTAATGATATTTGATTTTGTCATTGATCCATATACATAATTCAATTTGATTTTGTCATTGATCCATATACATAATTCAATCATTTATGTTTCAATTTTGAACTTAAGGTTTTATTTAGATATGTGATTTATCAACAAATTATGCATCTTATTTCTATTTAAATTGGTGTGTATTCGATTAAATTTTGATTTATTTAAGCATATAATTTAGTTAAATTTAATATTCTAAAATTTTATAAATGATATATATAAAATTTAATGACACTTACTCAATCCAATCCAACTCTATTTCTACCCATCAACCCATAGCTCCTAACATCATTCATGTCAAAGTTGACTCGGATTTTTACGGGTCAAGTCCCCTTTGAATCTTGACTACATTGTGTATAGGGCTACAAACTAGCCTAATCGAGCCGAGCTTTTAAGGGCTCAAGCTCAACTTGTTTAAAAATTATCAAGCTGGAGCTTGAGTCGAGCCTTTTATCAAGATTCAAATTGAGGCTCGAGCTCAACTTATTTAGATGAACAAGCTTTATCTTGAGCTCAAGCTCATCTCATTTACTAATCGAGCTCGAATTGAGTTGAGTCTAAAGTAGGTTAATCTCAAGCTAATTAACAAGTTTAAGTATATAAAATTAAGAATATATAAATAAATAGATTAGCAAATGATGAATAAAGATTATATTATATATTATTTTATAATATATTATCTAGATATTAGCTTTTAAATTTTAATAATATATAATATTTATAATATATATGTATATATAATTTGTAAACCTACTTATGAGCTTAAATTAGTTGGCTTATGAGCCTAAACTAAAGCTTAAGCTCGGCTCGTTTAGGTAAATGAGCTTCAACTTGAGCTCAAGTTTGGCTGTTAGGACCCTATAGGGGGTTTAGTAGGATTATTTAAGATTTTTATATTACGTGTGTACCTATGATATAAAAATTATCTTATAGGTTAGAGATTGCAAGATTCTAAATAATTAATTACTAAGGTTTCCAATTTTTATTTTATTAACTTATCATAAAATATAATTAACTATGAATATTTAATATTCCAGATCCGTTAGAACCATAGAGAATCGGTATTCCTTACTGAACAAGAAAATAGGGTAAATCAATTTTATAAATTGCAATAATTAGTAAATAATCTTGAACCTTAACAAGCAAATACTTTTCACACGGGGTGCTTTTGTATTAGCTATACGTTTCCCAACTAAATCTAGCTTTCTTTTACATAACTTAGATTTGTACTCTATACTCGAGCTTATCCCAATCTTAGCTCAAATGAACTTGCAAAAAAAGTTATAGGGGAATGAGCAAACCATGACTTAATGACTTCATTTCTCACCACTACATGGCATGAGCATGGTTTAACTTCTTTTTTTAGGGTAAATAGGTAATATATTGGTATAGTTATAAATAATCGTATCTTATGTATTTATTTATTTACTTTAAAGGTTTATCCTAATTATTAGTTTATAAGGCTAATTAACTTAGTTATCCAACCTATCTTTCTCGGTTTAACTCAAATCTTTAGTCACATATAACTTATTCATTTTAACTCCACTATTTATTATCTTATAGCCAATCTTTATAATTTTTGGACGTACTTCTACGTAGTGAGGTCCGTTTTAGATATTGAAACCCACATTTCTATTATGGGCCCAAGGTGTTATAAATTTCTTTATTTTTTGCTCAAATGTTTTTAATTATTACTTTAGGCTTTTATGAATGATTTTATTTATTAAGCTTTTCTTTAAATTTTGTAATAGACCTAAATAATTTCAAAACTTTTATATTTTGTAAATAATTTTATTTTTTTGATCCATTTTGTCATAATTTCTTTATTATACCATTTTAACCTAAAACAATAATTATCCTAATTCTTATTATAATT
>JAMXBB010000001.1:7769941-7813946 GCA_024138015.1 Lumnitzera littorea | reverse complement strand
TTCGAGTATGGATTGTAATTACCATTAAAATTGCTAACAAAGTTAGCCTATTCAGTGCTTGTGCTTGTAGATAGAGCAAAGGGATTTCCAACTTGACAATCTATACTCTCATGCATACCTCCATAATGGCTACATACAACTGGTGGACAATAAGAAGAGCTTAGAGTGCTAAGAAGCTTACTTATCTATGTAGTGAGAACTGTAACTTATGTTGACAATTCTAATATTTCACTCACTTCACAAACTCTAGCAGCTCTCCTAGGCATTGCTCCTTCTATCTGCCAGCTGTAAGTGTTTGATGCAATCTCCTTAATCAACTCATGAACATCTTTTGCTCTCTTACTCATCAATACTCCTCTAGAGGCAATGTTAATCATTGTCTGAGGTTAGGCTCTCATTCCATTGTAAAATTTTTGGACTTGAAGCCATATAGGGAACCTGTGATGAGGACATCTCCTTAAAATTTCCTTAAATTTTTCCTATGCCTCATACAACGATTCACCTTCATGTTGTGTAAAGGATGTGATGTTACTTTTGAGTTTGAAAGTATGAGCAGGAGGAAAGAATTGAGTGAGAAACTTTTGAGCCAACTGATCTCATGTAGTATCTAAGTGAGTTGAGAGTGAATTAAGCCAACTTTTTTGCCTTATCTCTTAAGGAAAAAGGAAACAATCGAAGACGGATAGCGTCTTTTCGAAACTCTATTACTTTTGAAGGTCACACAAATTTGAAGGAAATTTCAAATATGGTATCGAGCTTGAATTTCCAGTTTCTTTTATTTAATTTGATTTACTATTTTTTGATTAATACTAAACCCAAACCCATTTAATATTAATCCTTGACTATAAAAATTGGGAAATTCTAGTTTTTCATTTAGAAAAATTTTTGGAGTTGCTACCCGACTAAAGTTGTGAAAAAGAAAAAAAAATTGTAATCAATTGGGTGAATTGACTATGATTTGGCTACCGATCTTCGATTTTAATTTTAATGAAAAACCAGAGGGTTCTGACTTTAGGGGCTAATCTAATAAACCCTAACGAGTACCATTATCTATTTATTGAAATTAGGTTTATTCTTTAAATTATCTTTTTTAAAAAAAAAATATTTTCAAGAAATTAAAATAAAAAACCAAAAAGAAAAAAGAACATAAGTTTTTACATATCTTATCGTCGCCTTAAATGTGCCTACATACTCACTAGTTAGAATTAAATGACCATAGTTCTTCCGAAAACTTTTAGTATGTTAATTGATTTTAATTTTGAAAACTGACTAGATTTATGTTTTAATTGATTCAGCTTATTCAAAAAAAAAAAATCTAAAGGGTTCTAATTCTTGAGTGATTTTATTTTATAAAGAGATGCTCTAAAAATCCTATATATTCTTATTATTATTATTATTATTTTAAAAGGGTCTTTTATTAATTTTATTTTTTAAAAAAGTTAGCTTTCTATATGAGGAATCCTAATGATCTTGATGCTAAAACACCTAAGCTAAAAACAAAAATATTTTTCTTTGTGAGGAACCCTTAAAAACCTAATCTAAAAAAAAAATCCCTAAACTAATATATACAACTATATATGAATATATCATGTTATGAACCTAACTAACTAACTAACAGTATAATAATAAAAATAAATAAAGAAACAAATAAACTAAAAAAAAAAAACTTGAAGAAGACCAAACCTAAACTTGGTTTTGATTGTAGCGTGGAGGCCATTTGTGAATCACGTGTGCGTAGAGCTTGTTGGTGATCGGCGTGGTTTGCTTTGGTGGATAGTGTGGACCAATGCAGTGCAGTAACAAAGAGCATAGCGACATCATTGCCTATGTAGAGTGTGCTGCGCATGCAATAGTAGGCTTATAGTATGGGCAAGTGGTTTGATTAGTGAAGTGTCAATGTAGGCCGTATGATGTCGTTAGGCAGCTACTTAGATAAGGGCTAAATTTGTTGTATGGTATTGGAGATTGAGGATGGACTGGTTGTGTGTGAAGCATATCACAGTGTGTTCTATCATGGACTATGATCGCAGTTGATGAAAAAGATTCAGTCAACAATAGGTGTTTAGGAGAGGCTGGACGCGTGTGTTGACGAAGGTGTACAGGTTAGGTTGGAGATGATCGAAGAGGATGCTGTTTGTAGATGTGAAGACGGCATGCGGTGAAGGAACTACTACAATTGGAGTGCTTGTCTGATTGGTGGGGAGTGTTGAACATGTACTGTATTGGTACTTAATTTCGGTAAATGCTGCCACAGTAGATGATGGGTTCTGTTCTTGTATTGATGCTATGGGGTGTGGAGTTACTAGTGATTATCTGCTATTTTTGTGCATGGAGCCAAGAGTTGCGTATAGTTGAAGAGAAATTGAGAATGGACATTGAGAGAGAGAGGGCGATGATGGGACTTGTTGCTACGTAAATAGTAGTAGGGAGTTAGAGTGGAATTGGATTGACTGAAATTTATTTTTCTTTTTGGCCCAAGTGTAATTTGTATTTTATGCCGCGTGTTTTGTATTTATAGAGTATGAAACAAATCGAGTCTTAATAATTTTGAGTCTTTCCTATCGATTCATATCTAATTTTATAAAAACCAAATTAGATCGGAATCATTTATATCAATTCAAATCCAATTTGATAAAAATCAAACTAGAGTCAAATCTTTTATAGTGATTCAAATCTAATTGGATTATATTAAAAAAAATTTGCTTAGATATGAATCACGTGCGCTCAACTCGCTTTTTATAAAAAATAAAATGATAAAAATAAAAGACACATAAGTGCCTAGCAAGATTTGAAACCATGACCTTAAGCTACCTCCATATCAATACTCCAATGCTTATTCGTTAGGCCATTGGTCTACGCCTTGATTTTTATTACAATTAAATTATACTTAAGCTAAATGACCCTCTAAAACTATTTGAACTGGACTAAAACTAAACTAACTGATCCTAAAAAATTTTCTAAAAATCTAAAAAAAATCTTTATAATTTTTCTTTTCTCATTTTTTGTTTTTTCACCATTTTTTAATTTTTATTATTATCATATTTTTTATTACTTTTTATTTTAGAATTAAGACCCTTAAAAAAATTAGAACCACAGAGGGCAAAATTAAGGTTCTATAACTACCCCTCTTTATAGTGAAGTTTGTGTAAAACTTTGCAACAAAGATAAAAGAAATACCATTTTTGCCTCGGGATGACTTTATCTTAAGAAACGTTATGACTAGTTATCTGTAGTAGGATTGACCAGTTGGGGATTTAGTGACAATAACCTTAAAATTAACAAAGGTTAGGATAGCACCCATGTGGCCTAGCAAGAACCTTAAAGAGAATAATGAGAACTTGGTTATGCCCTAAATGGGTTAACTAACCAAAGTGAGTGAAACGCTCCTTGAGCTGGCTAGAGCCCTAAATTGGATGAGATGGGTAAGCGCTCTTAGAGTTGGCTAAAACCCTAAAAAAAATGAGAAAACTTGGCCATGCCCCAATGAGTTGACTAACTAAGGTGAGCAAAACGCTCCTTGAGCTAGCTAAAGCCCAAAAAGTGAGGAAATTTGGTCGTGCTCCAATAAGCTAACTAACCAAGGTAGGTGAAGCGCTCCTTGAGCTGGCTAAAGTCCTAAAAAATGAGGAAACTTGGTTATGCCCCAATGAGTTGACTAACCAAGACGGGCAAAGCCCTCCTGAAGTTGGCTAAAGCCCCAAAAAATGAGGAAACTTGGTTATGCCCCAATGAGCTGACTAACCAAAGCAGGTGAAGCCTTCCTTGAGCTAGCTAAAGCCCTAAAAAATGAGGAAACTTGGTCGTGCCCCAATGAGCTGACTAACCAAGGCAGGCAAAGTGCTCCTTAAGCTGGCTAAAGCCCTAAAGATTTGAGAATAGGAATCGGGATAGCGCTCCATGAGCTAACTATATCCCTAAAAAGAATAAGAATCAGGCAACGCTCTATGAATTGGCTAGAAGCCTAAGAAACTTTGGCTTAGGACTGCACTATACGAGCTAGCTAAACCCCTAAGAGACTATGAATTGGGACTGTGCTATAAGAGCCAGTTGACCCAAAAGTTTTTAAGGATTAAGTGTTTTAGAAATTGAACTACCATCCTTAAGGAGAGAATAAATGCAAATGCAATTTAATGTTTTGTACAAGCTCAAAACCACTTACCCAGCTCTAAGATAGTTCCCAAATAATCAAATCTTTTCTTGAGCAATCCGATTAGAACCAACGGTTTTGACCCTTTCTTCTTCCTCTTCTTCTTTTATCTTCTTCTATCTCTTCTTCTTCTACCCCTTTTCTCTTCTTTTCTTCTCTTTCTTCTTCTCTTTTTTCATTTTTCCTTTTTCCCTCTTTCTTTCTTTCTTTTTTTCTCTGTTTCCTTTTTCACTCTTTCTTCTTCTCTTTTTTTGTTTTGGAAAGCAATTTAAGCTTGAAACAAATACATGTATGCTATACTTAAAGACGCGTTTAGGAAGATGACTTTAACAAATGAAGCATCCTCATCTCTTGAGCAAAGATGTCACGTCTTGAATTTCCAATCCAACTTAATCGGTTTTCCATGCAAACTTCCTCCCTTAAGTGAGTTGTTATTTACTTGCCACCCCTTACTCTTTCTAAATATGGCCTTATCTTGGAAAATAGAAAACAAATCTCCTCTTTTTTTCGGGGGGAGGGGGGTAGGGGGGTGGTGGAGAACCATAATAAAGTATTAAGATAATTTTTATCAATTGACATTGTTCCAAATTAAGTGTTTATTTTTCTCGAGTTTCTTAAGCATAAGGTTTATTTAGATAGAGCGAGAAGTGGAGACTTTTAGTGGAACAAGAAAGGAGCTAGAGATATTACTCAATGTCGGCGACCACTAAGAATTCCAACTTTGCTTGTAGAAAATAAAAATGAGACCACAATAATACTTAGATTGTTTGCATTTCATGATCTAAGTAAAAAATTCTATTGATCTTTCAACGGTAGTACATTTTCAACGAGTCAGCATTTACTAGGTCTTTCAAATTTGGACCATCCATTTGAGATAAAATCACAGCTCCCCCAAGCAATACTTTCTTCACAATGTAGGGCCCTCTATAGTTTGGAGAAAACTTCCCTCTTGAATCTTGTGTATTCGGCAAAGTCTTCCTTAACACCTTATCTCCTTCCTTAAAACTTCGGCATCGCACTTTTTTGTTAAAAGCCCTAACCATTTGTTGTTGATAGCAAATGTTGTGGTACAAAGCTACCATTCTCTTCTCATCAATCAGATTCAATTGCTTAATTTGTTTCTTTATTCGATCAGCCTCATCTAACTAGGTTTCTGACAATACCTTAAGAGATGGAATTTCAACTTCCACTAGTAGTATAGCTTCCATCCCATATACCAACAAATAGGGGATCGCCCCTATTGATGTTTTGATAGAAGTTCGATAGGCCATAAGTGCAAACAGTAACCTCTCATGCCAAGCTCGATACGTAACAACCATCTTCTTAATAATCCTTTTGATATTCTACTTAGCCGCTTCTATGGCTCCATTCATTTGATGCCAATAAGGAATAGAAATTCTATGAATGATCTTGAATTGCTAACACAACTCTGACATTAATTTATTATTCAGGTTCGTACCATTATCAGTAATAATTATCTTTGGTGTACTATACCAAGCTAGTATGTCTCTCTTGATCTACTCCCTTCGTTACACTAGAGTAGGATGAGGCTTCAACCCACTTAGTGAAATAATCAATAGCTACCAATATAAATCGGTGCTCATTAGATGCCTTTGGAGTGATTAGGCCAATGATTTCTATTCCCCACATCAAAAAAGGCCATGGTGCAAATAATGTATGCAATTCCTGAGGTGGAGCATTTACTTTGTTCACATAAATCTAGCACAAATGGTAGTGTTTAACATGTTTGATGCAATCTCCTTCTATAGTCAACCAATAATATCCTATCCTCATAATTTTTTTGGCGAGCATGTAGCCATTCATGTGGAGGCCACATACTCCCTCATGCATTTCTTTCATTAGCAACTCTGCCTCTTTTTCGTCTACACACAGTAAAAGCATACTGACAAATGATTGTCGGTACAAAGTAGACTCGCTTATCAAATACTGAGTAGTCAATCTTCTAATCATCTTCTTATCCTTCTTCTTAGCCTCTTCGAGGTACGTTCCATGTTGCAAGAATGTTTTGATATCATAATACCAAGGCTTTTCATTACATGAACTTTCCATCGCCAAACAGAAAGCGGGCTTTTCTTCAACTTCAATCTTAAGTGGCTAAATCTCTACCCCTCTCGATATCTGGATCATAGATGCCAAAGTAGCGAGAGCATCAGCAAATTAGTTTTGAACCCTTGGTACGTACATGAATATAATCTTTTCAAACTTGGCTATCAACTCAGCTAAGTGGTGGTGGTAAGGCACTAATTTGGGGTCTTTCGTTTTATACTCATCTTGAGCCTGGCTTATGATCAACGAAGAATCTCTGTATATCTCTAATTCCCATATCACCTTAAACAATGCAATTTTAAGTCCCAAAATACATGCCTCGTATTCTGCGATATTATTAGTATATGGGAAAGCCAGTCTTACAGCCATTGGGAATTGTATACCTTCAGGGGACATTAGAATTGCCCCAACTCCACATCTAGACACATTAGCTACTCCATCAAAGAACATTTTCCAGCCTGAGGGCTTCTCAACTACTTTGCTATCAGAATCACTTTCTGCCACTAAGATGTTTTCATTAGGAAACTCAACTCGTGCTTCTTGAGGGGTATCCTCAGAGGGGCTCTCTGCTAATTGATCTGCTAAGGCTTGCCCTGTGATTGAGCTTTGGCTTACATACTTGATATCAAATTTTGACAACAACATATGCCACTTCGAAACTCTACTGATGAGGGCCGGTTTCTCTGCTAAATAATTCAAGGGTTCATGTTGTGTTATTAACTCGATTTGGTGCTAAAGTATGTATTGTTTGAGCCGATGCATGACCCGAGCCGATGCATGACTATTTATGCTCTCCTTTTATGAACTTCTTGCTTAAATAATAAATGGCCCGCTCTTTCCCTTCTTCATCCTTTTGACTAAGCACAGACCCCATGGATTTAGGAAATATGGTCAGGTATAAGAACAATAGCTTTCCAAGCTTAGGAGCCACTAACATTAGTGGATTCATAAGGTATTCTTTAATTTTTGTGAAAGCCTTTCCGCATTCTTCATCTTAATTGATCCACACATTCTTTTTAAATAGCTTAAAAAGAGGGTGGCATTTGTCTGTTAGCTGAGATATGAATTGAGCTATATAATTTAAATGCCCCAACAACCCTCTTACTTCTTTGAGTGTATGAGGAGGAGGCATGTCAATTATAGCTTTAGCTTTATTACGATCAACTTCGATACCCCTTTAGCTAATTATGAAACCTAGCAAATTTCTTGACATCACTCCAAAAGTGCACTTCTCTAAATTCAACTTCAGATGGAACTTCCTTAATCTGTTAAATAACTTTTGCAAGTTTTCTAAGTGATCTTCCCCTTCCCTAGATTTCGCAATTATATCGTTAACATACACTTCTATTTCTTTATGCATCATGTAGTGAAAGATCACAACCATAGCCTTCTAATATGTTGCCCCAACATTTTTAAGTCCAAACGGCATTACTTTATAGCAAAACATACGCCCAAGTTGTAACAAAAGTCGTCTTAGTCTTATCCTCTTTGGACATCCAAATCTATTTGTATTTTGAAAAACCATCCATGAATGTGAACAGATGATTTTTGGCCGTGTTATCCACCAAGACATCAATGTGAGGTAATGGAAATCGTCTTTAGGCATTGAATTGTTAAGATCTCGAAAGTCTACACATACGCTAACCTTCCCGTTCTTCTTCATTATTGGAACAATATTAGCTACCCATTTTGGGTGATCAGATACCTCAATAAATCCAACTTCCAGTAGTTTCTTAATTTCTTCCTTGATTTTCAACAGGACATCAGGTCGAAATCTCCTTAATTTTTGCTTTTTTGGCTTGGTGTCTTTTACTGTAGGTAAACGGTGGACTACGATTGATGGGTCTAACCCTAGCATATCCTCATACGACCAAGCAAACACGTCTTGATATTCAGCCAACAATGTAATCATCTCTGTTTTTTGTTTCTCTTTTAGACTCCCTCCAATTTTTAGGTTCTTAGGATTATCTTTATCCCTCACATTAACTTTTCAATTGGTTCATCAATAGTAATTCTACCCAGTTCATGTTTTTTCCATTCCTCTTGTATATTACTATAGTTATCGACACCGCTCCCAATGACTAACCCAGTAGGGTCGGAAGAGATATTAATATTCTCATTTTCTACCTACACGAGGTATTCCTAGTTTTCACTTGGTTTAATGGATCTAAGCAAAGTGCATAAAGGAAAGCATATGTAAGCAAAAGAGAACCGAAACACAACAAAAGAAAGAAACAAACTAAGATTTTATTAAATAAATGGAGGTGAATCACAAATAAAATAAAGGACTAACTAATATTTTTTAACAGAACGTTCAACGATACATTTGGAATGGTGACCATTGAAAATAAAAATTCAAAAAATACTAACTAAGGGTCACCCTTTACCCTAGGGAAGACTTGTTGCCTTTCACTAGGATGGAGAACCAATTATTCAAATGGTGCTGGGACTTATGAGAGCTTGTTGATCCTTCATTGGCAGATCTTAGGGCTTGAGTCTCTCCTCGTATGAATGTCTCAGCTAGTGGCAGGAAGGTCATCAGGACATGGTATAATCTATCATCTCTCTTGCCTCTCACTTGTTTCTTATGGAATTCTTCTACCAGAGTGGGGTTGTAACCAAGGCCATAGGTACTAATCTAGCCTTCCTTAAATTCAACTCTTTTATCTTCTTCTCTCTTAGGACCAATAATCATGCTTACTTCTTCAAACATCTATAAGCCCAACTCTTCTTGTCCTTCACTTCTAATAAAGGGTAAGGCTGTCTCTTT
Organism: Lumnitzera littorea; assembly: GCA_024138015.1. Taxonomy (NCBI): domain Eukaryota; kingdom Viridiplantae; phylum Streptophyta; class Magnoliopsida; order Myrtales; family Combretaceae; genus Lumnitzera; species Lumnitzera littorea. The sequence goes on along the minus strand of JAMXBB010000001.1, from coordinate 7,804,962 downwards.
GTAAACTTCATAATCTTGATCTCCCAAAATTGTAATCACCAAGCCATTTGAGATAAACTTTACTTTCTGGTGTAAGCTCGAAGGTATGGCCCTTACTGCGTGAATCCAAGGTCTTCCCAAGAGTAAATTGAAAGATCTTGGAATGTCCATGACCTGGAATCGAATAGTGAAGTATTGAGGACCAATACTTACAGATAAATCTATCTCCCCTATAATCTCTCTTCTAAAACTGTCAAAGGCCCTAACTATTGTGGAAGAAAGCCTAATTGCAGACGTATTGATACCTAGCAAATCTAAGGTGGTAAGTGGGTAGACGTTTAGCGATGATCCGTTATCAGTAAGTACTCTGGTTATGATTATATCGTTACTCCTAACCATAATGAAAAGTGGTTTTGTGTACTTATTCCCTTCTTCGCCTAACTCTTCTAATGAAAAAGAAATTTGATCCATGGCGAGGATAAAATTAGTGACCAGTCCCATCTTCTCTATTGGAATTTCACGAGGGACTTTAACCTTCTTTAAAGTGCAAAACAAAGGTTCTCTATGTGATTCGGATGTAATCAATAATCTCATCAATGATATCTGTGCTAGAGTCTTACAGAGTTGTTCCATGATCTTGCACTCACTCGACTTGATCATTTTGGTGAAGGTTGATAACCTTTCTACATGTTCAACATTCGTTTTATCATTCGTCTCCCTCAGTATAGTCTTCCTCTCGTGCTCTTCTCTTTGGTGGTAAATCTTTCCCGATCGAGTAATCCCCCTTACTAGGGAATTCGATTTTTGCTGATTAACTGCGTGACAACGGGGCAGCCTTGTAATTTTTTTGTACTAACGGAACGTGAAATGTGTACCTCTTTGCTTTTGATGCTTATTCGCTTGTGTAGAACTCGAAAACCTTAGGCTTCTTATTTGAACTAACGACGTTGACAGTATAATAAAAAGTCATACCAATAATTGACTTATAGTTAGGTAGGGGATTATTGTTAACATTAGGAGCTGGAGCTTCTACAAAATCTAACTACACTATCCCTTCTTCTATTAGGTCTTGAATTATATTTGTCAATCTCTAGTATGAATCGATTGAATGCCCTACTTGCTTATAATGATATTTACATTTCACCATAGGGTCAAAGATTCTCAGCCTATACCAGTCAATAAGAAGTTCATACCGTATCAAATTATCTTTTCACAACTTCTCGAAAACTTGACTTAAGAGGATCAATATCTTAGTAAACTGTCTAAAAGTCCTGTTAGCCTGAGTCTGGTCTCTAAACTGTTGTTGAGTCAAAGGTGGATTTGTTCTGAAAGCGACTTGAGCATTTGGTCTGACATTTGAGTTTACCATGCCAACCGTAGATTCTTTAGGCTTGTTGTTCGCTGGTCTAAGACCAGACGATGAAACTAATGGCCTTTTATCTGCTAGCTCTTGAAGCTTGCAAGAGGATACGGTACTTTCGATTCCATACCCTATTGCTACCACTTCAGCAAAACTGGACGAGGCTTGCCCGATGAGATGAGAGAAATAGAGCCTTTTCAAGGTGTTAATGAAAGCTGATGTGAGCTCCTTCTCAATAGTAGGAGTAGATATTCTTGTAGCTAAGGCCCTCCACCTTTGAGCATACTGTTTGAACAATTCATTATTCTTTTTCCACAGGGCGAATAAATCCATCATAGTCGGAGCTACTTCTATATTGAACTTATATTTCTCATAAAAAGCCCTAGTAAGTTTCTCCAATGTATTTATCTGGTTCAAGTTGAGCTGGGCGTACCAAGTTAAGGTTGGTCCCGTCAAACTATCTTAGAACGTCTGTACCATGACTGAATCATACTAGACATATTTACCCATCTTCCTGATGTATAACCTGGTATAGTGCTTGGGGCACCCCATCCCATTATACTTTTCAAACTCTAGTACCTTAAACTTCTCAAGGTAATCTCCAATGTCATATATAGAAAACTCGATGATCCCTACCTATTTAAAACCATCATGCCCTACAAGTGCCTTTATTTTCTCAATTATCTGATAAGTTAGTTTCCTTTCTAGTTCCTTCAGACTGTCTGCACTAGGCCCTAGGTCAACCGGTCTTGGGGCCACATACGTATCATGTTCGAATGTTGAGTTGACTTTCAGATAAACTCCTTCTAACTCAAATGGGTCTTTTAGATATTCATGCTTTGCTTCGAAGGCCTGTGTGTTCTTCCTATAATAGGCCTTGAAGCTTTCTTCATTAGCCAGTGCTGTAGCTCATGTAGCAAAGCAATGTTGTCTGCTAAGAAACTCATTTGTTCTGCCATCTTCTCCATAGCCCTTTCTATGGAATGGAACCTCAACTTAAAGGGATCATTGATCACGGGTTCTTTGTCACCTCCTTAGGTGGTGGCCATCCTGGTCTGGGAACGTATTCTAATTAGACTTCTCTGAAAGACTTGACATTAGGGAGCCATCTTGAGATTTTAACTGGTGAAAACTCAGTAACAGGTTAGCATATATTGCATTTTTCTAAGAAAAAGTTATTGAATATACAAACGTAGGATGTATGGCACATGAATGTAATTAAAATTAGGAATTGGCAAGATACCTTTGATGTAGCAAAACCTAACTAATTTTTATTAATTTTTGCAATTGTAAAGCTTTACATCACTTATTCTATTCAAAAAAAGAATCTTAAAGAAAGAAAACATTAAAAGAGCTTAAAATCTAAATTCTAATCTTCCTATGGCTAGTGAGCTTATCTTAAGTCTTTTTCCTCTTTCAGATCTTGGGAGCCTCCTCTTCCTTGCCCTTGATCCTTTTCAATTGTGCTTCTAATGCCTTTATCTTCTAATGATATTCTTCGCAGCGATTCCCCAGTTTTTGCTCTCTTTTACTTGCTTTTATAGGTTCAGCTTCAACTTGGACTTCTTCTTTCTCCTTGTTCTCTTGCATATCTTTTAGTTTCTTTAACTAGTGATAAAGAAGTCCTTTAGTTGTCTAGCTCTTGCCTACTATCCCCTTATTGGTAGGGGTGGCCTTTCTTGTGTGCTAAAGGGCTCGGATGCTTAAGAGTTTAGCCACTTTATCAGCCACCAACATGTTAGGGTTATGAATGTCCAATGAGATGGCTTCTAATGATGGTCTAGGGATCATGTCTTCAACAAGTCCAATGGCTGGGATGTATGTGGTACAAAGGTTGAAGCCAATTAAGGGCATTGCCTTGAAATCTCCATATTCTCTTATCATTTCCTTACTTGCAAACCACCTAGGCATCCACAATAGCTCTTCTGCTTTCATGCTTTGAAAGTATTGAACCTAGTAGCGGGTAGCTATGTCTCCTAGCAACTCAATTCTTTCTTCAAAAGACTTGATGAGATCATATTGCTGGATAAACTCAGCCCAGTTGAAATCGAGTTGGTAACTTCTCATGTGGCTAATGAACCAGACTATAAGTAGAACCATACTAGTCTTCAAATCTCCTCGTTCCTTCCTTTTTAGATGATTGAGTGATCAGATTTGCTTGCCCAGGAGGGTCGAGATATATGATTCCCCTTCAAGAAATTGGGTTACAATTTCTACAACTCTGAAGTGGACTCGGCGTCTATCATTAGGGAATAAAATAGTATTGAAGACCGCTAAGATAAAGGCATTGACTTGATGTTGGTGCCATGCTTCTAAGTTTGCAAAAAAAAAGAAAAAAAAAAAAACCTCGCATTTATCTCTATGCTTCAATTCAGTAGAAAACCAGTCCATGACATCCTCTAACCAAATGGTCTTTCCTTGATTTAGAACCCAGTTTATCTTATTTTTTCTAATTCCTAACAACTTACTAAAGATCTTTGGTGCCATAGCTTCTAAGTCCGAAATGCAAACATTATCTGTGATAGCAAGGGCCTACAACAATTGAGAGTACTCTTTTAAGGTTGGGCTTAGCTGATGTGGACCTAAACGAAGATTGATAGATTCGGGCTCCCATAGGTGAACTAAGGCCTATACTAAAGTGATATTGATGGGGATCTTTTGCAGAGAGAGGATAGGCTTAATCTTGTTCTTGATAAACTCCTGCTTATCTAGGTTGAAGAGTCGAAACCACATATAAAGCAATCTCTAAGGCCAATGTAATAGGTAGACATGAATTTCTTCAAAAGGCTCTTGACTCAATCTAGCCATGCCTATGTAAAAAAAATCAAAATTATAATCACAACCTATTCTAAACTTTACACAGAATCATTACAAGTTATTTATAGGGAAACATTACAACTATAACTTCACAATTGCCCTTGTCTATTTAGGTCTGCTACATCATGGGTTCTTATGATTTTTGAAAAAAGTTTTCATATAATGGAAAGGGTGAGTTCTAAAGATTCCTAAGTTCTACGACCACTACGTTTTTCAAACCAATGGTTTTATAGTCACATCTGAACTTGAGTGGGGTAGCCTGATCGGCCTCAAAAGGTAGTTGACCCACAACATTTGAAGCTTACACAATGGCCCCTCTCCTAAGGTCTTGAGACGACCTGGTTCTGACCATATCTACCATGCCTTTATGATACAGAAAATAAAAATAAAATAAAATAAAACCCCAAAACTGCCCCCTTAAATTAACTGCAGCAAAAAATATTAATATAAACAAGAAATGAAAGAAAATAAATAAAAAATAACCAATTGAAGTTTTTTATTATTATTATTATTATTTTAAAAAATAATCCTAACTTCGATAAAGTTTAGTAACTCGCCCTCTTGATGGCGGTCCTTAGTGGAGTCGCTAAACTATTGAGCCTGAATTTTCGATTTCTTTTATTTAATTTAATTTTCTATTTTTTAATTAATACTAAACCCAAACCTATTTAATATTAATCCTCAACTATAGAAATTGGGAAATTCTAGTTTTTTATTTAGAAAAATTTTTGGAGTCGCTGCACAACCAAAGTTAGGAAAAGGAAAAGAAACCGTAATCAATTGGATGGATTGACTATGAGTTGGCTACCGATCTTTGATTTCAATTTTAATGAAAAATAAAAAAGTTTTGAATTCGGAAGCTAACCTATTAAACCTTAATGGGTGCCACTATCTATTTATAGAGATTATGTTTATTCTTCAAATTATTTTTTAAATATTTTTAAGAAAATAAAATAAAGGACCAAAAAGAAAAAAAAAAAAAAAACTAAATTTCCACAGATTTTATCGTTGCCTCGAAAGTTCCTACGTACCCGCTAGTTAGGATTAGATGACTATAGTTATTTGTAAAAACTTTTAGTGTGTTGGTTGATTTTAATTTTGAAAACCGACCAGATTTATGTTTTAATTGATTCATCTTATTCAAAAAAAAATCTCAAAAGTTATAATTCTTGAGTGATTTTATTTTATAAAGAGATGCTCTAAAAATCCTATTTATTATTATTATTATTTTAAAAGGGTCCTTTATTAATTTTATTTTTAAAAAAGTTAGTTTTCTATATGAGGAATCCTCATAATCTTGATGCTAAAACACCTAAGCTAAAAACAAAAATATTTTTCTATGTGAGGATCCCCTAAAAATCTAATCTAAAAGAAAAATCCCTAAACTAATATATACAACTATATATTAATATATCATGTTATGAACCTGACTAATTGACTAACTAATAGAATAATATTATAATAATAAAAAACAACAATAACTAAATAAATAAAGAAACAAATAAAATAAAAAAAACTTGAAGAAGACTAAACCTGAACTTTGTTTCGACTATAGCGTAGAGGCTGTTTGTGAATCACGTGTGCGTAGAGCTTGTTGGTGATTGGCATGATTTGCTCTGCTAGATAGTGTGGACCAATGAGTAGCGTAGCGTTGTCATTGCCTCTGTAGAGTGTGTTGTGTGTGCAGTAGTAGGCTTATCGTGTAGGCATGCGATCTAATCAGTAAAGGGTTAGTGCAGGCCATGTGATGTCATTAGGCAGCTACTTGGATAGGGGTTGAATTTGTTGTGGGGCATTGGAGATTGAGGATAGATTAGTTGTGCGTCAGGTGCGTCGCAGCGTGTTCCGTCGTGGACTATGATAGCAATTGAAGAAAAAGATTCAGTCAACGATGGGCATTTGGGAGAGGCTGGATGCGTGTATTGATGAAGGCGTACAGGTTAGGTTAGAGATGATCGGAGAGGATGCTATTCATGGATGTGAAGACGGCGTGAGGTGAAGGAACTACTGCAATTGGAGTGTTTGTCTGATCTGTAGGCAGTGTTGAATGTATAATGTATTGGTGCTTGATTTCGATGAATGCTGCCGCAGTAGATGATGGGTTCTATTTGTATTGATGCTATGGAGTGTAGAGTTAGTGGTGAGTATCTGCTGTTTTTGTACGTGGAGTTGAGAGTTGTGCATAGTCAAAGAGAAATTGAGAATGGATGTTGAGAGAGAGAGGGCGACGATGGGACTTGCTGCTACGTAAATAGTAGTGGGGAGTTGGAGTGGAATCAGATTGACTGAAATTTATTTTTCTTTTAGCCTGTGTGTAATTTGTATTTTATGCCGCGTGTTTTGTATTTATAGAGTATGAAACAAATCGTATCGAATCCTAACAATTTTGAATTTCCTATTGATTCATATCTAATTTTATAAAGACCAAATTAGATCCGAATCATTTATATCAATTCAAATCTAATTTAATAAAAATCAAACTAGATTCAAATTTTTTATAATGATTCAAATTTAATCGAATTAGATTCAAAAAATTTGATTAGATATGAATCACGTACACTCAACTCACTTTTTATAAAAAATAAAAAGATAGAAATAAAAAACATATAAATACCTAGCGAAATTCGAACTCATGACCTCAAGCTAACTCTAAATTATTGACTTGTGTCTTGATTTTTACTACAATTAAATTAAATTGTACTTAAGTCAAACGACTCTAAAACTATTTGAATCAAACCAAAACTAAACTAATTGACCTTAAAACATTTTCTAAAAATCTAAAAAAAAAAGCTTTATAATTTTTCTTTTCTCATTTTTTGTATTTTCATCTTTTTTCAATTTTTATTATTATCTTATTTTTTATTACTTTTTATTTTAGAATTAGAACCCTTAAAAAAAAAAAAATAGAATTACGGAGAGCAAAATTAGGTGTCTACATATGGTCATTAGGGTCCTCGTGCAATGATCTTCCAAATTGGTTGGTTGCATCATTTATATCAGTGGGTTTGAGCACAAAATTCTTAGCTTGAATTGCAGGGTGTGTGATACCTAGTGTTGCTCCTAAAATAGTGGGAACACATTATTCCCTAAGGGCTCAATTGTTTTCTTCGCTTTAGTTTCTGTTTTCGTTACTTTTTATTATGATCTCTATTGGCTCTTGATTTAAATGTATATGTCCTTCTAAGTCTACGAAAAGTGCGATTGATTTTGAGGTCAAAAATCAACAATTCCAAGTTTGCACTTCTAGTCCTACGCATACACTTACTGAGGGGAATTTTTTTTTTTGAAAAAGTAAGATACAAGCTAAAAATCCTAAAAATCTAAGCTAAATGCAAATACTTTAGTCTACTGAAAAACAACGCTATTAAATATGACAGAACTATGATAAACTAATTAGCGAACAAATTAAAAATGCAAATGAATGAATAAAGAAAGAAACCAGATGAATGTGCTCCACTATATAAGAATAACCCAAAAAATGATTTTTTTCTTCTTCCTCTTTTTTTTTTTTTTTTTTTTTTTTCTTTTTTAAGGGAGGAGAACTTCCTTATGCAATTTAATATAAAAAGCTGAAATGAAGTGGAGTGGATAATTTTGACAAAAAAAAAATATTAAATATAAAATCAGCACTACTTCATAGAAGCTGCTTCAAATTTGAAATGCAAAATTTTTTCTTTTTATTTATTTATTTTTTTAAAAAATCACGTCAAATGTAAACACCTTTTCTTTTTCTTTTTCTTTTTTTTCTTTTTTTTTTTTTTTTTATAACCTAAAGACTAACAGGAATATGACAAATTTAGCGCAACACTTTTGTGCTTTTTTAAAAAAAAATATGATGCGTGTGATAGAGAAGACAGTAATATGAAAGCAATGAAGTTAACCAGTACAATACAATACAAAATGATTTTTTCTATTGTGAGAGGGCTATAAAGAAAAACAGAACTCACGGTAGACCTTGATGATGTATGCTCAACTAAATAACAATGCACTTGATGATGACTGCTCCGGACTTCAGCTGGTGAAATGTATTCCTGTAGAAGTCAAGGAATGACGCCTTCAAATATAACTCCAAATTCACACTTCTCGGATAAACTTGAGGTTGCACCAGCTGAAATCAAAAGGCAACTGAGTAAAGTAACAGGGCTAGAAAAATCAAATGCTTGAAAAACAGTGAAACGGGGTGCAACAGTGAAGACTAATATATTTATCCTAATGGCCAATATCACAATTGATGCAAGATGTACCAAAATAAATAAATAATCCTAATGCAAATATACTAACACTCCAGTGTGTGAACAATTGGGAAGCAATAATAAATCTAAAATGAACTGTCTAGGTATTAGTCTAATACAAGCAACTAAAAATTATAAAAATAAATTGATGTCAACGAGAAAGTCAAATGAAAATTTGGATTTTTTATTTTATTTTATACAAGTAAGGATGAAGAAAGAAATAAATAATATATATGAAAAGGAAAATTACATGCCTAAAACAAAAACAATAACATGCGACACAACTAAAACAGATTAAATGGACTTGAAAAGTCCAATATGTAAAACTGGAGATAAAAACTGGAACGAGATGCTGGAACACAACATAACAATGACACTGGAGCGGGAAAATCACTATCTAGAAAATATGCGAAATGAAACAAAATAAAACTTAATAACCGTACATAAAAGGCCTAGTCTAAAAAAATAATTGGAAATCTAATATGAGTTAACATCACCAAAAACTTGATACATGTGAATTTCAAAAAAAAAAAAAAAAAAAACCGTAAGTTATACCAGCAAGTATACTGAATCGTATATGCAATAATAAAAAAAAATTGGTAAGACTGTCATATCCATAGAAACTGAAAACTAATTATTAAATTATATCAATTTCCTTTTTAGTTAGGCAGTCAAAACGAAATATCTAAACAAGTTAAAATAGAAAGAAATAGCTTAACTAAAATAGAAAATTAACAAAGGAAAAGTTTACCAAATTATTTGCATGAGATTTTGACTATACTATTATCCGATCAATTAATATATGTTTTTAAAATATATTAAGATTAATTAGTTGGTTTTTAATTAAATTCATAAAAACTCACTTCACTTTCGAGTCACTGTTATTCCAACTATAGTAGAAACATCCCCCTTTGAGTAATCTATTTATAATATTTAGTCAAGTAGCAAAATTTCTCTTACAAATATTACCATTCTAATTAATATTAAAATTCATACATATTTTTATATCACAAGGATTAATATCAATCGTATTAAATATGTAAATCTTAAAATTAATTTAAAGAGTATATCTCCATGATAACAATTAAATTAATTTTAGTTCAATCTTGTACGAACTATCTATTCCCTTTTGAGTTTTTCATATTTTGTTTATAAAAATCATTGGCTAAATAACAAAATCATGAAAATCAGATAATTAAAAATCGCAACAAATTAAACAGTAACATATATATGGTAAAATCATACATTAATCAAATCATTAAGCATATGAAAATCTTATAATATAAATTTAGCTCATGACAATTATAAAAGTTATATAAGAGAATTCAAGAAACACAATAATATATTTAGAGCAAAAGAGCTTGAATAAATTCTTAAAAGCACGAGTCTGTTTTCTATGCCAATAAATCTCGGAATCTCTCTATAACTTCCTTTCTAAAACTCATTAAAAAAGCTTCCAATAAAACTTTCTTTGCATTTTTATCTCCGAACTCCCAAAGCCTTTAATCTTTCTCCGTATTTATACATTGCTATCTGATGGAAGAAAGACAGGAATGATGGGGTCATACCATGACTTGTGAAATTTGCACTGAACAGTTATGGCAAAGCGAGGTGGATAGGACTGTTGGAAGTCTAAGGTGATGATGCGAAAAGGGTCTCACTTAGCTTCTTGATGTGATATTTCAACACTCATGGAGCACTCTATGTCTATGTTTTGCCTGCAATTGGATTTAATGGTAGACAAGCGAGGGTCCCACGGAGATGAAATTGCAAACTGTCTCCGATGAAAGTTTGCCAATTCCTTCTGTAATGTCAGTGGACTTGGAAATTGCATAGTGCCCATGCTGGTCTTCACGATAAAAAAAATAGTTCTCCGATATCCACATCTAGTATATTTTTACACTTATAATTGGAGTGTATTTTTTTTTTTAATTCGTATATTTTCCTATTATAAACATAAAAGTATAAACATTAAAATGGTTTATAATTGAGATGAAAAAATATATTAGTACAATATAAACCATTTAAATCATGTTTAGGATAATTTTTCATCGATTTATCTTATTGATCCATTTAATGTATAATTTATTATTTTTATGTTAATAAATTAATGAAAGTACTATAAATTACATAAAAAGTGTATGATTTAAAATAGAGTTAGTATGTAAAAAAACTCACTTATCACTTATATCATGTAAGTCCTTGCACAATAGGAACAAAAGCGTATCCTTCTCACTCCATTATTAAAGGGAATTGACCCACAAGTTTGGATAGAAGCATTCCAATTTCTATGCTGAAGGGTGAATTTGTAGTTGACCTCTTGTCTCATTAACCCAAAGTGACCTCGAAGTTTGGAAAAACATTCTCCTTTATATGCTATAAGTGTAAATTGAGTGCATCTTTTGTCTTAAGAAATTGTTTACATTATATACATTAAGTACAGTCTTTTCTTAATGATTGTCTAGTGGAATTCTTGTCAGAATAATAGCGCTAAAAATAGAGAGCGAGATTGAGAAACAATGATATCAAAACATACGTATAACTAAAATTGAATGTGGGAAAACCTACTATAATAGAGTGAAATACCCTATTTTAATATTGAAGTGGCTTAACTTTTCATTGAGTTTTCATGGTACATTCGTGGATTAATTTACTAATGCTAGTTCTCTATTGTTGTAAATGAAAAGCTGCATGATTTTCTTATAGATTTTCATGAGGATTTGCATAAGGAGAACCCTTATGCTAATCTATTTTATAATTATTTTATGATTTTTATTAAGGTTTTAGGTCATCCAAGGACTTAATCATAAATATTTTTCTTCCTTGATCAAGGAAGAAAAGAAACATAAATAATTACAACATCGCCCCAAGACATAATAGTTTCCTACCTATCTTATGCTGATTATTATACTATTTTTCACAATTGCTACATCTGTATCTTTAATTGACCATTGTATTTTTTAAGGAGTTATGAATTGACTTTTGGTCAAGAAATTAATAGGAATAAGTTCAGTTTCTTGACACCTCGTCATCTATAGGTATCGAATCCGGGTGACTCAATACATTTACGATTTCATAAAATCTTCACTTTCTTTAATTTAATTAGTATTTTTCATTGTTTTTGTATAGAAGGATGCTAATTAAATTTTATAGAGGAGTCAAGGTCGGGATACTAACTTTTATCTCCACTTACTCAATAGGTGTCGGTTACGTCCTTATTATTTTCAAATGGATGGCCGATGCTATCTTATTTTCTATATTTGCAAAAGAAAGTATTTGTAACGTCAAATCCATTAGTAGTAGTTTCGTTAGAGCAACTACTAAAAATGACTACATATAGACCTGTTAAAAAAAGATTTGAAAGAAAGCCTGGTCGACGGGACATGAGCTGTGATAGGCTCGGTCCACTTTCATGACAAAGAATAAAGGCTGGGGCCGCTGGGCAGCTTTGCTTCGGTACTTTAAATACAATGGAATGCATTTGATGCATTGAAAATGAAGACACGCATACTTAAGCTTTTCAGACAAATTGCATGGATTCAATTTTTCAGACTCACTTTAATTTTTCGGTGTTTCATATGCGTGGTGAAGAATTTGAGGTCTTCCGACGTATTGAGATAAATGAATTTGAAATTGTATTATGATTCTGATAATAAAAGATCAACATTTTGAGTTTTGAAAATCTATAAACTTATAATCATTTTGAAAATATCTGAGCGCACGTTTTTCAAAAATTGATTTAAAATTTTGAAATAAACGAACGTGCTCCAAAATTGGTAGTACCATTGATCCAATTCTTACAAAAAAAAAAAAAAAAATCATTTTACAAACTATATGTATCTCATTAGCTCTATCTCATTTCTCAAGCAATAATATTTTGTGTATATGTAAACCCCTAAAATCGCTTTTAGAACAACTATATCTGGATTTATAGCCTTAGAAAAATTTAGCCAATTCAATCCAAACTTTACGACTATGTTAGAAAAATTAGTTGAAGTAATCTAGTAAAGTTAGATTTTAACAAAAATATCCTAAATACGTAATTTTTGTCTTAAAAATATAATTATTCAATATAGTGTAAAATTGAGAAAAACATAACGAGAACTTATAAGTAAGTTATTTAAGTTATAAAAATGAATAATATAACATAATATACTATATGAATATACGTATATTTTTATGTATATATAATAAATATACTTATAGATTAACTCAAAATTATATAATTATATATAATAAGTGATAAATTCACAAAATTAAATAGGAAATATATCTTTAAAAAAAAAAGAAATGCTAGGAACATCATTATATGTACATAATTACTCAATACGTATATTTATAGGATATATACTTATATATTAACAAAATTATTAAATACTAAAACACCTTAAAATATCATCTAAAAATTATAAAAAAAAATTTAAGAAAATAACCTAGAATCATAAAAAAAAAAAAAAACACATAGTAGCTTAAAAAGAAGAACTGGCTACATCAAAAGCAGTTTTACAAAAATTTGATACCTCTTAATAGCTTGGTTTTGATAAAATAATTAAATAAAATTACTTAGTAATTAAGAAAAAATTGTGACTAACCATAACGAGTATAAATAAGATATCATGACTCAGATTTTACATTTCAAACACTTAGGATACTTAAATAAAAATTAGAAGAAAATAGGAAAAAAAATAAAAACAAGGGACCTTGCTGCACCCTTCGTGTTCCCAACCGAAATGCCAACTTGACAACATCCTCCATCAACCACCACTAGTAGACCCTACGCCCTTCACCATTGACAACCTCCATTAGCCACCAGTGATTGGATCACTAACTAACATAGGTCTCAAGTTTTTTCCTTATTTGTCCTTATTTCCAAAAAAGAATTAAATTAATTAGGAAAAATATGAAATAAAAATTCCTAAGTTATTCTAGATGTACTTTCATGCTGTAATTTTATTTTTGCAAAATTATGAATATTTTATATACTTTCTAAGTAAATGTACTGTTCACCCAAATTTTGAATTTTAAAATAAATATATCAAATGATGTTATTTTGAGCTCGAAATTTTTTAGTAGACTACGTAATACATTTAGTTTATTGATATGTAGCCTGATTTTGATTTTATATACATTTATATTATTTCATTTTTAGGCCCTAAAAATAGGGTAATTTGTGAAATAAATTGATTTTAGGGGAAGTAATTGATGAAATTAGGATCCAATTAATTTTGGATGTTTGTAATGATGTTAGGACATGTTGGAATGAATTTGGTGTAAAATCATATTATTTCCCTAATTAGCCATGATTTAATGGCAAAATTATAATTATATATATATATATATGTGTGTGTGTGATAAACCCGATTGCATGAGACTAGTTGTTGGTTGAATCCTATTTGAGTTCATAAGAATTTTCGTAGAATTATTTGATGATTTGTGCTATTTATTATGTATTTTCCTAGTTAAATAACTTAAATTAGTAACCAAGACATATATTTAGCAATAATATGCTTAAGTATGTTAATTATTTGATTGAAGTACAATTAAAACATACTTTGATCATATAGGAATAATTATTACTTTGTTCTATTTCATGATATAGTTTGCATTGGTTTATGATATGTATATGTTAGGAAAGCAATACCATGGTACATCAAGCTGCTACAGTTAGAGACTTATGATAGAACAAGGGATCCTAAAGATCATCTTGAATATTATTGTACCTTGGCTAAGCTTTATGGCTTAAATAATGTTGTGGCTGCCCAAGCTTTCCCCTTAACATTAAGGAATGTGGTTAGTATATGGTTTAAACATTTGAAGCCAAATATAACCTCATGTTTTAAAGATTTAGCATAAGTGTTCTTGTAACACTTCCTTACAACTAAGCTTCCAGTTAAGAATTCTTCTATCCTTAACACCATAAAACAAAAATTAGACGAATCCATTAAGGACTATTTAGCTAGATTCATAGCCAAGATGGTCCAGATTCTAGAGTTAAACGTAAGCATTGCTCTCAATGCAATGATTGATGGAGTTAAACCCTATGAAGACTTTTTTATGTCTCTAACTAAAAATAAGCCAAAGAATTTTGCTAAGTTTAAAGCTAAGGCCACTTCTTACATTTGTTAGGAAGACAACATTAAAGCTCAACGAGAGACTAATTAGAATAGAGTATACCAAAAGGCAATAAGAAGAAGATTGTAAAAGATTGACTCGGAATACATGATGATCAGTGCTTCGAAAGATATAATGCCTAGAAAAAAAGGACATGCATCCATACGTATTTTTTTCATACGCCACTCAATCGTCTAATTATGGACATATTGATGGAAGTGCACTATTAAAAGGGCATTTTGCAATGGCCAAAAAGGATGAGAGGAAATCTTTTATGATGGAATTCTAATAAATATTGCAATTTCCATCACAGTAAAGGCCATGATACTGATGAATGTGTCCAACTCAAGAATGCAATTAACGATGCAATCCATCGAAGGTATCTGAGTAAGCTTCTCGCTTACGATGCTAAGAATATTGATAGACCAACTCAAAGGAGACATGACAAGCAAGAGAATGTTACGTGGCCTTCTTAAGCTAGGAAAGATGTGAGAGATGGAAGCTATAGCAAAGCACCGAATAGGCAAGAAGGTCAAGTTTGACAATTCAATTTCTTTTATGGAAGAAGATTTCAAGGGTATCCAAAGGGCCTATGATGACACACTTGTAATTAGTGTGAGAATTGCTAACTTTGAGATTAAAAAGATTCTTATTGAAACCAAAAGTTTGGCAGATATCATTGTTCAACATGCTTTTAACCAAACGAGGCCAAAGATCAAAGTACAATTGAGATCTTATAACTATGACTTATATGCTTTTAATAGTTAACCCATTTAGGTTACTAGAGTTATTTCTCTCCTAATCCAGATTGGAGACGATGAGCATGTTGTAGAAGATAAGGTAGATTTCCTTTTGTTAAATGTTGGTCCCCATACAATATCATCATGGGCTAACCATGTTAGTATTTATTCAACTTTACCCCCTCAATTGTATATCTCAAGGTAAAATTTCCCACTCCTATTGGAGTTAGAGTATGTAAAGGGGATCGATAGTTAGCAAGATCCTTGTATTTAAAGGCATTATGGCACAAAGAAATTTTTCAAGTTGAAACTTATCCATAAAAAAAATCAATTGGCATAAAAAATGTAGAGGAAGACATAAAGGAAGTCTCATTAAGAAGTGATCCTAAAAAGACAACAAAGATAGGGAAACCTTTGCTGATGGACATTCATCAAATTTTGATAAACTTTTTATAGAATAATGCTAATGTGTTTGCATGGTCTCCCTCAGATATGTCGAGCATCCTTAGAGAAGTCATAACCCATAAGTTTCAAATTGATCTTAATGCAAAGGTAATTCAGTAGAGGAAAAGGTATTTTGCTCTTAAACAGTAGGTAGCCATCGAAGAAGAAATCTAAAAGCCGTTGAAGGCTAGGTTTATTAGGGAAGAGCCTTATCTGACTTAGCTAGCCAATTATGTGCTAATCAAGATGTCTAATGGTAAATGGCATATGTGCATAGACTTTATAGATTTGAATAAGGCCTGTCTTAAAGGTTGTTTCCCTTTGTTGAGAATAGATTGATAGTTGACTCAACTACCGAACATGCCTTACTCTCTTTTATGGATGCGTTTTTTGACTATAATCAAATTAAAATGGATGAAGAAGATGAAGTTTATACATCCTTTGTCACTAACTTTGGAACATACCGGTATACGATGATGCCCTTAGGGCTTAAAAATGCTAGCGTAGCCTATCAAAGGCTTATCATGTTTAAGCCTCAAATTTATTGTAACATCAAAATATACGTCAATGACATGATTATGAAAGGCCTGACAAAAAATCGACACCACACCAATCTTGATGAGACATTTGGCACTTTGAAGAGGTCTAATATGAAACTAAACCTATAAAAGTGTATTTTTGGTGCTACTTTAGGAAAATTTATAAGGTATATGGTCACCCGACATAACATTGAAGCAGACCTAAGGAAGATTGATGCTATTTGGAATACGAATTCCCCTTGCAAGGTCAAGGAAGTTCAAGAGCTAACTGGGTGGATAGCAGCCCTAAATAGATTTGTGTCAAAAAGTGTAGACAAATGTGTGGAGTTTTTTAAAGTCTTAAAGAACCTAAAAGAATTTTAGTGGACCGACAAGTGTGAGACAGCATTCAATGAGCTAAAGGAGTTTCTCTTGTCACCACCAATACTCTTGACATTCATTCTAGAAGAAAATTTGTACTTGTATTTGTCAATTAGTAGTTAAGCTCTTTCCTCTATTTTGGTTTAGATAGAAGGTAGGGAGCATCGGCTGATTTCTTACGTGAGCCATGTCTTACAAGGGCTAAAACACCGATATACAAAGATTAAAGAATTTCTATTGCTAGTGGTTCTCTCAGCAAGAAAGTTAAAGCCTTACTTTAAGGCATATCAAATTATTGTCCTTACTGATCAGCCATTGCAACAAGCTTTATAGTGACTAGACTCCTAGGAGAGGATGATAAAGCATGCTTTAGAGCTAAGTGCCTATGGTGTATAGTATAGACCTAGAACGGCATTAAAAGCTCAGGTTTTGGTAGATTTTATCACTAAATTCATAGGTGAAGACGACAACATAGAGATGGTTAAGAAGTCGATATGAAATTTTTATGTTAATGACTCCTCTACTAAAGAAGGATGTCATGCAGGCCTTATTCTACAAGGACCCTACAATGTGAAAGTTAGTTACACTTTAAAATTTAGGTTTCTAACTAGAAATAATGAGGCCGAATATAAAGCCTTGACAGCTGGACTCAAATTGGCAAAAGAAGTTGGTGTCGAGAAAGTCGAAGTTTTTCTCGATTCACTAGTAGTTGTGAATCAAGTCAAAGTTATGCAGCAAAAGAAGAAGTGATGAGCAAGTACTTATTAATAGTACAAACGCTTAAGGAAGAGTTTCAATCCTTTTCAATTGAGAAAATACCAAGAAGCAAAAACATTACTGTCGACAAGTTGTCAAAGTCAGCTAGTATGGCACTCCCTAATTTAAATGACAAGTTCTTTATTGAATACCTCCCTAATAAAAGCTTACAAACTGTTGAGCAGAGTTACGAGTTGGCTCCTTACCCAAAGGAGAAATCTTGGATAGATCTAATTACAAACCATTTAAAGGATGGTGTTCTTCCTCATGATAGGAAAGAAGCTTATAGGTTGATTTATCATGTTGTAAATTATATGCTAATTAATGACCAATTGTAAAAGCGTAGCCTCTCCTAACCTTATTTTCGATGCCTTCCACCAAACGTGCACAATGAATACTATTTGAACTACATGGTGGTCTTTGTAGCAACCATACGAAGGGTTAAACCTTGTATGTCTATGCATCATGACTCGACTATTCTTAGCCGACTATGAGAGAAGATGGAAAATATGTTATTCAACAATGTCCATAATGCTAAAATCATGAGGCATTACACCATGCACCTTTTATTGAACTGCACAACCTTACTAACCCTTAGCCTTTTGCTCAATAGGGATTGGATATACTCAAACCGTTTCTAAGGTCTATAGTACAATAGCAATTCGTCATAGTTACCATGGATTATTTTACCAAGTAGGCAGAAGCCGATGTAGTGTCTAAAATTATCGAACAAAAGGTCGAAGCTTTTGTTTTCATCCTCATCATATTGAGATTTAAGGTTCCATTTATGATAATTACTAACAACGTACTACAATTCAATAATTATAAGTTTTGAGAATTTTGTGAGAAACATAACATTCATCTAAATTACACTTCAATGGCTCATCCTCAAACCAATGGCCACATAGAAGTTGTCAATAAGATCATCTTATATAGTTTGTAGAGAAAAGTTAACTAAGTCAAGGGTAAATGAGCTGATGAACTACCAAAAGTTTTATGGGGGTATAAGACTACCCACAAGGCTTTAACCAAAAAAACACCTTTTAGATTGACATATGGATCGAAAGCCTTCTTGCCGATTAAGATGGATCTACCTAATCTTCATCTGTAGAACTTTGACATAATGGCCAATCAGGACAATCTTACGACCAATTTGGATACAATTGAGGAGACAAGAGATGATGCAAGGATGAGAGTTATTGCATATTAGCATAGAGTAGCCAAATATTGCAATTAGAAGGTAAAACATGAGGTATTTTCTCTTGGAGATTTGGTTTGCAGAAAATTAGAGGATTATGTTAGGATTTAGGAAGTCATAGGCAAGGGAACCTATTGACTAGAAAGGCTAGATGGAACAATCATCCCTTGGGTATGAAATGCTAAGAATTTGAAGCTTTACTTTGCTTGGTTTCCTTTGATGTTATGGTTTGTTTCTATTTCCATTCTAAATGTTATAAGGAGATGGCCTACATCTTGTTTTAAGTATGAAATGTTCATTTTAAGTTTATGAGTATCTCTACTTCCCATCGTTTTCATTCTTGATCAATGCATGATTAACGAATTAATGAAGTTCTAGCTATACAGTGAATGAATTGATATTTAATAAGTTCAGACCTATAATGGTCAATGAGCTTAATAATTATTGAAGAGTAATGTTAATTCTTCTTTAAAAATATGTCGAGAAACTAGAGAACGAACTTTATTGTGCCTTTAATAAGTAATATCATGGTTAAGGAAAAGAAACTAGTTTATGTCCAATGTGACCAAAGAACGCTATGTCTATGAAAAGACATTTAATATGTGCATGAAATAAAATGTGTCGATAGGAAAGAATTTGTGCGTGAAATGAAACATACACAAAATAAAGGGTGTAAACACCAAACATCTCATTACCATAAAGGATTGGCATCCTAACCTCATTAAGTCCATGCAACATTAATGAAAATATAGTTCAAATTAACTAATCATCTTAAGAGTCCAAAACGTTTTTGTTCTTGGATTGGGCGGGAGTAATGTCCTGATTAGAAGAAAACGAGACTCTTTTGGAGCTTACTTCTCTTTTGGCACCAAGGGTTATGAAGTAGGTGTATGTCTCTTTACGAACATAAGGGGTCTCTTTAGACTATGGTTCCTCATCATCGATAAGAACTTCAATATTAGCTTCAATATTAATACCCTACCCATGAACCTTTATCTCTAATTCTTTGCCAAATTCTTTGTCGCTACTATTGTCATCATTATCATTAACGTCGTCAAAGTCTAAGCATGACAATTCATAGTTAGGGTAAAATTGTAAAATCTCCTTTCTCACTTGTTAGACCCCCTGCAGAAGCTTCTTTCGAACAATTTCTCTTATTGCTGACTAATAGTCACAATTTCTAGTGCTTCCTCCATGGAGGGCTTCCTTTTTTATATCTCCTCTAATTCGGAAACATGAGACTTGAGTTTAGAGCTATTTATCTCCAATTCTTTTATTCACATTCTTAACCTATCCTCTTTGTCACTCATTAAGGTTTACTTCTTGTGAAACTCCTCCTTCAGGTCCTCGACCCCCTTATATAGCTCTTCATTCTTAGCCTTGAGACTTAAGACTTCATTGGCTACTAAGAAATGTGACATCTTTTCAAGAAAAAGATCTTGCAGTTTCCTTGCCTTCATCTCGACCTTAATTTCGTACTCTTAACTGTGATAGATTGAGCCTTTAAGGAGTTATAAGCCTCCTTAACCTTCTGTAATAAATTAACAAGGTCAAATAAATTATTTGCTTCTCAACAAAGCAACAGAATATAGATATTACCTTCTTCATTTCTTTCTCGACTTCATTTAGAGCTATCAAAACATGATTGCTAATCTACACGTAGGCAAAATTATGTTAGCAATAGAACATGAGTCGTAAGTGAAAAGGTGATCAATACTTACATCATACAACTTAGCAACAATATTACCTTCATTGTAACCTTCCACTCTGTCTAGATCTTTCTTTGTAATCTCCTTATCCTTAGGGAGAATGACTCCCTCCATCAAGGCTAAGTACTTTGTCCTGTTACCTAAGGCCGATTCAATATGCAGGATCTTCTAGCTCCAGTATGGTACGAAGTTCTCGCTTACCTCACTGTTAGGGATGAACTTGGCATTATAGATGTCAAGAGACTTATTCCTCAAAGCCTCTATCATCCTCTTGTTTAAGGCCTTAAATTTCTTAGACAGAGACTAATTTGTAAGCTCTTTCTCGTCTCTCTTTTTGGCACTCGAATCAGCATTTTCTTGAGGAGAAACCCTAAGGCCACTGATATTAGTAATGTCTTAGTTGGATTCTCTCGACTCATCATCCTTAGGAGTGTTTATTATCAAGGGAACCATCTGAAGCTGCGTAGTACCAAGAGTTTCTGTCTGTACAACATCAACGGTTTCCATCTACTTTGGTTATTGCTCCCTAGCAATGGAAGGAACTCCCTTCCTTTTTTAAACAATAGTCTCCTTCATAACCTTCACTTAAGAAGTCTTTCTCGATGCAGGTGGCCAATTAATAAGGGCTTTAACAACTACATATTTATCAAGCTTTAGCTTTTTGGCCTTTGCATAAGCTAATAGTTTAGCAGGATCTACATCATCTACACTTGTATTTGCATAAAAAGGATAAGAGTGCTATAGATAGGAAAGAGGGGAAAACAAAAATCTTATGAGGTTCGTGTTACGCCCCAAATAGGAGGAGTCATAATAGTCCCACTATGTAAACTAACTTAAGATAGAAACTGACCTTACAATTGTTATTGTAGATATAGTCTATACAAGTCATGCATGACTCAACCAACTTGAAGCATCCGTTCTAATACCTATGAGTAATCGAATCTGTGGTATAGCTTTATAAAATACCTGTTCTATATAACCTGTTGTCTCATAACACAATAATACTGATATAAACGTCTTACATTTAAAGTTATAATTTACAATCAGAGTTTATAAAAAAGCCACAAGTTTTGTAGACTATTTACAATAAGTTAGGAAACTAGTAAGCGTCCTAAGGAATTCCTAATTATTTTCCTCAAAATTCAAAAGAAAGGTTAGAAGCCCAAGTTCAATTGATTCTTCATCCCTCACTTTCTCAGTCAATAGTACACTAACCTAGGGTTGGCAGTATCAGAACATCCTAGTCCTCACTCAGTACTTGCAAAAGAGTCTATAGGGCTGTGAGCATAACTAGCTCAATAAGTGAGACTGAGTTAGAAGAATACCAAACAATCACAAGTAAGGTTATTAATTATAATGAAATGCAATGTAGTCAATCAAATGCAACATCGTACAATGTTATCCGATCTATTGTGAGGTTAGAGAAATTACATTTGCTCCAACTCGGATAGAGGAGTTTTATCGCGACTTAAATTAGACCAAACTTAGGCTTGTGCAATGGAGAACACCCTCCTCCAATGACCACCTTCAAACCATGACTCCTACCTTTACTGCGACCTCCTCGCTTGTCACTTAGTTTAGCTAAGAATGGGGAAAAGACCATTTCAGCTATCCTCATTAAAGGAAGTTAATATTTGGCCTAACATCTTAATCGTTTCCCCTAATGGGTGTTATGCATGTCCAATTTCATTTTAATCGAATAAACATTGGTGATTATCAGAGGTGACCAAACAAGTTTATACAATTCAGAGACAATGCGAACATGTATAATAGCATACCAAGGAGTTCAACCGTTGTCACAACTGAGTATCATTCATACACATAGTATGTATACAAACAATTAATTACAAACACAATTAGAAGTACTCCTAAGTCTCTAAATACTTTAATACAGCATCCTAACAAGCGGTAAAGCTACAATTCCTAACTTACGTGTTCAGACGCTCACTATGGCAGACTTGAGCTGTTGATAGTTTGATCATTGGGAGATCCTATATACACACAAAACTCAAATTTAGTTTTCATAATAATTACGAAAAAATTAGAGTTTAATCTAAAACGGTTATATATATATATGAATATATTAACATTATAATATATAGTTTTATTATTAATATATATATATATCTCGAGTTAAGTTATTAATTATTGATAATATACATAATTTATAATATTACGTATTATATATCGTTTCAATTATATCAAAACATACTTTTAATTGATTAAATCACATTTTAATTCCGATAGGGTTACCATAATACGTATATTCTAGAATATTATAGAGTTATAGGTTATATTACCTAAGATTATCCAATTTTAATAAAATTATTGTCGTTAGGTTCATACAGATTAATGACACGTATTACAAGTCTTGTTTCTAAAGATGACTTTTAATAGGTAGTTCGAGTTTTTAATATTGTTATATGTATCTAAAAAATATTAACATATTATATGTATTTTAGTTTATTAAACTGTGTTTTACCTAATTTGTTAATATAATGGTATAAGATAAGTATTATTTAACTCTAATATACCTACAACATATGCCAGTTAGAAAATATCAGTAAATATATTAAAAATACCCTTTTTATCTAATCTGATCTCATACATAGTTTTTATTTAACTATGTGATTCGTTTAAACTTATTATTACTACAGATACGTCCTAACTTGTTATTTAAGTCATTTTACTACGTAAATTTGTAATAAATAGTTCAGGTCACCAAATAATTCCTTGAAAATTTTTATAAACTCTTAAAAATATGGGGACCTCAGTTATTACTTGGCTTCAAGTTTTCGACGTATTGCTTATATATTCATATTTACGATTTTACCCTTGAATTATCCTAAATTACTCAATTATGATCCTTTTTACACCAAATTAATTTCAATTTGACCTAACATTGTTATTATTCACTAGCGATCAGTACATGTTCATTTCATCATTTAATTTCATAATTTTCTATTTATTTCACAATTTCAACCCTTTTTCGAGCTATTTTTAGGCCAAAAAATGCAATAAATATTAAAAATATTCTAATCAAAATTTAGGATACATAGAAATTATATATATATATATATATATCATACACATCCATAAAAATTTTAAGTTAGAAACAATATCATTTAGTACATTTATTTTACAATTCAAATTTTGGATGAATAATAGTTTTCTTAAGCAAGTATACTAAATATTACAAATTTTTC
This sequence comes from Lumnitzera littorea, assembly GCA_024138015.1. Taxonomy (NCBI): domain Eukaryota; kingdom Viridiplantae; phylum Streptophyta; class Magnoliopsida; order Myrtales; family Combretaceae; genus Lumnitzera; species Lumnitzera littorea. The sequence continues at coordinate 7,781,511 of JAMXBB010000001.1, read as the reverse complement.
AAAAATAAAAATATCACACAAAAGCATGTTCAAAATAATCTAACTACAATTTTTTTTCATAATTTTCTGGGTGGTTTAGATATTTTTAACAAATTATTAAAAAACAGTGTAGAGAATTAACCTAACTGTTCTTGAATGCTACTATAGTTGGCGGTGGTTAGGAGTGTGTCAGACATCTTAAATGCTACCTAGATTGGTGGTGGCCGATCGGGTTGGTCATCAGGTAGTCATCTAGGTTGGGTATGTTGGAGGTACAATGGTTGCTCTGTTTTGTATATATATATATATATATTTTCTTAATTTCCTAGAGCTTTCTATCACTCAATTTTCTAGATTGTAAAATATTGCATGTCTAGAGCTCTGGCTTTTTATACTACCTTAAAGTCAGTTGAAAGAATTTATCTTCTATTTTTTTTTTCTTTCTTCTTGATTGAATTAAGCATGAGGTGCCTTGTTTTCACAATTTAACTTTTTGAATCAGCATTCTAACCTGTTTTGCATGCCATGCAACTCTTCTAGCAAATGGGAAATGATTTTAGATAGCTTTTGATAGGGAATTGACTTAAATATTGATATTATATATATATATTATAATATTATTTAGTTGTTTTGTTAATATACGAGTATATATCCATGTATATATCACGTGTAGTATATAACTATACTCATATAATTAAGTTTCTAACATATATTTTATTTTTAGGATATGTTCTCTTAATTATTCACATGAATTCAACACGTTATAAAGATAATTACATAAATTAGGGTTAATTTATGAGTATAATTATTATTTATACTGGGTATACTCATAAAAATATGAGTATATTCATATAGTAAATTATACTATATTATCTTATTTTAGAGCTTAATTGACTTATCTTTAAGTTCTTGTCACATTCTGAGCTCGATTTTATGGATTCCAAGCATTTTAGTACTATATCAAATAATCCTACTTTTAAGGGCAAAATTGAGATTTTGGGTCATTATTTCCAAAATCTAACTTCACTGTATCACTTTGTCTAACTTTTTATCATAGTTGTAAATTTTAGGCTCAATTAGATAACTTTTCCTAAAAGCCTTAAATCTAAGCTCAATTGTCCTAAACACAATTTTAAGGGCTTATAGTCCGTGCTAAGCGAAGCTCAAAGGTGACTATTCTCCTCCCAAGTCACAAGGCTCAATTGTCCTAAACACAATTTTAAAGGCTTATAGTCTGTGCCGAGCGAAGCTAAAAGGTGACTATTCTCCCCCCAAGTCACAAGAACAACTTTCCTCTTGTAGCTCTACTTGGTACAGTGATTATTCTAACACTTACCTTCTTTATCAGATAAGATTGGATCTACATTCTCATAATGTTTTATTATCCTCTTGACATCCCAAAAAAACATTTTTATTCTTTCTTATTTCTTGAATCTCTTTAGCAGTAGTAGCATCATTCGACATTAAGTCAATGTCTTTAGTATGGATGGGCTCAATCCATCGAGTCCAAAAATCTAAATCCTTATTTGATATCATAAATATAAACTTGTGATGCCACTTATAGATTTTGAATTCCAATCCATCCATAAATTTTCACCCATGCCAAGCGGTTGTGAAATACTAACCATTAGGTTGCCTCCTTATTGTGAAGAAATATCTAAACAATTAGAGCGTGGCCTTAACCGCAATCTCTTCATAGATTATCTAAAATGTTATGAGAAGGTTGTAAGTGTTTGGTGAAAACATACTTGGTGCAACCTAGAGATAATTAAAGAATTGTTTGATGAAAACAAAAAATGGGAAGCATAGTCCAAAATCGAGGTATTTTAGATATATATGAAATTCATGGTGCCTCGAAAAACATACCCTCTCATCTTCCCTTAGCCTACGTAGATTCTATGTCTTAGGAAGATCTTGCCAATATTTATTATACTTCAAGACGAATGTCTTAATATCATCACTCGTCACTACATCTGGGGAATCACTATTGTAAACAACATTATTATACAAAACCTGGCGATAGACCTTCCTTCCTTATCATCTAGATAGTTATCCACTAGAAGAGCATTAATGTAAGCGAGTTTTTCCCATTGCCCCATTGTATTATCTACTGAACTATTTGAAGAACATGCCAAATCGTTCCCTTTTAGGGGGAAGAAGTAGCTTCAAACATAGTTGCTTCAGAATCTGAAAGTATAAGTCGATGAATGACACTTTGAAACATACTTGATTGAAGTAATATGAGGAAATCACAAGTTAGATGAAAACTTGCAAGATGAAATGTCACAAGCAAATGAAAATTCTAAAAGTTGATATGAATTAGAAAAGAATGATAAATCTTTATCAGTATGGAAAAACCCTTTTATATATGAACAATCTCTCCCAGTAACTCTGATACGCTTTTCATAGGAATGTAGTTTCGATTAGACGGTCAAGTATAGATTGATGACATGTGCTATGTATTAGGAATCTGATGGTTATTGCATTGCTAACAATTATTAGCCCCACAACCTACTGATGGCAAGGATGACACTTGTTGCACTTGCTACCACAAAAAAAGTGAATGGGTGGGAAAGTTAAAGGACAATAACCTTTCTCTTAGGATCCGATTCGTTGTATTTCAAAATAAAAAATCAAACCTTCCCACATCACTTGGCATTTGGGAAACTCATTTTGGTCTTAACCATCCAACCACTCAAACCGAGCATTAAGCTTTATTTACTCTTATAGTCGAATTCTCAACCATGCGAGTTGGGTGGAAAATGTTAATAGTTGGATTTCACCCTAAAATATTACTCGGCCATTCGGTTGTCGAAAAGATGAATAATATTACTCTTGGCCAATGCCAACTTAGGCTCAATCTACTTGATGGGCCTTAAAGCCCGGCCTGTTAATATGTCCAGTCTAAACTTAGGAAAAAGTGGCATGAATTGTTATGATTTGGTACGATCTTATTATATAACCACCTACTACTATCATATTTTAGGCATGTGATTGATTACAAGATCTCCACGTAGCCTACAACCAATGATTAGCTGCCATCTCAGATACCCAATGTTTTACCTATAAACATGAAAAGAAAGCATTGTAAAAACTCTCTTATAACCTTCAATCTATATTCATTCACTTATTTCTTTCTCTAAAACAACTATAGAATTAAGCATCAGAGTGGCTACACTAGACTAGCCTTAGTACCACTTATCTTCTAGTGTTTTAAAATAACCAAACAACAAATACCCTAGAGGAATCATCTTTTAAAAGAAACATGTAATATGTATCGTCAAGTTCATACAAACCCAATGATATTGACCTTTGGTGCTTTGACGTAATTCACCATGGTTAAGTGATCATTCCATATTGATGATTTCCTTCCTGATGTCTCAATATGTATAAAATATGGTTTTCACAATATTGATGGTTTGCTTGTCCACAATTAAGGTGGTCTCTATATATACTTGATTATGTAAACCTTGTAAGTTTAGCTCTTGAGTATAGAGACGACTTTAGTATTATAGGTAATTTTTTTAAAATTAATAGAGCAAATACATTTGAAACTGATTAAAATTTTAAATCTAAAACCTAAAATAAATATGAGAAATCCTAATTTATTAATTGAAAACCTAATTGCATATGAAAACCCTAGATCTTATATACGTGTAAATACAAAAGATAAACTCAAACTCAATAAAAACTTTAAAACCAAAATCCTAAGCTTATAAAATTTACCTTAATAGTAATAAAACTCTAATTGGATATGATTACTAACAAGTACATGTAATAACATAAAATCGCTAACCAACAAATAAAAACAACTCCCAAATATTTATATACGTGAAGAGTAATGAATTAATTAACAAAATTTACATGATTACGAATATTATTTTACAATTGTTTGTGACTTCATAAATGCATATATATATATATATGATAGTTTTGTATTAATTTAATTATTTTGATAAATTTTATTACATATCTTACATTTATGTATTAGATAGTGTACATTCATTTTTCATTCCATATTTTTTTATCCTGATTATTTCATGCTAAATTTTACCTAAAAGTTAAGAATACTTCTAAAAAAGTCAACTAAATTATTTTATAATTATTTTTCTTTTCTTCCTTCCTTTTTATTTATTTTTTCTCTTTCTGCCTTTTAGCCAAATTACAAATTAGTTTCGATTGCTTATTGCTTGATGTTTAATCCAACATGCACTTAAAATGTGGAGTAAATTAAAGAGGACAAGATAAGATAAGTGTTACATCAAATTATCTCTTTATCTTCTTTGTAATTTTCCTTTTCTTTTAATTTTTTTTTCTTCTCCTTGCTCATTGTGTCAGTTGCATAAAGGTATATGTTCCCTCTTCCTTTTCACTTTGTTTTGAAAAAAATCAAATACAAGAAGCACACATATACTTCCCTTTATTCAAACCGTAAACTTCCATCCTTACTTCTCCATTTCCTCTCTTGATTTTTTCTTGTTTTCCATTATTTTAAGAAGGGGAAGAAAAGCTTGGATTCCATCAAATTCCAAGACCAAAACAAGAGTAATAAACTAGAATTTATTTTGTGCATAAGTATTTATGTAAATCCCAATTTATGTGTATCCTTTGTTATATATGTATTTTATAAAATTCCATGTGTTTTAGGAGTATGTAATTGGGACTATATGTATTCTTTGATTTTGAAATCAAAGTTCATGTACATATGGTGAAATATATATATATATATATATATATAAATGTTCATTTCCTTAGTTAGGTGTTTATATATGTATATGTATATATATAACTATATGTACATTTAACTTAGGATCAAATATGTAAGCATATGGTATATATCAATATATATATATATAAATATGTGTATATAGTGTGTGTACATATATATGGTATTTAGTATATTTAAGTTATTATACATATATGTAAGCTATGTTATGAGTTGGTATGTATATATATATAGGTATAAATAATATAAGAAAACATAAGTGTAAAAGTATATTTATAAGTATAAATATACATAAAGTACTAGTATAATATAAGTATATGCATATGTATATGCATATGCCTAAATAGTATATGTATAAATATACTAAAATACTAAATCCTTTAATAAAGTAATATAATATACATGTATATATATATATGCCATGAGCATTAGAGAGAGAAAAAGAGATAAATTTTCAAAATTTATAAAATAATAATAATAGACATATATATATAAATATTAAGTAATGTTACAAAACTAGAAAAATTAAAAGAATCCATAAAATGACATGTGGACTGACCAGGTGTTGCCATGTCACCACCTTGGATCTACAATTAAATTCATAAATAACAACAACACCAACAATAACAACAATAATAATAATAATGAGGAAATAATAAAAATAGTAAAAAGTGAATTAAATAAGCATTTAATCTTAAAAATAGTATAATAAGTAAATTATTATAAAATAGACTTAAAAATAATAAAATTTCAAAAATATAAAATCCAGAAATTTATTAAATCATAAATCCATAAAGAAAAGCTTAGAATAATAATTTATAAATATTTAAGTCAAAATAATAAAATTCGTAATATTTTTAGACCATAATAAAAAAAATGGATTGTAACATCTAAAATAGATCCCATTACGTGAAAATACATTTGGAAATAATAAAAATCAATTATAAGTTGATAAAAATTGAAGTTATAATGAATAAGTTACATGTAATTAACGAAAAAACTAAAATCGAGAATTTTATATGAATAAATAGGTAATTTAGGTAATTATTACTATGTATGTGAATATTTTAGTTATTTCACTTAAATATTTATTACTTTTCATATTCCCTAAATGTCAAGTGATCATGATACGAATACTGATTTTCCAATAGACTATTGTGATCCCTTACTACTATTATGGCTGAGTGAGTACTTCTAGTGATTCTATACTTATTTTATACTTGTAATTAGTGTATCTAAAGTACATATTAATAACTTGAGGCATGGGGATTCGAGTTATGTATATGCCTAAATATTGATTGTATGTTGTGTAAAATATTATGAAACATAATAGCTAAATAACCGTATGCTTGATTTATTGTTGCATAATTGAATGGTTTTTTGATATTCCTTAATCACCTAATAAATTAACTAAATCATATACGACAAAACTTAAATTAAATGGATTATGCACAATCACAAACATTTCATATAATATTCCGGCCACTACCTTACGCGGATGGTAATGAAGGGTCTTGTAGGGATAAATTCGTACATGATTTGATTAGTATAATATAGAAGCATTAGTATAACAAGACCCTAGCCTTGGTTCGCGGGTTTACTTGGCATTGGAGACGCTAATCGTGGGTGGTTAGAGTTCAAGTCTAGAAATCATCACTTAGGGCATAAGTGTAGACTATGGGGACCATCTCACCGTTAAACTTGAAAATTTGTGTATTATCAGATTTTGGAAATAGAAACATTTTTTGTGAAATATGGAATTTTTATATATGGTTAAAAACCTAAGTGCTATAACCCAATTGTGATTGGTGCCAATATAACTCCAATCTTTACTTCGAAGGGTGTTAAATCCAATGTTGTATACAACATCGATCAACTGTATATATTGTTTGGCATACTGTTTGCTTATATATTCATATGCTTGATAGTTTAATAACCTGTTTGTTAGTATAGTATAAGAGATATCTCACTAAGCTTATATAGCTTTCTTCCCAATAGTTTTCTCTTGCAGGTTGCTATATAATTGGGCATGAGTTAAGAATTGAGTGTTGAGTATCAACATTGAGATGCATAGAAGTTTGAATTTGAAGATAAACTGTATAATTTGACTGAATTATTACACATAATTATTAATATTATATTTAGATTTTATAACTCTCGTAAGTTCAAGTTTTAGATCTTTACTGCTTGATCTTATCATTTGGTAGAGAATACCGATTTTCTGTGATTATGAGAAATTATGAAATATTGGATATTCATAGTTATTTATTTATTACAATAAGTTAAAAATTGGAAATCTTAGTGGATAATTAGCTAGAGTTTTGCATTCTTTGACTCGTAAGGTAATTTTCGTATCATGAATATCCACATGATATGAAAAATTTAAGCAATCCTACTAAGCCACTCTTAAGATCATGGTAGCTTATAAGTAACTTCATCTTGAATACATAATCCCTCTTAGTTAGCACACAATTGGTTGTCTTTAAATTTATATTATAATTACTTGAAAATTTTAACAATATTATATTATATTTGTTGTCTTTTCTTAGTGATAATATGGTAAAAGTCCTATTAGATTAACAGCACTGAAAATAGAGACCGACCGTAGAGAAACGATGACATCAGAGTGTACGTATATTGGAATCTAATGTGGAAGGGTCTACTAGAATAGAGTTAAATATCTTATTTTGATGTTGAAATGGCTTAAATTTGTAGTGAGTTTTCTAATGCTAGTTCTCTATTATTGTAAATGAAAGGCTTTATGGTTCTCCGACAGAATTTCGTAAAGATTTGCATAGGGAGGTTCCTTGTGTCCAATTTATTTCATAATTATTTTACAATTCCTATCAAGGTGTTTGCATTATCAGAGGACTTAACCAAAAATATCTTTCTTCGGTTGAGTGAAAAAAAAAAAAAAAAAAACGGATCTCATGTTGATGATTGTAATATTTTTCACAATTGCTACATCTATATCTTTAAATTTATCGTTGTATTATATAAGGAGTTATGAACTGATTTTTGGCCAAGAAATCGATAAGAATAACTACAGTTTTTTGACACCTCGTCATCAACAAGCATCGGATCCAGGTGGTTCATCGCTTCTATGATTTCAAAAAATCTTCTCTTTCTTTCACTTATCTTGGTATTTCATTGTTTCTATATTGAAGCCTTGTTAAATGAAATTTTATAGTGGAACCATGGTTGGGTTACCAAATTTGATCTCCAGTTGTTCGATTAGTGGCAGCTACTTTTTTGTTTATTTTTTTTCTTGAAATTGGTGGCCAATGGCATCTTATTTTCTATACTTGCAAAAGAAGTATGTGTGGTATCGAATTGATGTTTAGTAGTTTTGACAGTGCAGTCACTAAAAAATAATTATATGGTAGAGTTATTTTTGAATTGCAGTAACTCATCCTCATTCACAAAAATAATACGCAACCATCAGTTGATAGATTGATTTTTACTATCAACAGTATAATGTCACTTAATGAGTGGTCAACGTAAAATGAGGAAGGAAGATGGAACTTTGCTCGGAAGGAAAAGAAAAGGAAAATAAATAGAAAAAGAAAGAAGTGAAAAGGTGCGCCTAATGTTATGTTTATTTGTGTTCCTCTAAATTAGAATGGCATAATGTCCCATTTACTACTTAAGTTTGGCTAATTTTTCAATTAGATATGTAAGCTTTAAAATGACCAATTTACTATAGAGCTAAATGTAAGTCTCGTGTAAGATATCAAGAAAAGAGGTAAATTGATATATTTTGCATAAATAAAACTTTTTCGATTTTTAAAACAATGCCCCTTTTAATAACTTAAATGACATGACAAGTAGTTGAAGATTGACTATTTAACTTAGGTGCAAAAATAACAACACAAGTAATAAAAGTTAGAAAATAAATAGAGTAGAGAGAAAGAAGATCAAGCGATGGATTTATAGAGAACACCCTTATCCTCTCATATGCTCAATTATAATGCCAATAATATTTACAAAGAAAATGAGACAATACAATCAAATAACTTTTTACAACATTCGCACAAATGCAATAACAATGAAATAATAAAATTGTTTTTGCTAAGTTTTTGATGTAGTTTCTGACACAGTTTTTGATAGTCTTTATGAAGAGAATTTTTGAAATTCAAATCTGTACTCCATGTATATCCCTTGTTTCATCAATAGCTCGACTTATATTTTATTGATCCTCGGTGTAATAGTAAAAATAACGGCTAGTTGATGTAGAAAATAGTAGAAATATTTCCTTTTGTTGTTATGTTGACCAAGGACTTTGTAACCAAGTGTAGAAGATCTCTCATGTGATTGTTATATTTCAATTTTGAATTTAAATAATAGCTTTTGTTGCTATAGTGATAAACTTTCACCAAATTAGGAAAATATGTCATTGTGACTGTTATCTTAAAAAAATTGGTCCTAAAATATTAGCTATAATTTTCTCTTCATAAATTTCATCATAAAGCTAAAATATCTACTAAAAACTTATCTTTTCCATGAATAAATATATTCCACTAATTTTGAATTTGAAATGCCTTGAAAATCTCCACCATATCTGTATAAAATATATCTAAAAAAATCTACACAATATCATTGTCCATATTTTCATCTTCTCTTATTTGAATTTTGAAATAAAACTCTCCTAAAAAATCTGGTTGAATTTATCTACAATATTCAACCTTATGTTCAGCAAAATATCTTGAAGTTCTTGAATTATTGCTAACAAAATGAGCTTCAACCTTATCTCGAAAATCTTTCAAAAATTTGCACCAACTTTGAAATTTTCAAGCAGAATTTTGTCTAATAAATCCTCATAACAAATCTAAACTTTATATGAACTTGATATACAACACTAATGCAACAAATCCTTTTACAATTAATGTCCTTAATGTATTCAAAACTTAACTAACCTTGCTAGGAATGTTATAATACCTTCTTTCCAAAACATATTCATCAAACCTTAATCAAACATTCCACAAATTTGATTCTTAAGTGTATTTAAATTAATCCAACTTAAAATCCTCATGGACTAAATCCAACTTTAGAGAAACAAAATTAAATATATTTTCCTAATATATTCAATAAAGTGGAGCTAGGCCTTCATGTCCTCAAATTATTTAATTCAAATAATCTGCACACTTGATAAATATATTAGGGATAATTTATCATATGTTTTGTTGTCATCAAAACCAAATTAGAAGACTTAACATTCTCCTCCTTTTTGATAATAACAAAACATTGTATAAAAAATATAATGAACTTTTTAATATATAATGCATTGAATCGCATTTTGAAATTATATTTTTTATATACCTTTTCTGTACTTAAATTAGTCCAACTTAAAATCCCCATGGACTAAATCCAACTTTAGTGAAATGGAATTAAATATATTTGCTAAAATTATTTAATTTAAGTAATCTGCACGCTTGATAAATATATTGGTGATAGCTTATCATATGTTTTGTTATCATCAAAACCAAATTAGGAGTCTTAACATTCTCCTCCTTTTTGATGATGACAAAACATAGTATAAAAAATATAATGAACTTTTAAATATATAATGCGTTGAATCGCTTTTTGAAATTATATTTTTTATACACCTTTTCTCTCCCACTTTTTGTTTTCATAAAAAACAATCTTAAATAATTTTTGAAAGTTTTTTTCCCCTTTTTTCTTGTAAAAGGATAACCAATTTAAAATAAATTATATCAACTATTTGATGAAAATCTCCCTTTTAATATAACAACTATAAACCCTAAGCAGCTAACTGTTTAGGTTCTAAATTAGATTCGAGTACTCTAGATAATATTATGGGTCGATAAGGCTAGTAAAATAAAAATTTTATTAAATTGTGAAATCGAATATAGTATTGGTAATAAAAACCTTATAAATTCAATTGAAACCTAAATCGCGTATAAAAACCCTAAATCGCGTAAATACTTGAAATTGATGAAAACCCTAAAACTATAACTTTAAGCTTATAAAATGAATAAATATAACTTAATAGTAATAAAATCTTACTCGATTATAATTATCAACTAATACGCATAATCATGTATAAATTTTAGCGAACGTGTTGAAATAATTTATAAATATTATAAATATAACAAGTAACAATTAAATTAATAAATTCTTATAAAATCTCAATATTATTTTATAAATACTAAATATATAATTTTTGTGTTTAGAAAAATTAAATATTTTATTTTTATTTTCCTTTTTCCTTTTTCCTTTTTCTTTCTCCTATTTTCTATAACTTCCATGTTGGCTTTCAGATTTGAATGCAACAGCCTATGTGCATTTTAAATTTGTCCAAGTGTTTAGTTAAGAGAAGAGAAATAAGAAGAATGATGATCTTGTCCCATCATCATTAATGCCATATATTGCATTTGATTTTCTCTTCATTTGTTGACTTTATTAGTCATTTGTAGTCCATTACAGAGCTCCTCTACGTCTGGAAATTTTCAAGCACAAAACACATACGCAAATTCACTTACTTTTCCTCTTGTAAACCGTGACCTTCCCTTGTTCTTTCGATTTTTAATTTTCTAGAAATTACAAACCAAGAAGAAGGAAAAGAAGCTTCATTCTATTCATTTCTCAAAGCATTAAGGAAAAATAATAAGCATTTCATATATTTATTTGTACTAATTATCTTGTGTATTTTTGTACACACATGTATTTTAGAAATTATATATAACCTTGGTACTCCCTTGTATATGTATGTTCATATATGTATATGGATGTTTAAAGTATATTCATATGTGTAGTATACTTATTATAGTAATTTCTACAAATAATTTATATAAGAACTTACGTATATGTACATGTATGTATATGCATATAACATATATATATA
>JAMXBB010000001.1:7508220-7769634 GCA_024138015.1 Lumnitzera littorea | reverse complement strand
AATTGTATACATATAACATGCAATGAAAATTAGACATACTTAAATTTACATAATTTAGGTATGTGTAATTTTCATTGCATGTTATATGTATATTATGTTATCGATATTATATGTACATATTTATGTAGGTATAAAATACAAAAATACTGGTTTAGGGTGTATATTTGGTGTACGTATACATGCATATAATACTATGTATACTAAGTATTTTAATATATACAAACAAATATATCTATGGACGTGATGCACATATATATGTATTTATTTATAATACTATATATATCAAGTATTTTAGTATATATATATGTAATATAATCGTATATGTATATATATGTATAAAATACAATTACATGTATATGCATATATACCCATACATATAGTATATATAATATATTTAGGGTTATGTTCTTATGATACATAAGTATATTATACATATAAAAATACATATATGAATAGTATAGTATATGTAGAAATACGGCTATATTTGAATAGTACATACATAATATACTATAATATTAATTTAATAAATAAAGTAATTTAATGAATATGAATATATATATATATTTACCATAACTTTGAAGGAATTATAATAAATAATTAATTTAGAAAATTTAGTAAAATATGGTAATAAATATTAATATATATATGACATAAAATACAAAAAAAAATGAGAAAATGTGGCAAAAGTACAAAAGTGACACGTAACATTCTCTTATGTTGCCATGTCATCACCTGGTTAAATTAATTAAATTTCGTAGTTAAAAAAATAATAAAATAATTAATTAATTAGAAACTTAATAAAGTAGAAAATTTTGAATTAATAAGTCTTAAACCTCAAAATTAGCAAAAATAAGTAATTATAGTAAAATAGAAAAAAAAAATAAGAAACTTACAAAATATAAGATTTAAATAATTATTAAACCGTAATTATACCAAGAAAAGCTTAAAATAATATTTTATAATTATTTAAGTCAAAATAGTGAATTTCATAATATTTTTATATCATAGTTGGAACTGCAGGTTACAACGTCTACAACAGACTCCATTATGAGAAAGTATATTCGAAAACGATCAAAATGGACTATAAATTCATAAAAATCCAAACTAAATTGAACAAGTTATATACAATTAGCTAAAAAGCTCAAATTGATAATTTCACACAAACAAATAGCTAACTTAAGTAAATAGTACTAAATATAATAGTAGTTTAGCTATTTAACTCTAACACTTATTACTTTTCATATTCCCTTAATGTCAAGTGATCATAAGATCAATATTGACCTAACAGCTAATAATTATGATCCCTGACTTTAAGGATGGCTTAGTGAGTATTTCTAATAATATTAAGTCCTTTTATTAAGTGATCAATAAAGTCACAGATAGATCAGTTCCTATCAACCATCACATCATACGGAGGTAGCGAGAGGCTATACGTGAGTTGATTATTTGTGATTATAGTGTTTTCATATAGTGTACACGTATGATATGACCTTACCTTAGCCCGCGGGAACACTAGGCGTTGGAGGTGCCAATTGTCTAGCTAAGGGTCAAGTCTAAAGGCCTCCATTTAAGAGTAAATTAGGGTTACGAGAACTTACTTACAATCATATGTAGAATTGAGTTTTGACTAAAATTGAAAATGGATATACCATTGTATTTTGAATACTAAATGTAGAGTTTTGTTGTTATATAAGTTCTAATATGATACCCGAATCTGATTGGTGCCATATATACTCCAACTCTGATTTTGGAGGGCATTAAATCTAAGTTATATGTAGTACTTGGTCACTTACATGTATTTGTATGCCATACCGATTGTTCATACATTCATTTGAGTGAATTTAACTGTTATATAACTTGTTTGTTGTATGGTTGAGGGAATATCTCACTAAGCTAGTGAGCTTATACCTTTGTAGTTTACTTGCGCAGGGTGATTTGTTCATGAATCCAGACCACTAGATGCCTAAGATTAGTAAATCATCAATGGGTTAATGTGAGGGTGAGATTAGTGATGAGAATGTACTTCTGTTGTTGTAATTAGATCCTAAACCTTATTATGTGTAATAATGTATAATCAGTTTATAATCTAATATATTACAGACTTATTATCTGTAAATATCTTTATATGTGCTATTTGTAATTCAATAGTCTTGATATCATAAACATATAATGATATTACTTATGCTTGCCTAACTCTAGGTTGTTAGTTATAGTAGTAGCTTTGTATATTGCATGAAAGGTTATTGATTGAAATGAGAAATCAATCTGTAGTCCTTTATACGATATATGGCACCTACTGCGACTAGCTCCCTCGGGTCGTGACGACAACCATTACTAAGACTTTAACAAGTAAAATTAACTTAAATATCTTTATTTTCTCCCCTTTTAAGATCACCTTACTGAAGAAATGCTCCCCCTTAAGATGATACCAACTAACAATATTATAAACTAGTAGCATATATAAAATGTGGAGGGATATCAAAATATAAGATGGAATAAAACAATATTACCATATCATTTTAGATCATCTATCTTATACTTTTTACTTTCGATGAGGCTTTTATTAATTATTTCCAATTATGTTCCCCTTCATGAACCTGCAACCACTGAAAAACTTATCATAATTTCTTAAGAACTCAATTAAGATTGGGCCCCCTAAAATTTAAGCTCATATTATGATTTTTAACTTGATGAGTACTGAGCTTGGAATTTTTATAAAAACAGTATTTTTCAATATGTCCCAACTTGTTACAAAAGAAACATGCATAAGGATAGGAATAATCATACTTGTTACTTACGTTACCCTCTGGTTTTGATTTGGGTACTTTTAATTTGCTTTCTATTCAAGGTTCTATGGTATCTGCTAATAGGATACTCTCTGTTTTGTTATAGATTGTTTTTGACAAACTTTCTAACTTGTTGTACAGCTTTTTCTTTTTCCTTATTATTAATTATTTCTTTATTACTTGCTTCTTTAAGCCTTACAAACACTATCTCTCATTTAGCATGTGATGATTCACCATTTTCAAATCCCAAACCAGTTTTAAATTAATCAATACAATGACTAGAGATAAGCATCTGGAGTTTTTTATTACTTTCACCAAATTTTTTGAAGGTATTTTGCATAGAACTAGATTAATCATCTACTCAACTTTTTAAGCTCTTTATTTCTTCTTTCAAGATAAGGTTTTCATTTATTAATGCTTCCCTAGCAACATGCAAACCTTCGTTATCATTTTTCAAGATATCATTTTCATTTGCTAAAAGTTTATTTGGTTGCATAAGAGCTATCTTTTCTTCCTTCAAAAACTTGTTTTCATTATCAACTTTTATAACCTTATCATTAGCTCTTAAAAGGGCTTCTAAAAGCTTACTTATCTCAGCATATATGTTATCAAGAATCTCATCATTAGAGTTACTCTCCAATTTGGTGCTTACCTTAGAAAGTGCCATCAAACATAGATTCACTTCTTTAGATTCATCTTTTGAACCTTTTGTTTCAACTTTTGACTTATCCATGTCACTCCATATTGCTATAAGAGACTTATGTTTTTTCTTATACTTATCTATCTTCTTAATGAGTATTGAATACTTATACTTTATGTATCTAGGTTTTCTACATTCATAGAACATCACTTCTTTCTTCTCTTTTGTCTTCTTTTCTTTAAATCCTTTTCTTGCATCACTTTGATTCTTGTTAGATGTAAACCTTTCAGAATATGATTTTTTATCTTTTATTTTGAGTAATCAATTCAAGTGTCTTGCTAGTAGTTTAAAATCTTCTTCCTCATCAGATGACTCTTCACTTTCTAAGTCTTCATCTACTTCTTTGGCTTTAAAGGCTATAGACTTTTTCTTTGCCTCTTCTGACACACTTTCCAACTTGAGGAAGACAACTTCATAAGCCATCAACTTGCTACGTAATTGATTGAAACTAAGCTTTGTCATGTCATAAGCTTCCTTAATGGTAGTCTTCTTTGTATTCTAAGCCTTAGGAAGAATCCTTAGCATTTTCTAACAAGATTTGCA
Source organism: Lumnitzera littorea (assembly GCA_024138015.1). Lineage (NCBI taxonomy): Eukaryota > Viridiplantae > Streptophyta > Magnoliopsida > Myrtales > Combretaceae > Lumnitzera > Lumnitzera littorea. The sequence continues at coordinate 7,765,605 of JAMXBB010000001.1, read as the reverse complement.
TCACTTATCTTTTTTCCAAGAGATGATAGCTTGTTAGTAATAGCAGTAAGACGACTAAAAGAATCTTTTATACCTTCACTCGGAAGGATACAAAATGTTTCATATTGCTGCATTAAGGTATTAATCCTTGTTTCCTTAATTGTGTCCGTCACTTCATAAGTTTGAACTAGTGTATCCTAGATCTTCTAAGCTGTATTGCAAGAAGAAATTAGATAGTACTTAGAAGGTACAATAGTAGAAAGAAGTAAATTCTTAGCCATCAAGTTCAATTGAGCTTTTGCGATGTCATCTGATGTGAGTAGAGTTTTTGAGACTTTAACATTTCCATTTGAAATGATCCCCTAAGCTTGGTAATCAATAGCCTTTACATACATATCCATCCTAAATTTTCAAAAAGGGAAGTTAGTACTGTCAAAGAATGGAGCCTTATCAGGTTGAACAATTAATGAACCACTACTTTCTGCCATTTGATTTGTAATTCAATGTGATAAGAGAGTATGCTTTTCTTTATTTATAAAAAATTGAACTTTTTGCTGAAAAAATTTCTCGTTTAAAAATTGAGCCTCACTCTGATACTAATTGTAGGTTTCATGCAAGATATCGAGGGGGTGGGGGTTGTGGTGTGTGTGGTAGGTAAAAATGAAACTTTTTCGATTTTTAAAACAACTGCCCTCTTAATAACTTAAATGACATGATAAGTAGTTGAAGATTGATTGTTTAACTAGGTGCAAAAATAACAACATAAGTAATAAAAGTTAGAAACTAAATAGAGTAGAGAGAAAAAAGATCATGTGATTGATTTATAGAGATTCAACCTTTTGCCTACTGTTTTCTTCTAGTTCCATTGCTGGGGACTTAGTCTTCCTCACTAGTGTCGCTTCATTAGTCCAATTTTTTCAATAAATAAAGATTAATGAGAGATTACAAGAATATTTAGTCGCTTCTCTATCTTGTCTCACTAGCTTCTTCCTAAACTATACACTGGACTCAGAGAAGTCCTTAATCCTCTCACATACTCAATTATAATGTCAAAAATGTTTACAAAGAAAATGATACAATACAATCAAATAACTCTTTACAACATTCACATAAATGCAATAACAATGAAATAATAAAATTGTTTTCACTTAATTTTTGACACAATTTATGGTAGTCTACATGAAGAGAATTTTAGAAAATTAAGATCTTTACTCAATGTATATCCCTTGTTTCATCAATAGCTTGGTTTATATTCTATTGAACCTTAGTGTAACAATAAAAATAATGGCTAGTTGATGTAGAAAATAGTAGAAACATTTCCTTTTGTTGTTATCTTAACCAAGCACTTTGTAACTAAGTGGAGAAGATCTCTCATGTGATTGTTATATTTCAATTTTGAATTTGAATAATAGCTTTTATTGCTATAGTGATAAACTTTCACCAAATTAGGAAAAGATGTCATTGTGATTGTTATCTTAAAAAAATTCGTCCTAAAAAATTAGCTATAATTTTCTCTTTGTAAATTTCATCATAAAGCTAAAATATCTACTAAAAACTTATCTTTTCCATGAATAAATATATCCCACTAATTTTGAATTTGAAATTCCTTGAAAATCTCTACCATATCTCGATAAAATATATCTAAAAAAAAATCTACACAATATCATTGTCTATATTTTCATCTTCTCTTATTTGAATTTCGAAATAAAACTCTCCTAAAAAATTTGGTTGAATTTATCTACAATATTTAACCTTATCTTTAGCAAAATATCTTGAAGTTCTTGAATTATTGCCAATAAAATAAGCTTCAACCTTATCTCGAAAATCTTTCAAAAATTTGCACCAACTTGGAAATTTTCAAGTAGAATTTTATCCAATAAATCTTCATAACAAATACAAACTTTATTTGAACTTGATATACAATACTAATGCAACAAATCCTTTTATGGTTAATGTTTTTAATGTATTCAAAACTTGACCAACCTTGCTAGGAATGTTATAATACCTCTTTCCAAAATATATTTGTCAAACCCTAGTCAAACATTCCACAAATCTAATTCTTAAGTATATTTAAATTAATCCAACTTAAAATTCTCATGGACTAAATCCAACTTTAGTGAAATAGAATTAAATATATTTCCTAATATATTCAATAAAGTGGAGTTAGTCCTAGAATTATTTAATTCAAATAATCTGCACACTTGATAAATATATTAGTGATAACTTATCATATGTTTTGTTATCATCAAAACTAAATTAGGAGACTTAACACTAAAGTTTTCAATGTCACATAAACAACCTAGCTTAACCCTGTTAAGCTTCATTAGTTGATATAGATGTTTCAACTAATTACAATTTGACATGTGTACAAGAAGAATATTATAACATTAAAACATTATAGCTTCACCAATAATTTGCATAATAAGATTTAGTAAATATTCTCAAAAAAAAAAAATTATAAGGAAATATAAAATAATAAACTTTCTTATCCTTTGTCTTCCCTATCTCATGCAACCATCCCTCTTTTGATTGAAGTTAAATCCATTGCTAATATTGAGCTTTTTGAGCTTGGAAGCATCAAAATTCAGCTTTAGATATCTTTTGTCCAACACAAGTGTATGTTTAGATCACATTAGACCTCCTTATACCACCAAAAGATCCATTCTAGCAAACCCATGTTAAATGACACTAAATTGGTATGGAAGTTTCAAATCTAGATAAATCTTGATAGAAATTCCATTTTTTTTGTTTTTGTTTATATTTAACCATTTCAACTACTTTTCATATCAAATCTCACTATTTTATTCTTCATTTATCTTTCTTGAATCATTTATGGGGTTTTTGAGTTTCTATTCATTCAATTTCATTGAATTTCTTAGATTTAAAATTTTCAAATTTGAATTTTTTTTTAAATTTCAAATAGCCCATTTCTAGCATGGTATAGGTTAAAATGTTTAAGCTTTTAATCTTTGTTTACTCTTCTAATCTTATTATTGGTTTGTTTGAACATTTATTCCTTTAATTTCGAGATACTCTATTTTCTTCAAACTTTTAAAGTTGGTTTCTCTTATGGAGTATAAGATTTGATCACCAAAATGTTTTAGAATATCATTCAACAAAACCAATGAATGATCAAATCATGAACAACTTAGGTAACGGTAGGAGAGGGTTGATTTTTTTTTTTCTTTTATTATTTTTTTTTATTTTATTTTTTTTGTTACCTTAATCCACATCATCATCTTGCTAGAGTGTTATAATATTAGAATTTTGTTTTTTACACCTGGCAAGTTGTAATTGGTTGAAATATCCAAATCAGCTAACAAAACTTAATAGAGTTAAGTCAGGTAGTATATGTGACATCGAAAACTTTAGTTAGGTAGTATATTGATCATTTTTAAAGTTTAGGCATCTAATTGAAAATTAGCCAAACTTAGGGTAGCAAATACGGCATTGTTGCAATTAGCAATAGTAATTCATGATTAATTATGTCCATTAATTTAATTAATACCACCATTTAATTTATTGTGTCCTTTTATACTTGTTACATTAGCTTAAAATTGTTGTAAAATTTAAGCCACACGTTATTAGTAAGTGTCGCATCATAATTCATAGTTTTTAACTTTATCCCCACACTAATTCTCACTACCACATCTAATGTCCACCGACAGTAGATAAATTTGTGCCTACATTCCATATTCGGTCTAATCCTTGTTGGCAACGACAAGCCAAGGTGTCAGATTCTCATTGTACTTGAAAATTGAAATGTCACTTGAGTTCTACTAGGGCAGGATTACCACGGCTTTCTTGGTTCGCTTCTCCAAGTTGAAGGAACGCACCTACTGTAACATCGTCGTTCCTTCTTTTGAGAACATTCTTCGTTAGTGAAACTAGTAAAGTAGCTTTTTTTTTTTTTCTTTTTTTAATTTTTTGATTGGTTAAATGATTTTATTGGGATTTAAAAAAATTTTAAAAATATATAAGTGAGTTTTTATGAGAAACCCATCAAGGATAAAGTAGTACATTTCTTTTTTTATAAAAAGTCTTTTAAAGTATTGATATAATATTTATGAACCCAAAACTAACTGTTTAAAACATATGTAATGATGTATCTTAATGCGTTGACCGATGAATGGAGGAACTCGTTTCTTATCCATCGCAATGCACTCCTTAAATTGTGAACGCGCCTTTGTCTAGGCACAATTCCTTTTCTCTCTCTCTCTCTCTCTCTCTCTTTTCTCTTTTCTTAGTTTTGATTGGGTGTATATTTTATTTGGACTCAAAATAAATTATAAAAAAAATGAGAAACTTTTGTAAAAAAACTTATTAATAAAATAGTGAATTTCTAAAAAGAGATTTCTTTAATATGTTAATATGATATATAAAAATACGAAATGGATTCTTAATTATTGTCTATGATCTTAAAAATAAAGATGGTCTTAAATACCATACTATTACTTAGACAAGACCCTTTATAGTTAAAGGCATTCGGCGGATGATACGTTTTGTCTAACGAGACAAAGATCCACAGTTTCTAATATGCTTTTATTTTCCTTCTTTAATCTATGCTTAGTTTGTTATACAAAAAGAGAAAAAAAAAAAAAAAATCTATATCTAGTTGGTTTTCAATAATCCCCTAGCTTATCCCTATAGCATATTGCTAAGTAATGGGTGAATGTATGTATCGTATTACAAATGACCCTTAGCTTAATTTCTTTTCGATGATATTTACTCTAGCCATGATGCAACGCAATAACAAACCATCATTTAAATATCATTGACTTTAAGTTTAGTTATATAGAAGATAATGATAATTGGTATTCATTAAAACAGTTTCAAATAGAGCATGAATCCATTGTAATATCAATTATTATTTTGTGCCTTAATAGAAAATTAAAAATAAAATTGAGTAGTACATGTAGTGTAATGTAAGTGGAAAAGGAAAAGAGATAGATTTAATAAAGTTACCATTTTACCCCTAAAATTATTAGGCTAGGTTATAATAACATATGTTTCTATAGGTTTTATTAATATATTTTAAAGGTACTTTGAGGAATCAGAAAATGACACCAAAATCACCCATTTTACTTTAATATTATAAATACATTCATAAAAAATTAAAGTATGGTTTGAGAAAAAAGACCATATTTTTTGGATTTTTTTACAAGAGAAAAGTTTGTTCAAATATAGATAGATATATATAAGATAAATTGATTAGAGATAAAGAGACACAACTGTAAGGTAACAAAAGAATACTCATTTTACATAGATGTTAAGTTGATAGAAAATAAAATAAAATTACAATTTGAAAAAAAAGAAAAAGAAAAATAGAGTAGCTAAAGCTACAGCTTTATAATACAAACCCATTCACTAATTATTAATTTGAAAAAAATAAAATTACATCTTTAAACTCCTACATCCATCCATATTTTTAATAGTTTCTATTGCCCAATTCAATTTCATCTCTAGTTTTATGCCTACAATAAAACATATTACTAATAAATAAAGAACAATTCAATTATCAATTACTTTTTATGGTGACAACTTCATGTTCTAGTAAAGTTTTAATAAGTAAATAAATCATTTGTGAAATAAGCATAATTAAACATATCACTAAATAAATAAATAAAAATTTAATTATCAATAGTCTTTCTTCTACTAAAATTTTAAAAACCAATAAACCATTTGTGAAATGAATACAATCAAACATATGACTAAACAAATGATATAAAAGTTTAATTATCAATTACTTTTTATGGTGACCATTTGTGAAATAAGTACATAGTTTTTCTTTCGTGAAAGTTTTAAAGAAACGAATAAACCATTTATAAAATACGTATGTAGTTTTTGCTTGTGGTAAAGTTTGGAAAAACAAACCTTACTCATGAAGGATTAAGGCATAGATATCACAATAATTGGAAATTTGAGTAAAGAATTATTAAGATTTATAAATACTGGAGTTATAACTCAAAGCTGTCATTTTGATGGAAGATTTTTAGTTTATATATCATTTTTTTTTTGTTAAGGGTTTATAGGTTAGATACTATTTATGGCATACAAAGTTTTTTACCAGAATAATCCTAACATATCAATGATTTATTAATAATTATTAAGTATATGTGGGTTGTTTAGTAAGATCCAAATAAAATAAAATATTAAAACACTATGTCTTTAGCTTTAATATTATAGTAAAAAGATAAATTAGTAAAATACTACTTACTAAATATAGGTAAATATTGAAAGTTTGAATTCTAAAGTTAATTTATCTTTTCTCACTCGTTGTTACTAAAGGTACATAAAATGATATTCACAATGCTTAGGAACAAGAGGTGATGGTGATGATGATAATAAGCTAGTTATATTTGATTTAGTCATTGATCTAAATACATAATTCAATCATTTGTGTTTATATTTGTGTTTCAATTTTGAACTCAAGGTTTTACTTAGATATGTGATTTATCAACAAATTATGCTTCTTATTTCCATTTAAATTGGTGTGTATTAGATTAAATTTTGATTTATTTAAGCATATAATTTAGTTAAATTTAATATTCTAAAATTTTATAAATGATATAAATAAAATTTAACAACACTCACTCAATCCAATCCAACTTTATTTCGACCCATCAACCCATAGCTCTAAACACCATTCGTATCAAAGTCAACTCGAATTTTTGAGGGTCAAGTGCCCTCCGAATCTTGACTATATTATGTATAGGGTTGCAAACTAGCCTAATCGAGTGCAGCTTTTAAGAGCTCAAGTTCGAGTTGTTTAAAAATTATCAAGCTTGTACTAGAGCTCAAGCCAAGCTTTTTATCGAGTTTGAAATTCATATAGGCAAATGAGACTAATTGAGCTCAAGCTGTATCAAGCCTAAAGCAAGTTGATCTTGAGCCAATTAACGAGTTTAAGTATACAAAATTAAGAAATATATAAATAGATTAATAAATGGTGAATAAAGATTAGATTATATATTATATATTATATATGATTCTATAATATATCATATATTTATATATATTATATAGATATTAGCCTTTAGATTTTAATAATATATAAAATTCGTAGATCTACTCACGAGCTTAAACTAGCCGACTCTCGAGCCTAAACTAGAGCTCGAGCTTGATTGTTAAGACCCTGTAAGGAGTCTAGTAAGATTGTTTAAGATTTTCATATCATATATATACTCATGATTTAAAAACCACCTTACAAGTCAAAGATAATAATACTCTAAATAATTAATCACTAGTGTTTCTGATTTTTATTTTATTAACTTATTGTAAAATATAATTAAATATGGATATCCAATATTCCATAGTCTATTAGAATTGTAGAGAATCAGTGTCCTGAATTGTAGAGAATTGGTGTCCCCTACTGAATAAAAATATAGGGTAAATCAATTTTGTAAATTGCAATAATTATTAAATAATCTAGAACCTTAACATATAAATACTTTTCATACGGGGTGCTTCTGCACTGGCTACACATTTCCTAACTAAATATAGCCTTCTGTTACATAACTTAGATTTGCACTTTGCACTCAAGCTTATCCCAATCTCAGCTCAAATGGACCTGCAAAAGAAACTATAGGAGAATGAGTAAACTACGGCTTAGTGAGTTTGTTTCTCACCACTACTTAGTATAAACACAGTTTAACTTCTTTTTTTTTAAGGTAAATAAGTAATATAAGAGTATAGTTATAAATAATCCTATCTTATGAATTTATTTATTTATTGTAAGGATTTATTCTAATTATTAGTTTAAAAGGCCAATTAACTTAGCTATTCAACCTATATTTCTTGGTTTAGCTCGAATCTTTATTCGCATATAATTTATTCGTTTTAACTCTGATTTTTATTATCTTATAGCCGATCTTTATCATTTTTGTACATACTTTTATATAGTGAGGTTCATTTTAGATGTTGAAACCCATATTTCTATTATGGGCTTGAGGTGTTGCGAATTTCTTTATTTTTTGCCTAAGTGTTTTTAATTATCACTTTTAGCTTTTATTAATGATTTTATTTATTAAGCTTTTCTTTAAATTTTGTAATGGACCTAAATAATTTCTAAATTTTTATATTTTGTAAATATTTTTATTTTTTTAGATCAATTTTATCATAATTTCTTTATTATACCATTTTAACCTAAAACATTAATTATCCTAATTCTTATTATAATTATAATTGCTAATTAATTTGTTATTATTATTGTTATAATTTTGTGATTTAATCAAAGAAATTTTTGAAAAAGCTTACGTAGTATTTTTTTAGTGGTTCACGATGCAATTTTCCTAATTTTTGTATTTTTACCAATTTATAGTATTAATATATATAATACTAAAAATAATTAAATGTTTGAAAATAACTCCTATTCCTCATTTGAAGGTCACGTTCAATAGATATACATATATGTTTATATTTATACTTATTAATCTATTTTTAAGAAAATAAAGTACGAATACAAATATATATGTATTTTCTAGTATGTGTACATCTATAAATACTTAAACTATATTATATACTTATTTATTTAAAACTTAGAAAAATAGAAAAAACATATATATTTATATGCATATATCTATACTTCCATATTTTACTACTTATTTACATATGTATTTATACCATTTCACAATATTTTTTCATACATATGTATATTGAAGTAAGTATACTTAATATTAAATATATTTACATGCATTATATATATATATATATATATATATAAATGAACCATATGTATATACTAAGTCAGTACAACATATATATATATATATATATATGCATATAGATAGATATATTTAAGTGTATACATACATATATACATATTTAAGAAAAGGAAAATTTGCACATATAATCAAATACATGTATGCATAATTTCTATTACAAAAGATATTAAAGGTACATATAATCCCCTATTACATGTATCTCATAATACATAAAATACTAACAAGTCCACATCAATATAAAAAAAAATACACAAAACTCATATTTCAAAAGAAAAACTAAAATAACATAAAGAAATCTTTGATTATTTTTGTTCTTGAAGCTTTTGAAAATGGTCTACGTATTTCTTTCTGAATTCTGTAACTCTTTTTAATTGATGATAAGATCATAGGCTATAAATTGAAGATCGTAGATGATGGAATGATAAGAAGGAAAATGAAGAATTTAGAAGGTTAGAAGGGAAAGAAAGTTGTCGGTTAAAGAAAGGAAAATGTGAGGAAGTGAATCAAGCTACAAATTGGGAAGAGAGATAAAGTTAAAAGTGCTTTTGTGTGTGTGGTGAGGGGGTGTGGAACAACTCAACCAATAGTACAAAGAAGAATAAGAAGAAAAAGGAGAAAAAGATAAGAATATAAAAAGGATGATTTGACTTAGCATTTATCTTAACTTTAATTTGTCCCATGGGAAAAAGCTTATGTTAATCCTTACGGCCTAAAATTGAAAAGAAAGAAAAGGAAGGAAGAATGAAAGAAGGAAGGAAAGAAAAGAAGAAATATGGATTTGTCTCATTGACTTTACCATAATTTTTATTTTCCACTTTTGAAATACATATCCTAAGTGTAGATGAGTGAGTAATTTTAAGAATAGAATTAGGATAAAATATGATGCAATTATGGAAAAATATAGGGTATAAAATTAATACGCACTATTAGTACATAAACATAAAGTATGAAGTAAAATTAAATCAAAATAATATCTATATATATATATATATATATATGTACATACATGTGATGCCACAAGTAATCATAGGGTACTACTTATAATCTTATAAATTTATTTAATTAATTTGTTATTCTTTTTATTTACTAATATTTAGAAATTATCTCTATTCTTTTATTAGCAATTTTATGCGATCATATACATATATTGATAATTTTACTAGATTAGGGCTTTATCATCATTAGGGTAAATTTGTATATTTTATAAGCTTAAGGTTTTGGTTTTAGGGTTTTTTATTAGGTTTGGGTTCTATCTCATGTATTTTCGCATACATAGGATTTATGATTTTCATATGCAATTAGGGTTCCAAACAGTATATTAGTGTTTTTGATATTCGTTTTAAGTTTTCTGTTTAAAATTTTAATCGATTTTAAATTTATTGGTTTTGTTGACCTTAGAAAATTATTTATAGCGCTCAAGTTTAACGCTATACTCAAAAGATTAAATTTATGGGATTTATATCGACTCGTTTACCAATCGAGCTCTAAAGTTAAAGCAGGTTGTGATCTTGATAGTGTTCCTATTTAGAATAACTAATTTATCATCACCAACAATTTTACTTTTGAGTTGAAACAGGTTGGAGTTGATCATGGGGAAATGGGTAACATTCAAAGGCGACAATGACCGGTACCTCGCACGCACCCAATACGGATGCATACCATACTTGAAATTCACGGGTGACGATCGGAGCAAGCCGGAGGTGGCCCACGAGATCTCAACGCGTGATGGATACCGATACATCAAGTCCAAGTCCACTGGCAAATACTGGAGAGCAACCCACCCCGATTTCCCTAATCCGATAGGGGCCGATTCCCCTTATCCGATAGTTGCCGATTCAGAGAGTGGTGGCACAAGTGATTACACTCTGTTCGAGGAGATCCTTGTATCTGATGATGGCACAACCAAAACCATTGCTCTACGCAATAAAGGCAACCACAATGTCTGCATTAGGTGTACCACCGATTATATCAACAAAGATTGCCTTTGTGCTGCTGCTAACACAATCCCTGGGGGAGCAAACCTTGAAATGGAACCACTTTAAGGAGTGGTTCTTTCCTATATATCTTATCTGAATCTGAAGAACACATTTTTCCTTTATGGCTTACAATAAAATAAGTGTTCTGTGTGTTAGTGTGCTGCTTATGCTTGCTTTTAAACTAAGTCCCAAGATGATGATGTTAAATCTTGAGGGCAATGTCTGTATCACCTACTTAATGTCATGAATGAAAATATATATGTACTGTTCTGTTCTTAAGTGTTTATTCTTTTTCCTACGTTCTTCTCTTGGGGTTGGAAAGATGGAAATGCAGAACTTAACACATTCTATTTTAGTGTGAGCTAGAGTAGCCATTTTTTGCCATAAGAGAGAATATTAAGAGTGCAGTGTTTTGATGAGTAACAACGCAATATATCTTCTCTTGATATCTTTAGATTTTTAATTTTTTTTATAAATTGTGTAAAATATAAATATGTTTTGTTAGATATGCCTTCATTTTTACTCTCGAGCCATTGTTGTATCTTCATTGACTAGGTTAGAATTTATATATTTCACTTATCCATATAATCGAGTCATCTTAGTTTTTATGAGTTAATCTTTGATACTTTTTTAGTTTTACACTTAAAAAATGATATTATATACCTTATTTTTAATCATTTATATTTGTAATCTTGAGCCTCGGGTTTTTAAAATTTATATCATTTTAATGATGATAGAAGTAGTGTGTTTGACAAGTTTAACTGATTATCTGACTTAGCAACATCAAACTTTAGATGTAATACCTAACAAGAACAAGTTTATTTGGGTATTATATTTAGAAATTTCAAACTTGTGTATACAATTATAATATTTAAAAAAAAAATAACAAGAAAAATTAAAATATTGATTTGAAGAATATACCATGCTTTAGTTGAGCTTTCAAAACCATATGAAGCACCTTGATTATACAAAATGTCCGTTGGACAAAATAAAAGGTAAGAAGAAATATTTTTCTTAAGGGATGCAATACTAAATGTGATACCCTAAGGTTCAAACTACTTAAAATTCATTTATTGAAATAAAGTTTATGAAAGATTTATTCAAATATAACGTATAAATTCATTGCTATCTGTTGTTTATCAAAGCTTAAATATTAAATTCTAAGATACAATGAGATCTTAAAAATAAATTATTCAACTTACGAAATTAATATTATAACATAAAATAGCATCCAAATTAAAGGATATAGATAATCACTAAATACAAATAGTATGTAGTGCATATAAATATATTAAAATGATGATTAAATATAGGTTAAAAGTATAAAAGGACACAATAAATTAGATGATGGTACTGATAAATTAATGAGATATAATTAATCATGAGTCATTAATTCAAATTGGGTTAATGTCATATTCACTATCTAAGTTTAGCTAATTTTTCAATTACATATTTAAACTTTAAAAATCATCAATGTACTATCTAGCTAAGGTTTTCGATGTCATATAAACTTCCTGGCTTAACTTTATTAAGCTTCATTAGTTGATGTGGATATTTCAACTAATTACAACTTCACTGTCAACTTTGGTTTTTTACCTCCCAGTTTTATAAATTAAGTTTTCTCTAAACTGATCAATATTAAATCTTACTCCTTTAATATTAATCTCGACTAAGGTTTAAAGAAAACCGATTTTTTTTTGTATTTTGAAAACTACTTTGGAGTCACCACCTAATCAGGATCAGGAAAAAGAGTCAAGTTATAACTAATTAGCTACTGATCTTTTGATAAAAACCAATTTTGAAAACAGTTTTAAAACAAGAGATCTAGATCTGAGGGTTATTATTTTTAAACCCTTATGGGTATCACTAACTTTCAAATTTCATAAGATAAAACTCATTTTCTAATTACTCTAATTGTATAACTTAAGTAATCTAAGAAAAAGGAAAATTAGATTTTTATTTTATTTTTATAGTTGCCCTATAAGTGCTTACGTACCCACTATTCGGGATCAAACGTACGTAATTCTTTTAATGAAAACTTTAGTGGTTTGATTTAATTTTAATTTTTGAAAGTAGATCGGCTTTACGTTTTATCTAATTCAATTCATTGAAGGAAATTTTTCTAAAAAGGGAAAGTCCTAATCGAGGCTTTGTTTTGGAAAAATTTAAAAATAGTCCTAATTTGTATAGAGTTTATATATATATATATATATTTGAAAACTTGATTTTTCTAATTTAAAAACAAAATTTTTATTTATTATTTTATTTATTTATTTTTATTATTATCTTATTGATTATATTTTATTCTACTTATTTTTATTTTTATTAAACTAAAAAATTAATAAATAAATGAACTACTTTTTTCTTTTCTTCTTTTCTTTCTTTCTTATTTCTTTTCCTTTTTCCCCCCTTTTTATTTGGTATTACAATTTACATGTACATAAATAAATAATTGCAAAACCAAACGAACAAAATAAAAGGAAATAAATAAGTCAAATAGAAAATAGGGCCGAACTGGATGCTGGATAAGGACGCAGGTCAGCCTGGGCTAGATTCAAAGCTAAGCCTAAGCTCAACAACCCAATTTCTAAATTTATTTTAAAATTTAAAAAATTTGTTCTATTAAATTGTTATTCCCTACAATCTTTTATTTTTTTTTTAATTTTTTTTATTTTTTGTGACTTTTAATTTTCTAAATTTTTTCAAATATTTATTTTCTAAATTTTTTATTTTTTTATGTTTCTTTCTAAATTTCCCATTTTTTGATATTTTTCCAAATTTCTTATTTTTTATGCTTTTTTTTATTTTTATTTTTTTCTAAATTTCTTAATTTTTGGATTTTCTTTAATTTTCTATTTTTTGTGTTTTTCCTGATTTAGGACCTCTTGAGAAAATAAAATAAAAGGGAAAAAAATTAAGTGTCTACAACTACTTCTTTTTGTGGCAAAATTTGAATAAAACTTTATCACAAAGATAAAGAAACATAATTTTTGCCCATGGGATTACTTTAAAACGTATACTTAGCTATCTTAGACTTGATTTACTGGGGATTTGGTGAAGAAATGAAACCTGGTTGTGCCTCTCTAGGCTTACTAACCTAGAAGGGAGCATCTCCTGGAGACTAGTAACCCTAAGCTAGGATTAATCTTAAGAACTTGGCTGTACCTCTATAAACTTATTAACCTAGTCGGGAGCATCTATCGGGGACTAGCAACCCTAAGCTAGGATTGATCTAAAGAACCTGGTTGTGCTTTTTTAGGCACATTAACTTTGGTGGGAGCGTCTTTCGGGGACTAACAACCCTAAGCTAGGATCGATTTAAAGGATTTGGTCATGTCTCACTAGGCTCACTAACTTAGGTGGGAACGTCTCTTGAAGACTAATAACCCTTAGTTGTAGTCAATCTAAAGGACTTAGTTGTGCCTTTTTAGGCTTACTAACCTAGGTAGGAATGTTTCTCAGGCATTAGCAACCTTAAGTTGAGATCAATCTAAAGGACCCAGTCGTGCCTCTCTAGGCTCACTAACTTAGTTAGGAATGTCTCTCGAGGACTAACAACCATAAGTTGGGATTGATCTAAAGGACCTGGTTGTGCCTCTTTAGGCTCATTAACCTAAGTGGGAGCGTCTCTCGGGGACTAACAACCTTAAGCTGAGATCGATCTAAAGAACCTGATTGTACTTCTCTAGGCTCACTAACTTAGGCGGGAGCATCTCTTGAGGACTAGCAACCCTAAGTTGGGATCGATCTAAAGAACCTGGTCATACCTCTCTAAGCTTACTAACCTAGATGGGAGTGTCTCTCGAGGATTAGTAAACCTAAGCTAGGATAAATCTAAAGGATTTGGTCATGCCTCACTAGGCTCACTAACTTAGGTGAAAACGTCTCTCTGGGACTAGGAACCCTAAACTTAGACTTAATGTCGTGCCATATGGGCTTACCAAAAGGAATCAACGAAGAGAAATGCCCTATAAGCTTGCAAAGAGAAACTTGGTGAAGGGTAGTGCCCTATGGGCTCACTTGAGAGAAATTAGTGAATGCCTTATGGGTTTGCTAAAAGAACTTAAAAAAGAAACTGAGTTAAGATCATGCCTTCAAGGGTTAGCTAAACATTAAATGTAGAAGGTGAGTGGCTTATGGGCTGGGCAAAAGAAACTGATGAAGAGAAGTGCCCTACAGGCTTACTAAGAGAAACTTGTTGAACAGAGGGGCCCGATGGGCTCGCCTAAAGAAATCAAGCATTCTTTGGGCTCACTAAAAGATCTTTGAAAAAAGAAGTGCCTTATGAGCTTGTTAAAAGAACTTGGTGAATTGAAAGGCCCTCTGGGCACACTAAAGGTAATTAAGGAACAAAAGCGCCCTATGGGTTTGTTAAAGACCTTGAAGAGAGTTAAATGGGTGGAAGGTGGGATAGCCCATTTGAGAGTTGACTACGGTTAAACTTATCCGAAACACTTTGATTTTAGGAAAATATTTACAGATAAACCTTTTGGTGAAAACCATTTATGTTAAAAAAGACATTGGAATAGATTAAAAACTTGGCCTCTTGAGTCGATATGGACTTAGAATAAAGATACTTTCTTTCTCTTTTTCTTTTCTCTTTTTTATTATTACCTTTTTTCTTTTCTTTTCTTCTCTCTCTTTTTTTTTTTAGTTTGTCAATAGGTAAAGAACCTTTCCTTAATAATCATATGGGGCCTCTTATATTCCCCTTATCTTGGATGCCAAGTTGCTTGGTAGGGCCTTGTGATTTACTTAAACTATAAAATTAAATTGTGAATACTCCAACAAGTATATTGGGTTGGAATCAAGTAATACAGAGTAAGTAAGGTTGTCGATCCCTCAAGGACTATAATATTATTAAACCTATGATAGTTCTTATCAATATTCAAGCAGTAAAAAATAAATTAACTAATCTAATAATTATACTAAAACTATTGAAAAGAAAATAATTATAAAATTTCTAAAACTAAGCAATCAATTGAGAATTATAATCATGTTACATAGATTATTAGCTATATGGTCATTCAAGTGAAATTAATATACCTAAAAACTTAAGGATTTAAACTTCTAATTAATCAGTCAGCTCCCCATCTCTAATTAATAGTGGGCTCTAAATTACAATCATATATCTTCCAATACTATGATTGTCTGATGTCCTAAATCAATTATTCCTAATGTTTTAGTGAATAATCAATCGCCAAACATCACATTAATCTCTAGATAATTTCTAATTAATTCAATTAACACTACTTCTTAGTTGTTAGGGTTTCTGTCTATAGATAAATTTGCTATTTCTATTCCCAAATCTATCTGACACCCAAAAATCATATTGTATAGGTAAAACATGTTAAAATTGGTTTTACCTTGCTATGGTTAGTCTTGTTACAGTTGAGAGTATAAGCAACAATATGGTGGAGTAGCCTGTACTTCACTGTTGAGAAAGTCATGGTAAGTGAATTTCTAAGGTACAAAATCGTCCCACCTGGGATGAATCAATTGAAACCAAAATCTTTCAACAGTCATATCACTAGGCCAGGAGTTGGGTAAATTGACTTCCTCTTGATCATATAAACCTAGAAAATAATCAATTTGATTGAATTCAATTACATAAATTTCTCCATAAACCTGAAATGTGAAAGTGGACATTCGCCTACTTCTCTCTAGTTGCAAAGTGGACAAAAAATCAATGGCTATATTTCTAAAAGTGAGTTCTTTTACCTCAAATAATTGAAACTATGTTTTATCAGGAACCATTTACTGGATTCAATCGTCCATTCCATACTCTTGCAAAAGAGTCCAATCCAAATATTGTTGATTCATGAATGTTATCCATTGTAACTTCCTCCTTCTTTCCTTAGCATACTCTTGATGTGAAAGTAGATCGTTGCTTGAATTTCTGGAAGACAAAGTAATTGCCGTCTTTTGTTTCTTTTGCTGAGGTTGCATCTTCTTAGGCAACATGGCGAATGTGGAAAGCACAGATCTTGAAAGAAAAATGGAAATGTATGTAGAAAAAGTGAAGAGAGTGAATGTATGTGGTTGTGGGTGTATGGGAGAGGGAGAGTTTGAGAGAAATCTAGAGAGAGAAAGAAGGTAGAGAGAGAAATCGAGAAGAAAAATGAGTGAGGAGATAGAGAAAACTGACGATCGTGCTTTAAAAAGCATTGTATGATGACTCTTTCCTCTATACACTGGTGACGTACATTGCCGACGTATATGAGTAGGTTGGCTGATAGGTTAGCAGCCTTGAGTTCAAATTTTTGTGCTTTTCTCTTCTTTTCTTTTATAAATAATAATAAATAAAAATAAAAAAATAGTAATAAATAAGATAAAAAATTAGTTTGGTTAGACATGGGTTGCCTCCCATGAAGCGCTTAGTTTATAGTCGCCAGCTCGACTTTTTCGATCTTATTGTGAATTCTTGTTCACCACCATAGTGGCGTCACTATCCATGTTTTCTCCTTCAAAATAGTGTTTGAGGAGATGACCATTTATCTTGAAAGTGCGATTGTCTCCTGCCTTTAACTCAACTGTACTATAAAGAAAAACATTAGTTATTTTAAATGGCCCAGACCATCGAGATTTTAACTTACCTAGGAACAGCTTTAGTCGAGAGTTGTATAATAACACTTTCTAACTAGGCACAAACTCCTACTGTTGAATGTTCTTGTCATGCCATTGCTTGGCTCTCTCTTTGTAGATCCTAGCATTTTCATAAGCTTCTTCTTTGATCTCATTCAGCTGGTTCAATTGGAGCAATCTCTTTTCACCTACAGCTTGTAAATCAAAGTTGAGGTATTTTATGGTCCAATAAGCCTTGTGCTCGAGCTCTATAGGTAGGTGACATGACTTACCATAAACGATTTTGTATGGGGATATTCCTATAGGGGTTTTAAAAGCTGTCCTTTAAGCCTAAAATGCATCATCAAGTTTTAAAGATCAATCTTTTATAGATGCATTGACAGTCTTCTCTAGGATACGCTTTATTTCCCTATTTGACACCTCAACTTGTCTACAAGTTTGTGGATGATATAGGGTAGCAATTTTGTGAGTGACTCCATATTTTGTTAACAATTTTTGGAATTGCCGATTGCAAAAATGCAACCTCCTCATCACTTATAATAGCCCTAGGTACCTTAAACTTGGAAAAAATGTTCTTTTTCAAAAATTTAATTACCACTTTGGCATCCTTAGTTTGTAAAGCAATTGCTTTTACCCATTTTGACACATAATCTACTGCCAGAAGTATATATTTGTTTGAAAAAGATAATGGGAAAGGACCCATGAAGTCTATTCCCCATACATCAAAAAGCTCAATTACTAGAATACTGTTTTGTGGTAATTCATGTCTCCTAGAAATATTCCCAGTCCTTTGGCATTGGGCATAAGACATAACATAATTTCTACAATCACTAAATAAACTAAGCTAATAAAATCCACAAGATAAAATTTTAGCTGTAGTTCTTTCCATACCAAAGTAGCCTCTTGCTTCTTTAGAATAATAGTGCTGAATTATGTTAAGTAGGTCTATTTCTAGTATATAACGTCTAATTAGTTAGTCAGTACAACTTTCAAATAGATACAATTTATCCCAGAAATAAAATTTCACATCATATAAAAACTTCTTTTTCTTTTGAAATGAGAAACCGTATGGTATGATCTTACTAACTAGGTAATTGACTATATCAGCATATCAAGGTAACCCTTGGATCTCTACTACATACAATTGTTCATTGGGAAACTTTTCCTTAATGGTTGGCTCTAAACACTCAAATTGTAAACAAGATAAATGAATAGAAATTACATTTTCAATTCCCCTTTTATCTCTAATTTCAAGGTCGAATTCTTACACTAATAAGATCTAATGAATTAACCTAGGTTTAGCATTAGCTTTAGCAAACAAATATTTTAGAGCAGCATGGTCTGTGTATACTATGATCTTAGAACCTATGAGATAAGGCCTAAACTTGTTACAAGCAAATATAATCGCTAAAAGTTCTTTCTTTGTCGTAGCATAGTTTCTCTATGCCTTATTCAATGTTCTACTCGCATGGTATATAACATGAAATAACTTATCTTTTCTTTGCCTAAGTACTACTCCTACAACACAATCACTGGCATTACACATCATCTTGAAAGGGAGCTCCCAATCAGGTGTAATGATCACTGGTGCTAAAGTAAGCTTCTCCTTTAATAGATTGAATGCCTACAAATAACTGTCATAAAAAAACAAAGATAGAATTCTTTTCAAGTAAATTACAAAGAGGTCTAGAGATTTTAGAGAAGTTCCTTATAAATCTCTTATAGAAGCCAGCATGCCTTAGGAAGCTCTTGACTCCTTTGACTGAAGTAGGTGGTGGTAGCTTCTCTATTATCTCCATTTAGCTCTATTAACTTCAATCCCCCTTTTTTTTACACCTTATGACCTAAGGTTATTCCCTCTCTTACCATAAATTGGCATTTTTGCCAATTTAGAAGTAGATTAGTTTCTTTGCACCTTCTAAGAACACAACCTAAATTAGTCAGACATGAATCAAATGACTTCCCAAAGATGGAGAAGTCATCCATAAATATTTCAATAAAATCTTCTAAATGTTAGAGAATATAAACATCATGCATCTTTGAAAAGTAGCGGGTGTATTACAAAGACTAAAGGGCATTCTTCTCAAGGCAAAAGTGCTATAAGGACATGTAAAGGTGGTTTTTTCTTGGTCTTCAAGTGCAATATGAATTTGATTGTAACCAGAATATTCATTTAAAAAACAATAGTAATCATGCCTTAAAAGCTTTTCTAACATCTGATCTATGAAAGGGAGTGAGAAGTAGTCTTTACAAGTGGCATCATTTAATTTTCTATAATCTATGCAAACTCTTCACTTGGTTACAGTGTGAGTAGGGATTAGCTTATTATCCTCATTTTTCACTATGGTCATACTACCTTTTTTTGGCACTACTTAAACAGGACTAACCCACTTACTATCTGAGATAGGGTAGATAATACCTGCATCCAGCAATGTGAGTACCTCTTTCTTCACAACCTCCTTGAGAGTTGGGTTGAGCCGTCTCTGTGATTATACCATGGGTTTGCACTCCGCCTCAAGCAATATCTTATGAGTGTAAATTAAGGGACTAATCCCCTTAATATTGGCAATGGTCTACTCAATGGCTTCTTAATGCTCTCTCAAAACTCCTAGAAGTTGTTTCTCTTAGTCACCTATCAAAGAACAGGAGATAATTATTGGTAAAGTATTATTTATTCCAAGATAAGCATATTTTAAATGACTAGATAAAGGTTTAAGTTCAAGCATCAGGGATTGTATCAATGATGGGACTAGCTTTTTCTCACCGGTGCCTAACTCTTCATAGTATCCACTTTGATTTTTGACACCTATTCCTTACCTTCTTCTTCAGGCTCATCCTCATCGCTCTAATCATCCAGATCCCTAAGAATTGATTCCATGGTATCCATTCTTGCTTTCTCTTCTATATACTCACAAGTAATCTCATAAAAAATATCAATAGTGTAATAGGATTTGCAATCATTAAAATGCTTTATGGCTTCATAAACATTAAACGTTATATGATCGTCCATAACTCTTAAAGTAAGCTTACCCTGTTCCACATCTATCAATGCCTTACCTATAGCAAGAAACGGTTTACTCAGGATCATGGGTACCTCTCTGTCCTCTTCCATCTCTAGGACTATAAAGTCGATTGGAAAGATAAATTTGTCTACCTTCACCAAGACATTTTTAACAATACCCTTTGGGTATTTAATGCTCCTATCAGTAAGTTGCAAGGTGACATGAACCTCTTTGCAATCTCTAAGTCCCAGCTTACTGAAAATAGACAAGAGCATTAAATTTATATTTGCACTTGAATCAATAAGAACCTTATCATAGTGAAAATTTCCTATAATGCAAGGAATAGTAAAACTCCCTTGATCTTTATGTTTTCTAGGTAAGGTGGATAAATTTTTTTGAAGGATCATGGAGCACTCCCTTGTAAGTATTACCAGTTCATTCCCATCAATCTTTCTCTTCTTGGTGAGCAAATCCCTCATGAATCTAGCATACGAAGGCATCTGCTTAAGTACCTCTACAAATGGAATGTTGATTTGCAACTTCTTGAAGACATTTAAGAATTTGGCGAATTGAACGTCTAGTTGCTATTGCTTCAATCTTCCTAGAAAAGAGACTAAAGGAACATGCAATTTTACTTCTGGTGACTTCTACTTTGGTTCCTCTTCCACTTGCTTCCCTTTTTCTTCTTTTGGAATCTCTACCTTTTCTTCAACTTATCTGTTAACTGTCTCCACCTCTTTTCCACTCCTCAGCGTAATAACATTGACACCTCTGAGATTTTCTTCAGTATTACTAGGTAAAGACCTTAATGGTTTATTACTCAACTGTTAAGAGATTTGACTAATTTGATTCTCTAAATTCCAAATAGTCGCCTGTTGATTCTATAACATGGTGTCAGTCTTTTGCTTATAGCTCAACATGAGCTCTTCCATTCTAAACTAATTTTATTGGGGTAGAGCGTTCTGAGTAGGACCGTTCTGAGTAGGACCTTGCTTCTAGAATCTAGGTGGTGGTTGGAATGCATTGTTCTCGTTTCTCCATGAAAATTTTAGATGATTATGTTACCTAGGATTGTATGTATTCAAATATGTTCTTTGATTGCCGTGTTGAAAATTGTTGACAAAATTCACTTGTTCTCTACTGGTTGGAGTTGAGTGATTCCCAGTTAGGCACTCAAGAGTCAAATGTGCTCTTAAACACAACTCATAAAAAACAATAGGATTAATACTAAAAGACTGTGTTGAGGTGAGTTTACTTACTTGAGTAGTGAAAGCTGCAATCTAAGCTGTTAATTGAGATACAATGTTATTGTCGCTAGCTACTGCCACTCTTAACTTGCTTCTCTCATTTTTTCAGTTATGTGTACAGGAGGCCATCTCTTCTATCAGTGTACTTGCTTCATTATAGGTCTTACCCATTAGAGCACCTCCAATTGCAGCATCAACTAGGGACCTTAGTGTCTTATCCAAACTGAGATAAAAGATCTCAATTAGGAGATTATTTGGCATGCCATGATGTGGGCATTTTCTGATCGCCTCCTTGAATCTCTTCCATGCCTTATAAAGTGACTCACCACTAAACTTGGTCAAGTTGGTGATATTATTCCTTAGTTTTGTGGTCCTAACTAATGGGAAAAATCTCCATAAGAACATCGATGAAAGATTAGCCTAGGTGGTGATAGACTCTTGTGGTAGTCAATGAAACCAAGCTCTGCCTTTATCCCTTAGCCAAAAGGGAAAGAACTGTAATATGATAACCTCATTGGTCATATTGTTCATCTTAACTGTATTGCAGTATTAGAGGAATCCTGTAATATGCTCATCAGGACTTTCATTAGGGTATCCTCCAAACTGATTTGTCTGAAGCATCTGAATGAGGGACGGCTTCAACTCAAAGTTGTTAGCTTGAATTGTGGGCCTCCTTATAGCTAAACCCATTACCGTAGGTATTGTATAGTCTCGTAGTGATCGTAGAACACCTTGTATCTGATTATTATCCCCGTTACCTGCCATCTCTTCTATCCTTCTTCTGTTCTCTCACCTCAACTGATGTAAAGTGCACTCTATTTCAAAATCTAGTGGTAGAATTTTAGCACTTCTACTCTTACGCATAAAACACCTGCAAAGAGAACAAAAATAACACACATCGCCAAGTGCGCCTAAATTACCAATAGAACTAAAAGGTTTAATATTTCCAATCCCTAGCAACAGTGCCAAAAACTTGATTCGCTTAAACTATATATATAAAAAATTAAATTGTGAATACTCCAACAAGTATATTGGGTCGGAATCAAGTAATATAGAGCAAGTAAGGTTGTCGATCCCTCAAGGACTATAATATTACTAAACCTATGATAGTTCTTATCAATATTTAAGCAATAAAAAATAAATTAACTAATCTAATAATTATACTAAAACTATTAAAAAGAAAATAACTATAAAATTTCTAAAACTAAGCAATCAATTGAGAATTGTGGGAAAAACAAAATCTACCCTAGATTATGCAAATCAAATTGTTATCATGTTATATAGATTATTAGCTATATGGTCATTCAAGTGAAATTAATATACTTAAAAACTTAAGGCTTTAAACCTCTAATTAATCAGTCAGCTCCCACATCTCCAATTAATAGTGGGCTCTAAATTACAATCATATATCTTCCAATACTATGATTGTCTAATGTCCTAAATCAATTATTCTTAATGTCTTAGTGAATAATCAATCGCCAAACATCGAATTAATCTCTAGATAATTTCTAATTAATTCAATTAATATTGCTTCTACATTAATTAATCAAATAAACCAAGAATTTCTAACAAACCCTATATCAACTTTCGTATCACTAGGGTTTCTTACAATTATAAGCAATTAAACAACTATAATTGAAATCATAGAAATTGCAATTGTGAATCATCCCTATATCTATTAATCTTATAAAACGAACACAATCATCATCTTAATTATTTAGGGTTTCATCAATTCCCACAAATAAATTTAGCCAACCATGGAATTTGAAACAAAAGCGCAACTAATAATTGAAATTGCATGGAAATTCATAATTGAAAGCATGAATAATTAACAAAATTACATAAATATAATTAAAATAGATGTCACCAATTCTGTATTTGGAAAAGATAAACTTCAATTGCAACTCCAAAACATAGTCTCCAAAGCAAAATCTTTTCAATGATCCAAGCGATTCCACAAAAGAATTCTTCAAGAACTATCTAATGACTGTTCTATGACTCTCTAAGTCTAAAGAAAGTGTGTGTCTCAAAAAAATAAAAATAAAAAAAAAAACCAAAGTCTCCCAAATGGTGAAACATAAGGCTATTTATAAGAAAAACTAGGGTTGACTCGTGTAAGACTTCTTTTTAATGAAGGCTAGCTGATAGGCCAATGGTGTATGCTTCAAGGCCAGGGGTATAAACTCTAAAGGCCATTGGTATAAGTGTAGACCTGTTGTGTTGAATTCTAAATTGCACTGTGTTGATTCGGACTTTGTTCATTTACGTAAAACTCCTTTAAATCATTCAAATTTCCACTTTGAATCCTTTAATTCCTAAAATGTTCAAATGAAAATAATTAGGTACTATTTTTTAATGATTTCTATAAAATCAATAATAATTCTATCTAATTTGCACATTAAAACATAAAAAATATGCCTTTATCGCCTTGTGATTTCAAATACCCTTATTTTTGAAAGAAAAGGTTACTCATGACTAGTTTAGTCGAATATGACTTCCTTGCAAACTTTCGGCCTAGATTACACTCTTAACTACAGTCCCGGAATTATAGTCTATTTTGCATGTGATACGCCTTGATCAATCTATTAGGTCTTTTTCGGTTTGAATTTAGTCTTTTGGTTTAAAAGTTTCATAAGGGACTAATGAAGAAGCTTATTTTTAAAGAAATATTAATCTTGGATGTACAAGTCAAGAACCTTAGAAAAAATTAGAAATACGCTTACCCCAGTTTCAAAAAACAACTTTTATTAAAGATAAATCACCTTTTAGGATCGGAAGAGCTTTTATTTTGTAAAGGTGGAATCGTGGGTAGGAAGGCTTGGTGTGATTCAACATAATAGAGCTTTTGGGTTTTTGAGTAAGGATTGTGATTTAGAGCTTTACGTCTTTGGGGCTATTTAGGCTTTGACTTTTGATTTGACTGCCCCTACTAGGATATGATATGGCTTTTGACTTACACTTAGGCCCAATTTTCCAACCTCTTTTCTTCATCTTTTTCTTTTTTTGGTTGTTATTACATTGCCTCACTGTTCTCTTATTATTCTTTCTTTTGTTTTGGCCTTAAGAATGTTTGTCTTCACTGCTAAGTTTTTTCCTTTTAAGTGATTCCGGGCCCTAAATCCATGGATTTCTATTGTATGAGCTCAGGTGAGGTAAGTATAAGTTTGAGGTGTTTAAAAAATGATATGGCTCTTCTTTATTTCAAAAGAAAAATAACTCATCAAAGATAAAAGTTGCTTTTGAATTTAACATTATTGAAGCAAGCATAAACCAATTTTATCCTTCTCTCCTCATTAATGGCCCTAACCTTTAAATTACCCTATTGTTGGGTGGTTTTCGATAGGGTTTAAATTTGAAAATTCTTCAAATGGGTCCAACAGGGTGAACAAGGGATGATCATGTTTAAGATTTGAAAATGAATGCCTAACTTCATTTTAATCTACGTATCACATTCAAAGTGGACTTCCTTTAAGGAATGAGTGCAAAGTATTCTCACCATTTTGTCTCTTAACTCTCAAAGTGTTTCAAGTTAGTGTGTGGAAAATATTTTGCCGCTTTTCATTCTAAACCTTTTAAAAGTGAGTTACAGTTTCATTAAGAAGAATTTATTTGCTCCAATAACATTGCAATCATTCAATTGAGAAGGCAGTTGTATTATTCTAACTATTACAGATTTTATTAAAATCAACTTTCTTTGCCCCTATCCTAACAAGCATCTAACTACTTAAAACAACCCATGAGCTTATCATAAGGCATTGGTATACTTAAAGGAAATGGAGTTATAAGTGACTTAGTTGAACTACTCCTATGACTTGAAGAAGGACCGACTCATTATAGTTTTAGCTGAATGACTTTTGCATCAATTAGGTCTTGAATCTTATTCTTCAATCTCTAGCATTTTTTAGTGGAGTGCCCCGTTTGACTTGTATGATAGTCACATTGTGCTTGTGGGTCAAAGCTGTGTTGCTTGTATATCAGATCAGGGACTTCACAAGCTATAATCCTTGCTACCTTCAAATGATGAAAGATTTGGGCAATTGAGATCTTCAATCAAGTGAATTGTCTCCTATAAGTCCCTTGGGCTTGTTCTTTCTCATTCTTCCTTAGCTTTTTTCTTGTTGGGCCTCCTTCATTACTTGGGATTACTAACATTTGATCAATATTGAATATTAGGTGTTGAAATCTTCTAAGTATGGGGCCCCTTTCCATTTCTAGATCTATAATGTTCTTTTGTGATGTAGTTACCTTTTATTCCAGATTTGAGAGTCTCCTTTCCAGGTTTAAATCTTAGGATATTTAGAGAGCGGTGATCATTGGGAACAAAACCTACCATTATTGGGCCATCTAATGCATCATTCTTTCCAGGAAGGTGAGTCTATCATTAGCTATGTGAACCTAGTTGGAAGAATTCTTTATCAGTTAGCAACTTTTCTTTTCTTTTCCTTTTTTTCTTGAGTGAGAGAGAAAGATAAATCTTTATTTTATAGAAACCAAATAAAGATGGTGATTTTTTTTTTTTTTTTTTTTTTGGCTTTTTAATTGCATTTCCTTGAGCAAGAGAATGAATGGTTAGATAAGCTCTATTGAAGGACTATCTATAAAGAAGGAAAGAATGAAGAATGATAGAATAAGGAGAAAAATTTTATTTTGGAAAGATCAGAGTACAGAGAACAAAGCAGAAGGGAACCTAACAAATATTCTTAATGAAACTTAAAATTTATTCAAAGCCTTTTAACTCTATCTAAAGCTTCTAGTCTAACTCTTGTAGTTAGGCTTTAATCTTGTCCAGCATTTCTAAAGCCCAATTCATAGCCCTTTCCTTTCAGTAAGTAGCTTCAGCTTGTAACAGTTGCTCATGGATTCCCAAGGCATCTGGCAATCTATTGACTCTTTGATTATTCTCTTATTGGTTACCTACCATTCTTAGGTCTACATTTTTCATAGACAAGAATCAATCATCAATGCAGCAAAAGAAAGCACAAGGAAATATGTAGATGTTAGGATTACTTAGGTTAATACACTACTCCCTTAAGTTGCAACCTTACTGTTATTTTCATAATGTTATTTTCAGAAACATGATTGCATTAAAACTCTTAAATGATTAGTAGTGTTGCAATTTCTCAAGGGTATTGTAGTAACTCAAGCTTGAAGGGGGAGTATATGCAATTAGGGTAGGTTTTGAAAAGGTCCTTAAGTTTTGTGACCTCACTTGTTAAAGAACACTTTCGATGGTTACATTGAGCTTAAGTGAGGCAACCTAATCAACCCTGAGCAGTGGTTACAACACAGCACTTGAAGCTTACACAATGGCCTCTCTCCTAGTGTCTTAAGATGACTTGGGTTTGATTGCATCTACCCTGCATCTTTGATGCAACAAATGACTCCCTATATCCCAGTACGTGTGATATGTAAGATAACAATATAGACATGAAGTTAATAACAAATAAACAAAAGTTGAGAGTGAATTCTAGGAAAAATATAAGGAAAGAAGCTTCAAGTTTTTTTTTTCTTTCTTTCTTTTATAACAATGTTGCTTTATTAGTTATTTGTCAAACCCTGAAGAATGTATGCAAGAAGGGTAGGTTCTAGAGGTCCATAAACTTTTTGACCTCATACGTTTCTAAAAAAAGAAAAAAAAAAACGGTTCCTTGGTCACATCGAAGTTTAAGTGAGATAGCCTAATTAGCCTCGAACAGTAGTTACCCTACTACACTCGGAACTTATACAATGGCTTCTCGTCCTAAGGTCCTAAGACAATTCAAGTTCAACCATATCTATTATGCATTTATGGTACGAGAAATAAACCTAACCCCCTCAAACTAGTAAAATACATAAAACTAAACCTGTAAAGACATTTGTACAATTACGATACAAATGAAGAATGAATAAGCAAATAAATTATACTAAGATAGTTTTTCGGGATTAATTTTAATTTTAGAAAGTCAAATGGTTAACCCTCTTGATGTCCCTAGTGGAGTCACTAAGCTGTTAAGCCTGGTTTTTCACCTCCCGGTTTATAAATTAAGTTTTCTCTAAATCGATTAGCATTAAACCTTACTTGTTCAATACTAACTCTCGATTAGGGTTTAAAGAAAATTGGTTTTTTTTTTATATATATATTTTGAAAACCACTTTGGAGTTGCCACCCGATCGGGGTCAGAAATTAGCCATTGGTCTTTCGATAAAAACCAATTTTAAAAATGGTTTTAAAACAAGAGATCTAGATTCGGAGGTCATGATTTTTAAACCTTTATGGATACCACTAACTTTCCAAATTTAACCTTAATTTTGAAAAATCACCTTTTAATTTCATAAGAGAAAACTCAATGGTTAATTATTCTAATTGGATAACTTAAGTAATCTAGGAAAATGGAAAATTAGATTTCTTTTTATTTTTATCATCATCTTGTAGGTGCCTACGTACTCGCTATTCGGGATCAGACGTACGTAGTTCTTTTAATGAATATTTTAGTGGTTTGATTTGATTTTAATTTTTGAAAAGAGATCAACTTTACATTTTATCTAGTTCAATTCATTGAAGGAAATTTTTCTAAAAAAGGAAAGTCTTAATCGGGTCTTTGTTTTTGAAAAATCTAAAAATAGTCCTAATTTGTAAAGGGTCCATATATATATATATATTTGAAAACTTGATTTTTCTAAGTTAAAAACACAATTTTTATTATTAGTTTATTTACTTATTTTTATTATTTATTATTTATTATTTTACTTATTTTTATTTTTATTAAACTAATAAATAAATGAACTACTTTTTTCTTTTCTTCTTTTCTTTCTTTCTTATTTCTTTTCCTTTTTTTCCCTTTTTTTTGGTATAACAATTTACATGTACGTAAATAAATAAATAATTACAAAACTGAACGAACAAAATAAAAGGAAATAAATAAGTCAAATAGAAAATAGGGCTAGACTGGATGTTGGATAAGGGCGTAGGTTGGACTCGGATCTGGGTCGAGCTCTACTGGATTTTGGTCACAATTGAAGGAGGGAAGAGTAGTGGTGTCAACAAGGGTGGTTCTGATCGCTCCAAGCTCTAAATCGACTAGGAAAAGGGATATTTGTGATTATTAGATTGTGAATAGTGGGGGTAGAGAGGTTGCCTTAGCATTTGGGGGTGGTTTAGTGGGTGTTTGGCTGTGGTAGTTGATAGTGGTGTTTAGGTGGTGCACAGTGTAGTTGCTAGAGGTGAGTGGTTGATTGGGTTAGGGGGTTTTTAAGGTCGGGGAGCATTTTTTGGGGGGGGTGGGGGGGATTTGGTTTGGACCAATGTGGTGGTTGGAGTGGTGGTTTGAATGGAATGTTATGATGGCGAGGGTTTGGTTGTAGCGGTTCGGAAGTATAGCTAGGGGCTACGACTAGGGACGAGGGTGGTGGGGTTAGGATGCTCACATGGTAGGGGTTCGGTCGTGGTGGTGAGATTGACTTTAAGTAACGAGAGAAAGAGACTCGAAGAGAGAGAGAGAGTGATACGAAAATGATAGAGGCAGGGTTAATGATGATTTGTGAAGCTTGTATGTCATCCAATGAGCTCCCCAATACCCTTTTTATATAAGAAAACACCCTAATAATAAAGGAAAGATTGAATTCAGATTAAAAGAAAATTTTTGAACTTTAAGTTTTTCCTGATTTTTGGAGCTCGAATTGAATACATTTTTTACTGAATTTAGACGTGTTTTTTGGTACCAATTCACAGCAGGTCATGTGGTAAACAAGATTAGAGTAAGAAATCGCGTGTGTATGTGTGAAATTTGTGCAAAAATTGGATCCAAAGCGAAAGGGCTAGGCCGTTCTTGATTGGGAAAGAGGAGGAAATCAAGGGAAAGGGAAAGAAAGAAAAGGGAAAGAGAAAGAAAACGCTAATGTGGTGCCACGTCAGTCGTGCTGACCAACTAGACATTGCTATATGTCCTTACGTGACATGTAGCAGTTAACGTGGTATGCCACTTAGCACTACGTTAGCACATGTCCACTTCAATGCTGTTACGTATTAGGACACGTAACATAATAAGATTTAGACACGTGGTAGTTCCTGATTATCTGAAAAAAATAAAAAACTTTTGTATGCCCTTACCAAGATTCAAATCCCTAATCTCCAAGTTTAACCCAATGCCAAGTCCAAATGTTTATCCGTTAGGCCATTGATTTGTACTTTATCCATATGTGCAATTATGAACTAGGTCAGTCTTAGTTTAGATTCAAATATAAGCTTAGGCCCAATGGCTTGACTTCTAAACTTATTTTAAAATTTAAAAAATCTATCCTATTAAATTGTTATTCCCTAAAATCTTTTATTTTTTTTTAATTTTTCTATTTTTTGTGACTTTTCAATTTTCTAAATTTTTTTCAATTTTTTATTTTCTAAATTTCTTATTTTTTGTGTTTCTTTCTAGATTTCCTATTTTTTGATATTTTTCCAAATTTCTTTTTTTTTTTGAGCTTTTTCTTATTTTTTTTTATTTTTCTAAATTTCTTAATTTTTTTGGATTTTCTTTAATTTTGTATTTTTTGTGTTTTTCCTGATTTAGGACCTCTTAAGAAAATAAAATAAAATAAAATAAAGGGGGTAGAAATTGGGTGTCGACATTAACGAGTGTACAAAAACAATATTCTAATATTATAATACTGCAGCTAATCGATGATGTGGATTTAGATGGAAAAAAAAAAAGTTAGAAAAAATAAATGAAGAAAAAAAATATATTGATCCTCTCCCACCATTGCCAATTGATTGTTGGCAATTCAATCAATCTCTGCTTTTGTCAAATGATAATCTAAAATATTTCGGTAATCAGTCTTACAATCCACAAAAGAAATGAACTTTAAAAGCCTAAGAGAAAATAGAGTACCTCCAGATTAAAGGAATAGATGTTCAAATGAATGGATAATAAGATTAGAAGAACAAAAAGAGATTAAAGCTTAAACATTTTAACCTATACCATGCTAGAAATGGACAATTTGATATTAATAAAAAAATCAGATCTAAAATTTTTAGATATAAGAAACTCAATGAAATTAAATGAATGGAAACTTAAAAACCCCATAAATGATTACATAAAGATAAATGAAGAATAAAATAATGAGATTTGATAAGAAAAGTAGATGAAATGATCAAATCTAAAAAAATCCCCTTTGGACAAAATGAAAGGTAACACAAATATTTTCCTGTAAGTGATGTAATACTAAATGTGATACCCTAATATAAGAGCTACTTAAAATTCATTTATTGAAATGAAGTTTATGAAAGCTTTATTTAAATATAACGTATAAATTCAATGTTGCCTATTGTTAATTGAAAATTAAATATTGAATCCCAACATACAATGAGATCTTAAAAATATATTATTCAATTTATGAAATTAATATTATAACATAAAATAGCGTCCAAATTAAAGGATATAGCTAATCACTTAATACACATAGTATGTAGTGCATATAAATATATTGACATGAATATTAAATGTAGGTTAAATTATATTGTCATGACCTGAGAGGCGGTGTAGTCGTAGTAAGTCACCATATACCATACAAAGACTGTAGAATGGCTCCCTTTGCCACTCAACAGCCTTTTATACGATATACGAGGCTACTATATAAGTAGTTACCCAAAAATTATGTAAGTGAAGATTATATTACAGCAAATATAATATTACAAGTTTTCATACAATAACCTAGCAAATAGGAAGTATAGGAGTTTAAGTCCTTAAAACAATACTAGTTAAGCTATAGAAATAGAGAAAGTAGTCTTATATGGCTACTAAATATCAAAATACAAAATAAATATTGAAACATCAACTGAGAGTCCAACTACATATTCATGTTCTCTTAGGCTTTCATCTTCCACCCACTTTCCCTAAAAGTCTTAGTTTAATCTTAAGCATGCTTCAGCCCGAAGTGGTAAAGAGATTCTCTTGCAACAAACGCCAATAGGGGTGTAAGTTATAAAGCTTAGTGAGATATCTCTCAACCATACTAGCAAGCAAGTTATCTAGCAATTAATTATAAGCATATGAATGCATTGTCAAGCAGAATTCTAGAAAAATGCATACAATTGATCAAGTGTAGTATGTAACTCAGATTTAATGCCCTCTAAAGTCAAAGTTGGAGATTACATGGTACTAGTCAGATTTGAGTACCAAACCTAATGGAGTGTCGACCCTAAGACCTTTCTCCTAAGCTCACCTCAAAGACTTACAATCTCTTACGAGAAGGATCTTGTCTTCTCAACCTACTGAGGACGAGCTCTAATACATACAAAAGATATGGAAGAACTCCCTATGGCCCTAGCTTGGACACATTTTGCTCTACTTGGACTCTTACCCAATAGTCAACTTGTTAACTACCAAAGCTAACCTATTGAATGCTTAAGCCTATCTACCGAGTGCCAAAGCCTATTACCTAATGCCGAAGCTAACCTGCCTATTGCTAAGTCAAAGATCCCTATACGTCGAGCTCTCCTTCTCCATCTTACCAAGCTATAGCTTCAACCAATCACTTTGACAACCTTCAATACAACACATTAGCAACAACCTTAACATAAACCGACCCAATACACGTGAACCTTATTACAGCTTGTCACCTATCCTTTACTTTTCTAACGTTTGTCTTATGTTCCTTTTTGTCCTTTGTCATATTTACCCTTTTTATTTGTACTAGGAATCATCTTCTTATATTATCCTTTATGTAGTATTCCATTACTGTAGTGCTACCCTAAAAGACTTACTATAAATAGTCCTTTTTACTATAGCTGCAATCATCTTACTGAATATCATAGTTAAAGAATAATCCTCTTGTTGTTCTTAGGAGACACCATTCTCTAAGTACATTCTTTTTCACACTCTTATCTAATCTTGCTGAGTAGCTCGAGATTAGTAGTGAATGGACCTTAATATCAGCTTGTGTATCATATTAAGCAAAGTACTAAGTTGTGTTGTGCTCCTTATTGAATCATATCTAGAGAGCAAATTCACAAAAACTACTGTATTTGCCGACCTATTCATTTTCATCTTTCTTCGATATTTCAAAGGACCCATTGGTCACCTTCCCTTTGTAAGCCCTATTGATTAACTTAGCTCTTAGGCTCATCATATAATCCTAGTATTAGAGCTTGAGGTTGCGATGAAAAGATAAGTATTGTAGTAGTTGCTTCTTGTTATAGTTCGTATTTTTTTATACTTTGTTTCTGTAATGGAAAAAAAAAGTAAGTTCTTAAGTCACTATGCGATATCATATTATCAAAGTTGTATGAAATCTTCTATTGAGTAGTAAACTTCCTGAAGTTTTGTATTGAGAATGTTGAGTCCTAGTATTCAAGGAGAGATTAATGATGCCGAAAGTGATGCTCATAGTCGCAGTCATGTTACCTAGTGGACCTCTCGAATTACTAGCAAGCAATTGCAAGACCTTACTTCTATTGTAGCCACCTTGGCTATATCTACACATAGGTTTATGGAGACTAGACCTCAAGAGAGATTTGGTGAACGCAGCCAAGATGTAAGAGATAAGTCAAGAAGACAAGTAGTTGAGCCTAGAGCACTATAAGCTGTTAATGTGAACGTAGCTCTATCCCAATATGTTGAGAGGTTTATAAGAAGGAGGCTTGAGTTAGATGAAGTTGAGGAATATAGGGAAGAGGAAGAGCAGTATGATGAATTTGAAGAACACAAGCTTTACGACCTTAGAGGAGACAAACATCTTAAAGCGCAAATCCGAGCTTTAATGGGTCTAATAATACTAAAGATTACATGGTGTTGAGCTTGATTTTTTTTTTTGTTTTTATAATTTTCCTTAACTCGATTAGTATTAAACCCTAACCCATTTAATACTAACTCTCGATTAAAAGTTAAGAAAAACTTGATTTTTAAAAGTATTTCAAAAAAATATTCTTTAAAGTCGTCACCTGACCGGAGTCGGGAAAAAAAATGTTAGGTTAAATTGATTAGGTAGACTAATTTAACCTAGCCTTTGGTTCACTTGAAAAAAACCAATTTCTAAATAAAAGGTTTTTAAAAACCAGAAGATTGAGTTTAAGGGCTACTCTATTAAACCTTTAACAGATAGCACCTTTAACTTTTTGAAATTAATTTTTAATTTTCAGATACCTATCCAACAATAATGTCCATTTATAAACAATACCTAAAATTATATCTATTTTCAAAAAAATGAGAATTTAAAGGATTATTTACAAAAGGAAAAAAATAATTTTTTCCATATTTTAAGTCGCGCTGTATATACGGGTGCCGATATACCCGCTATTCGAAATTGGACTTTCATAGTTTATTTGGTGAAAACTTTAACTAGATGAGTTAATTTTAATTTTTGAAAAAAAGATCAAGTTTACATATCTACTCGGTTCAATTTATTTAAGGAAAATTTTTCAAAGGATCCTAAACTAGATTTTATTTATGGAAATTTTTCAAAAAAAGTCTTAATTTCAAAAGAGGATCGATTACTTTTATTGATTTTTGGAAAATTGAATTTCTAAGTGGTAACAAGATTTTATTATTTTATTTTATTTTCTATTTGTTTTATTTCCTTATTAATTTCTCTATAAAACATAAAATAAAAATTAAACTTTTTTTCACTTCTTATTGTTTCCTCTCTTTTTTTTTCTTTTCCTCTTTTTTTCCTTTTTCCTCTTTTTCTCTTTTTTTTTTTTTAATTACAATTACATTTACGATTGGAATATATATATATATATATATAATCAACAGACAAAAGACGAAGTCGGACCAAATGATAGGGCATGCAATCTAGTTGAGCAGATTGGGTCAGCATGAGGATCTGAGTAAAGTTTGGAGCAATTTGGATCTTGAAGCTGTAAGTGGTGGAGGTTACTTAGAGGTGATTCTAGGTCGACTTGTAAGTAAGGAGTTGGGTTTCTGTGCGTTTTGGATTAGACTTAGTAGGTATAAACCAAGTGCCACATGTTTTTATGGTGGTTTAAGGGGTTATCGATGTTAGGAAGTTGGTGACGAAAAGATAGAGGTAATGCGTGACTTGTTGTAGTGGTTATTGAAGGGTAGAGAGTCATTAAGGCAGAGGGTTTGTGTTTGGGTTTGGTCGAAGGGGTAGAAGGTGATTAAGTTAGTTTAGAGTTGTAGGTTCGGGGTACTAAGTTAGGTTAATGGGTCCTTTAGCTGTAGTTGTATCATATTTAGAGGAGGTTAGTAGTGGATCTGATGAATGTGGTAAGGGTGTACGATAGTAGGTCGTAGGGTGTTTAGGGTATCAAGAGAGATGAGGGTAGTTCTTAATTGCTACAGGTTGAGGAAGAGACTTCGAGGATTGGGTGTACGATGGCGTTAAGATGTAGGGGTATACGATATATGTAGTACAAAAGAGGTTGAAGTATGGCTGTAGGTCAGAAGGTAGATGTAGGAGTTGGGGTATTGGCATATGATGGCATGGTGTATGTGATGGCAAGGGGGCTTAGCTTATGCTGTTGTAAATTGCAAGAAGAACAAGTTTGGTCGAAGGAGAGAGAACTAGCTGTTAAGTGTCTGATTAAGAGAGAAGGTGGGGTTATCGGTTGAGAGAGAGAGAGAGAGAGCTCATGTGTATAGGTGTTATGCTTGAAGGTGATCCCCCTAGAGAGAGAGAGATGGTCTTGAATTTATGTGTGGTTGGGATTGTAAACAGGAATTGAAAATGAAATTAATGACCAATCGTAGATTTCCTCTTTTTTCCACTTTTCAAATCCTTATTTGAATGAGTAAATGAATGAATCAAACTAACTTTCTTATCCTAATTCATAGTATCTTATGCATACTTTGTGATTTTACCATTAATTTTGTGAAATCGCGAAGGAAAACAAACTAAAAATGATCTTAAAGTGAGATGTTCGAGAAGGAAAGCGTAAGAAAGGGGAGAAAATCATGGGAAAGAGAAGGCAATAGAAGGGAAAGTGATTATGTGGTGCCGATGTAGCACCACATCAGCTATAAGGCCAAATCATGTTGTGCCATATGTCAACCACGTAACCAAGCTAACATGTTGTGTTCCACATGTCATATACGTAACGCGATACGAGGCAGAGATGTTGATGTAGCATCCACGTAGTGCCATATTAGTAGTAAGAGCGAATGTCATCGTACCACATGTCTTGATGAAATACGTAGCAGATGACATGGTGTTGACATGTCCGTATGTTGTGAAGGAGAAAAAAAAAAAAAGGCATTTATGCCATTGGTAAGATTTAAACTCATGAGTACAAATCAAATCCAATGCCATGCTTTAGCATGTGCCTTATTTATATGTGCAAGGTCAGCTTGGGTTAAATTCAAATTTAAGCTTAGACCTAGTGGCCCTTCCCTAAAAATACTTAAATCTAAACTATTTTATTATAATTTAACATTATTTTCTAAATTTCCCAAAAGCCTTTTTTTTTTCATTTTTTGTGACTTTACCAATTTTCCCATATTTTGTATTTTTTTTTCTAAATTTCTTGTTTTATGGCTTTTTCTAAAAAATAAAAGGAAAGCAAAAATGGGGTGTTTATAGATGTCTTTCTTTGTGGTGAAGTTTGAATAAAACTTTACCACAAAGACAAATAAGACACTATTTTTTCCCTAAGGATGGAATTTTTCTGAAGGAGTGCCTTAGCAAGCTATCATAGGTTCGATCCACTAAGGATTTGATGGATAGTGGAAAGAGAGAGAAGGCACCCTAAGAGCTAGTAGAATGAGTTTAGAAATATCTAGCACCCTTAGGGCTGTCTAGAAAGATCAGTTTGAAACTTAATCGTGCCTTTATGAGCTGATTAGCCTAAGCGAAAACATCTTTAGGGTACTAGCAACCCTAAATTGGAATTGATTTAGGATACCTGATTGTATGACTTCGAGCTAACTAACTTAGGTGGGAAAGTCTTTAGGAGATTAGTAACCTTAAATTGAAATTGATTTGGGATACCTAGTCATATTACTTCTAGCTAACTAACCTAGGCAAGAGCATCTCTTGGGGACAAGCAACCCTAAATTGGAATCAATTTAGGATACCTAGTCGTGCTACTTCCAGCTAACTAATCTAAGTGAAAGCATCTCTAGGGAAACTGGCATCCCTGAATTGGAATCAATTTGAGATACCTGGTCGTGCTACTTCGAGCTAACTAACCTATATGGGAGCGTCTATAAGGGACTAGTAACCCTAAATTGGAATTGATTTGGGATACCTGGTCATAGTACTTCCAACTAATTAACTTAGGTGGGAGCATCTCTAGGAGACTAGCAATCCTAAATTGGAATTGATTTGGGAAACCTGATCGTGCCACTTCTAATTAACTAACCTAAGTGAGAGCGTCTCTAGGGGACTAACAACCTTAAATTGGAATCGATTTGGGATACCTCGTCGTGCTACTTTGAGATGACTAATCGAAGTGGGAGCATCTCTATGGGAGTAGCAACCCTGAATTAGAATCAATTTAAGATACCTAGTCATGTTATTTCAAGCTAACTAACTTAGGTGGGAGCATCTCTAGGGCTTAACAAGCCTAAATGAAACTTAGAAGAAGTGCCCTATAGGCTCACTAAAAGGATTCAATGATGTAAGGAAGTACCCTATGGGCTTGTTTGAGAGAAATTCGTAAAGAGAAGTGTCCTAATGGGCTTACTTAAAAAACTTGTCAAGGGAAGTGCCCTATGGGCTTGTTATAAGAAATCAGTGAAGAGAAGTGTGCTATAGGCTCGCTAAAAGAACTTAGTAAGGAGAAGCGCCCTATGGGCTTGCTAAAAGGAATTGATGAAGAGAAGCACCCTATGGGCTTGATAAGAGGAATGAAGAGAACCACTCTATGGGCTTGCTATGAGGAATTGATGAAGAGAAGTATCCTATGGGCTCACAATGACAAATTGGTGAAGAGAAGCACCTTATGGGCTCGTTAAAAGGAATTAATGAAAGAGAGGGTAGCAGTTTGAAAGCTGGCTAGCACCATAAAAAGACGGGATAACGCCCTAAAGGCTAGCTAGATCCCTATAAACAAATTAAAAGAGGAGATAGCGCTTTAAAAGGAATTGACGAAAGAGAGGGTAACGCTTAGAAAGTTGGCTAACACCTTAGAAAGAAAAACGGGATGGTGCCTTAAAAAATGAAAGATGGGAAAGCACCCTAGAGGTTAGTTAGATCCTTAAAAACGAGTTAAAAGAGGAGACATTCCCTAAGAGGAATTGAAGAAAGAGAAGGTAGTGCTTAGAAAGCTAGCTAACACCTTAGAAAGAAAGACAAGATGGTGCCCTAAAAAATGAAAGATTGGAAAGTGCCCTAGAGGCTGGCTAGATCCTTAAAAATGAACTAAAAGAGGAGACAACGCTCTAAGAGCTAGCTAGAACCTTAAGGGGAATTGATGAAGAGAAGAAGTAAAGTAAGGAAAGCAACCAATTTGACAAACTTCTTGACTTGGAAAAATATTTACAAGGAAATTATTGAAAAACCACTTATGAAAAAAGCCTTAGGGATAGGCCCCTTGATTTGAATAATAGTTAATGGATATTTAAAAAATGATCTAGACTATTATTGTTAATTTAAAAAGTGTGACCACCTTGAAAAGGAAACAGATTATGTGAATTGAAAGCTTGGCTATTCGAGCCAACATGGATTGGACAAAAATCTTGTGACAAGCCTTTACTTTCAATCTCTTTCTTTTGTCTTTTTTCCCTCTTTTTATATTTTTTCTCATTACATTTTTTTTTTAAGTTTGCTAATAAGTATAAATTCTTATTTAAGAAGCAAGTGTTGCAACTACCCCTTTTCTTGATAATCATGTAGGGCATCTCAATGCCCTTAACCTTAATGTTAGGCTCCTTTATAGGGCTTTGAGATTTTAAACATTCCTTTCCTAAGGAAAAAAAGATAACTCATGATTAGTCTAGTCGAAGAGGACTTCCTTGCTAACTCTTAGTCTAGATTTCGTTCTTTACTACAATCCCAAAATTATAGTTCATGTTGTAGGTGATGCATCTTGATCAATCCGTTAGGTCTTTTTTGGTTCAACATTAGGCTTTTGGTCCAAGGGTTTCAAATAAGACTAATGGGAAGGTCTCTTTTAAAAGATTTACTTATTCAATTTGGGTATATAAGACAAGAATCTTTTAGGAAAAATAAGATGTATGCTTGCCCTGGTTTCAAAAACAATTTTTATTAAAGATAAATTATCTTTTAAGATCGGAAGAACTTTTATTATGTAAGGGTAGTATTATGGGTGAGAAGGCTTAGTGTAATTATGGGCAAGAAAGTCTTTCTTTTTTACCAAGGATTTCGAATGTCTAAAGTAGCTTTGTATTTCATGATTTAGGATGGATATGTAGGGCTTATGCTTTTTGGTTGAGTATGAGATTTAGGGCTTTATACCTTTTGGGCCTTCTTTGGTTAGGGCTACTTGGGCTTTGATTCTCGACCTCTTGATTTAGCTTTGTTGCCCTTGTTAGAATGTGATATATCTTTCGGAGCTTTTATCTTACACTTGGGCCTAGTTTTCTAGCCTCTTTTATTCTCTTTTTTTTTATTATTTTTTTCTGTTAACCATTCTTTCTCTCTCTCTCTCTCTCTCTCTCTCTCTCTTTTTACCCCTTTTCTTTGGGCCTCTATTTTTGAGTCTTTGACTTTAAGAGACCGAAGGCCCTAAATCTATAGATTTTGAGTATATAAGCTTGGGTGAGGTAGGTATAAACCTGAGGTGTTTAAAGGGTGTCAACTCTTCTTCATTTCAAAGAAAAATTTATTAGAAATAAAAGTCGTATTTGAATTAATATTACTGAAATAAGCACAAACCAATTTTATCTTTCTCTCCTCATCAATGACTCTAACCTTCAAATTGCCCCATTGTAGGGTGGTTATTGATAGGGTTTAAATTTGAAAATTCTCCAAATCGGTCCAATAGGGTTAACAAGAGATAATCATGTTTAGGATTTAAAAATGAATTCCTAACTTCATTTTAATCTATGTATCAAATTCAAAGTGGACCTCCTTTAAGGAATGAGTCCAAAATATCCTCTCCATTATGTCGCTCAACTCTTAAAGTGTCTTAAGGGTTAGTGTATAGGATATAGTTTGCCTCTTTTCATCTTAAACTTTTCAAAAGTTGAGTTACTAATTCCTTAAAGAGGAGTTTGTTATTTAACTTTTACCATATGCCACAATTTCTCAAAACATGCCCTAGTTTTGATACACTTGGTTTGAGTTTAGGACTTAGGTTGTGTTTTGACTTTACTTATGATTGGGCTTGGTTTTCTAAATGGACCAGGGGTGTTAGCTTGATGGGCTGAGGATTATGTTTGGCTCAACTGCTTTGATGGGCTTAGTAGCTAAGGGTTTGTATTTAGATTGGTTACCTGAATGGTTCAAGGGTTAATGTTTAAATTGAATGGGCCAAGGGGCTAGTGTTTGTGTTGGCTTCCTTAATGGGCCATAGCTGCCTTAATTGGTCGTAGTTTAAGCTTGAGTTAGCTCTTTCATATTTGGATTAAGCCCATGAGGATTTATAGCCATCAGCAACTTTGCTTTTCATTTTCATTTTCTTTGTTTCTTTTTAAATTTTTTTTTTTAGAGAGAGAGAAAGATAAATTTTTATTTTATAGAAATCAAGAAATTAATTTACAAATAAAGATGGTGATTTTTAGGGTTCTATTTACAAGTTTATGAGATTTTACATTTCCCTGAATGGGAGGGAATAGTGGTTAGATAAATACTTAATGAAAGACTATTTACAAAGAAGGGAATGCTAAAGAATAAAGAACGATAAACTAAAGAGAACTTTTATTATTAAATAAAAGTTCTCTTTAGTTTATCGTTCTTTATTCTTTAGCATTCCTTAGAATACAGAAAACAAGGGCAAAGAACATAACATTTATTCTTGGCTTTGTAGATATGAACTGGAAAAAGCTCTAAACTAAAACTTATAGATGAGCCTTAAGGTCCTTTAGCATTTCGTAAATTTCCCCATTGAGCTATCCTAGAAAGGCCCTTAAGGCCCGAGTGTGAGCTTTAGAGAATTTGAGTTTCTCCTTTAGATAGGCAATTTAATCCTTTAGCAGCTGCTTGCAAATTCTAGAGAGGTCCTGTGGCCTATCATTCCCCTAATTGTTTGCTTGGTTATCTACCATTCTAGATCTACACATTTTATGGACAAGAATTAGTTATCAATGCAACAAAAGAAAGCACATGGAAATATGCAAATGTTAGGATCATTTAGGTTAATACATTATTCTTTAAGTTGCAACCCTACTGTTATTTTCAAAAACTGATTGCATTAAAACTTTCAAAGTTAGTAGGGTTGCAATTCTTAGGAGTATTGTATTAACTTAAACTTGAGGGGAGTATATACAATCATGGTGGGTTCTAAAAGGTCCTTAAGCTTTGTGACCTCACTTGTTTTTAGAAAATACTTTCATTGGTCACATCACAACTTAAGTAAGGTAGCCTAATAAACCTCAAGCAACGGCTACACCACTACACCTGGAGCTTACATAATAGCTTCCCCTCCTAAGGTTCTCAGATGGCTTGGGTTTGACTACATCTACCTTGCATCTTTGATGCAACAAATAATCCCCTATGTCTTAATGTATGTTGTACGCAAAATAAATATGGCAACTAAAACAACATTTACTTAAAATAAATAAATAAATAATGTGGGTATTTTAAAAGAAAAATTTAATTTCGGAAGATTTCTAAGTGGTTAACCCTTATAAGGTCCCTAGTGGAGTCGACAAGCTATCGAGCCTGATTTTTTCTAGTTTTTATAATTTTCCTTAACTCAATTAGTATTAAACCCTAAGACGTTTAATACTAACCTTCGACTAAGAGTTAAGAGAAACTCGATTTTTAAACGTATTTAAAAAAAAATTAGAGTCGCCACTCAACCGGAATCAGGAAAAAGATGGTTAAGTTAAATCGATTGAGTGGACCAATTTAACCTAACCATTGGCTTACTTGAAAAAAAAAAAATAAAAAAACCAATTTCTAAAAAAATAGTTTTTGAAAACTAAAAATTGAGTTCGAGGACCACCCTATTAAACCCTTAATAGGTATTACTTTTAACTTTTCGAAATTAATTTTTACTTTTCAATACCCTTCCAATAATAATGTCCATTTACAAATGATGACTAAAATTATATCTATTTTCAAAAAGTAAGAATTTGAAGAATTATTTACTAAAGGAGAAAAATAAAGTTTTCCACATTTTAAGTCCCCCCATACATATGGATGCTTACGTACCTGCTATTCAAGATTAGACTTTTATAGTTTATTTGATGAAAACTTTAAGTGAGTGAGTAGATTTTAACTTTAGAAAAAAAAAAAAATTAGGTTTACGTTTTTACCTGATTCAATTTATTTAAGGAAATTTCTTAAATAATCCTAAACTAAATTTTATTTATGGAAAGTTTTAAAAAAATTCCTAATTTACAAAGACAATCTTTTATTTATTTTTGGAAAATTGATTTTCTATGTGGTAACAAGATTTTATTTTATTTTATTTTTAATTTTCTATTTGTTTTATTTCCTTATTAATTTCTCTATAAAACATAAAACAAAAATTAAACTTTTTTTCACTTCCTTTTTTTCTTTGTTTGTTTTTGTTTTTCCTTTTCCTCTTTTTTTTTTTTTCTCTTTTTCTCTTTTTTTCCCTTTTCCTCTTTTTTTTTTTAATTACAATTGCATTTATAATTGGAATAAATATATAAAAAAGATGATAAACAAAAGAAGAAGTCAGATGAAAGGATAAGGCACGCGATCAGGGTTGATCGGATCAGAAGGCACTCGGATTCGGGTTGGGGCTAAAGTAGACTTCGGGTTGGGCCATTCATGATTTGGATCTTGAAGCAGTAGGTAGTAGAAGCTAGTTAGAGGTGATTTTGAGTCAA
This sequence comes from Lumnitzera littorea, assembly GCA_024138015.1. NCBI lineage: Eukaryota > Viridiplantae > Streptophyta > Magnoliopsida > Myrtales > Combretaceae > Lumnitzera > Lumnitzera littorea. The sequence goes on along the minus strand of JAMXBB010000001.1, from coordinate 7,723,235 downwards.
TTTGTAAGTGAGGAGAAAGGTTTCCATATGTTTTGGATTAGACATGGTAAGTATGAACTAAGTGCTACGTTTTTTTATGGTGGTTTAAGGGGTTATCGATGTTGAGAGGTTGGTGATCGAAAGAGAGAGGTAGTACGTAGCTTATTGTAGTGGTTATTGAAGGGTAGAGAGTCGTTAAGGTTGAGGGTATAAGTATGGGTTTGGTTGAAGGGGTAGAGGGTGATCGGGTTGGTCTAAAGTAGCGAGTTAGGGGTGCAGAGTTGGGTCGATGGGTCCTTTGGCTATAGTTCTATAGTATTTAGAGGAGGTCGGTGGTAGATCTAGTGTATGCGATAAGGGTACACGATAGTGGGTTGTAGGGTGTTTGTGGTGTCAATAGAGATGAGGGCAGTTCTTGATTGCTGTAGTTAAGGAATAAACTTTGGGGATTAGGCATGCGATGGCGTTGGGATGTGGGGGTATACGATACATGTCGCATGAAGGAGGTTAAAGTGTGGCTATAGGTTAGATGGTAAATGGAGGAGATGGGGTGTTAGTGTACGATGGTATAGTGGATGTGATGGTAAGGGGGCTTGGCTTGTACTACTGTAAATTGTAGCAAGAATAAGTATGGCTAAGGGAGAAGGAAATAGTAGCCAAGTGTCCAATCGAAAGAGAAGGTGGGCTATCGGTTGTGAGAGAGAGAGAGAGAGAGCTCAAGTGTGTAGGTGCTATGCTCAAAGGTGTTCCCCTTAGAGAAAGAGAGATGGTCTCAAATTTGTATGTGGTTAGGGTCGTAAATGGGAATTGAAAATGAAATTAATGACCAATCATAGATTTCCTCTTTTTTCCATTTTTCAAATCCTGATCTGAATGAGTACATGAATGAATCAAACCAACTTTCTTGTCCTAATTCATAGTGTCCAATGCATACTTTGAGATTTCACCATTAATTTGGTGAAATCGCGAAGGAAAATGGAATAAAAATGCTTTTAAAGTGAGATGTTTGAGAAGGAAAGTACGAAAAAGGGGAAGAAATCATGGGGAAGAGAAGGAAATATAAGGGAAAGTGTTGACGTGGTACTATGTCAGTTATGGGGTCGAATCATGTTATACCACGTGTCAACCACATCGCCAGGTTGATGTGTCATACATGTGGCATGACATATGGTGAAGATGCTGACATAATGTCCACATGGGACCATGTCAACGGGAGGGGCAAATCTCATTATGCAATGTATCTTAGTGTGATATGTAGCTGATGACATGGTGTTGACGTATTCGTATGTTATGAAGGAGAATAAAATAAAAAGGCACTTATGCCTTTAGTAAGATTTGAACCCATGGCCTCAAGTCAAATCTAATGCCATGCTCAAGTGCTTACCCGTTAAGCTGTCGGCTTATGCCTTATTCATATGTGTAATTAAATTGTACATATGGACTAGATTAGCCTGGACTCAATTCGCCTAGACTAAGCATCTCAGAAGATAGTAAAAAATCTCCCAATGCCATGCTGAGTGGTTTGGATACCTAGAAAGGTTTTGTTATGTTATTAAGTATAATAAGGGAAGTTTTAACATTGTAGTCGACGCTCTTTCTCATCGACATGCTCTTATCATGACATTATAGGCTAGAATACTTAGGTTTGGTACCTTGCCTAATCAATATGAATATGATCTGTACTTTGGATGCTTAGTGGGTAAGTGCGATTTTGGAGGAATAGTGTATGGGTTTTATCAGGGCCAAGGATTTTTTATGAAGGGAAATCAAGTTTGTATGCTGAGCTGTTCTACCAAGGAATTACTTGTTCGAGAAGCCTATGCTGGGGGCTTAGTTAACCATTTTAGTGAGAAGAGGACTGCTGAGCTGTTGAAAGAACATTTCTATTGGCTTGGAATAATGAAGGATATACATAAATTTCTTAAGTGTTGCGAGGTATATAAGTGAATCAAGAGAAGAAAGTAGCCATATGGAGAATATACACCTCTACTTACACCTGAGCGGCCATGGACCAATCTAAGCGTGGATTTTATATTTGGCTTACCTAAAATACCTTAGAAACATGACTCTATTATGGTGGTGGTTGATTGATTCAACAAAATGAGCCACTTCATCCCTTGCCACAAAGCTCATGTTCAGTACTTCTTGCCATCTATTAATAGATGGCTAGATAGAGGTTCCGAACAAAATAGTACACAACCTCCTTTGAGCTACTGTAGGGAAAAATCTACATGATTGAGATCTATGCTTGTCTATCATCGAGTTTGCTTACAACTACTTTACTCATAGCTAGATAGGAAGGTTACCTTTAGAATTCATCTACAGATTTAATCGAAACTTACCATTAGACATGATTACTAGCTTGACCTCTCAAGGAGAAATCAAGTTTGTAGTTCATTGAGGGGTTTTAGAAATTGCATCAAATGGTTGTCAAGCAATTAACCAAGATAGTAGCCTTACAAAGAGAGCAAAGAAATCAAGGTAGAAGGTGAATTATTTATAGCCCAAGAGACCTTATATGGATTCACTTCAATAAGGAGCGGTTCCTAAGGAAGACAACAAACAAGTTATCTCTTAGGTTGGATGGCCCTTTCAAGATTCTTCAACGCATCAATGATAACGTCTATGAGCTAGAACTAGTTGAAGAATACCGTTTGTCTCTAACTTTCAACGTCAGCAACCTAATGCCCTATGTGCTAGAAGAAGAAGAAAATCAAGATTTAAGAGCAAATCTTCAAAAAAACCCAAGGAGCTAATGGAGTATTGACCTCCGGTGCTCTCACTTAAGCTCGTTTTCAAGGCTTATAATTTCTCACAAGAAGGATCCTATCTTCTCAACCTACCAAAGATGAGCTCCAATATATGGAAAAAGCTATTGAACAACTCCTTAAGGCCCTAGCTTGGACACACTCTGTTCTGCTCGAACTTACTATCATGATCTTAAGGGGGGCCTAGTAAGATTGTCTAAAATTTTCATATCATGTGTGTACCTACGATATGAAAATCGCCTTGCAAGGTGGAGGTTGTAAGACTTTAAACAATGAATCACTAAGGTTTTCAATTTTTAATTAATTAACTTAATATAAAAGATAAATGACTATAAATATCCAATATTCCATAGTTCACTATAACCGCAAAGAATTGGTATGCCTTACCAAATGTTGAGATAAGGTAAAACAACTTAATAATTTACAAGAAATATTATATTATACATAATTTAATCATATAAACATTTTCTATATCAATTGTTTTTGTACTAACTATTCATATTCAATCAACTCTAACATAATCAAACCTATTCTTGATTCGTACTTCGCTCTTAGGATTTTCTCTAATCCTTGCTTAAAGAAACCTACATAAGAAACTATAAGGGAATGAGCAAACCACAACTTAGTGAGTTTGTTCCTGATAACTCTTATTTTAAATACATTTTACATGGTGATTTTATAGTATTTCCCTTACATCTTTGGTTTTCTTTAAAGAAATTGATACTTAATTGAGTAAAATTTTGATTTCAAGATTTAAACGCATTCTCGGATTGAAAACGAAGAAAAGGAATCAAGTTTCACTCAATTTAGAGTTCAAATGAATGAGTTATGAAGTTTTGAAGTTACATAAATAATAGGAGAAAGTGACAAATTTTGGTCAGAAAGTTATATAGTCTAGGACACAACTGTGTCCCCCAGGCTGTGTCCATGCAGGAAGATTTTAAGTGCCAAGGTCAGTAAGTTACATAACCTGGGGACACAATTGTGTTCCAAGCTGTGTCTAGTGACGAAAAAAGAAACTTTACAATACATTATAAAATGACCTACTAGGGTTTCGCATATAATTTTGGGACATTCAAAAGACAAGAGACTTGAAGAGAAGGAGAAGAAAAAGACGAAAGCAACACTCAACTTCAAGATTGAAGAGATCTATCATCAACAAGAGGGGTTTTTCATGTTTTATTTCTTGATTTTGTTGCAATTTGTTTTTAGTTTCATTATGATAGCTTAAGATTTTTATATTTAGGATTGTGGAACCTAGGGTTTCATGTGATTATTAGATTTATTGATAATTTTCAATAAAGTTTCTATCTTTTCTTGATTCAATTATGTTTTTTAATTGTTAATTGATATTTTTAGGGTATTAATCTATGATATTGTGCACGATGATTGAGAAATCACATGTGTAATGAGATTTTGACATAATTGGAGAGAATTACATGTGTACTTAGAGATAAGATATATGATTTTTTCGGAAAGTTGTTCTTTTGTGTGAGAATTCATTATATATTATTGCGATTATAAATTATATTACTAAGTGAAGAGATTCCGGTAAATAATGCAGGATTAGGGTTAATATGCTTGAGAAAGGTGTTAACTTTGATTGTAAATCCCTTCGGTCAAGAATAATAGAGATTGAATTGGATACATTTTAAGCGATCACATGTTAAACACTAGGGGACATAATTCCTAAATACGTTATTTGCCTTCTTGAAATTGTTCTTAATTTTATCGCTTTCTAAATTGCTTAATCAAGTCTCATAATTAGGTTAGTTTGTTAATGTTTGTATTTTTAATTCATTTAACTTATCGAAATTTTCTAATTAGATAATAGAGCTAAGGTTAATATTAGTACTTGAGGTTACTAAGGGATTGACCTAGACTCACATCCGCTATATTAAAACTAATAGGTGCACTTACCTTGTATTAAGTTTTTGGTGCCATTGTCGGGGACTTTCGATATTAAGAACACTAGTTGCTTTATTACTTTAACCATTTTTTTTTCTTTCTCTTTTATTTTCATTGTTTATTTTTATTACCTAGAGCTACAATTCATTCTATATTTCTTACCTTTGTAGTGCATGACCCGAAGCAACCTGGAAGATTTGGTAGAACTTGATCCTGAAATTGAGAGAACTATCCTTCAAAATTTGAGATTGCAACCTAGACAAACTGTGGCTACCATAAAAGACGAGTCAATCGTTGAGATTAAGGAAGAAGGTGAAGAGGCCAACACTCAATTCATTAATCAAGAAGATCCACCACACATGGTTAATAATGGTAATGAAGCAAATCGAACTATGTCTGACTATTCAAGGCCTACACTTATAGGAGCTGACTCTAGTATCATAAGGCCAACTATCGCGGCTAATAACTTCCAAATTGCACCCAACATCATACAAATGATACAACAATATGTTCAGTTTGACGGTCTCCAAGATGAAGATCCTAACGCTCACATCTTTAGCTTTCTACAAATTTGTGATAAATTTAAAATCAACGGAGCCACGGATGATGCCATCTAACTACGGCTATTTCCTTTTTCCCTAAAGGGTAGAGTAAAACAATGGTTAAACTCCTTACCACGAAATTCAATCACAACATGGAATGAATTGGTAGAGAAATTTTTGGAGAAGTATTTCCCACTTGCGAAGACCACTAAACTTTAGAGCGACATTTCTTGTTTTGCCTAATTGGAAGTGGAGACTCAATATGATACTTGGGAGTGGTTCAAGGACTTGCTCAGGAGGTGCCTACATCATGGCCTCCCACTATGGATGAAAATTTAGACCTTTTATAATGGTCTCAATTTATCTATGAGACAGATGATTGATGCATCTATAGGAGGTACTTTGAACACAAAGATACTCGAGTAAGCACAAAACCTGATTGAAGGAATAGTGATGAATAATTACTAGTGGGAAAGCATTAAAGCCAGGCAAAAGGTTACGGGAATTTATGATGTGGACTTGACCACTGGTCTGGCAGCTAAGGTAGATCTAATGAGTAAGAAGATTGATGCACTCTTTGTTAGCCCTCAACAAGTACAACCGGATGTAAGTGATTTTGGCATACTGGGTTATAGAGCGCAAGAACAACTAGAACAGGTAGATTATCTAGAAAATCTACCCATGCAACAAAATAACCCCTACAGCAACACTTATAATTCCGGGTAGAGGAATCATCCTAATTTCTTATGGGGAAACCAAAACTAAGGCTAGCAGAAAACTAACTTTGGTCTACCTGGATTTCAAAAAACCATTACCACCTCCCCCTCCTCAAGAGAAGAAGTCTAGTTTAGAAGAACTTCTCACGAAATATATTCAAGGCAATGAGGCTCGGCTATCCAACATTGAATCATCACTAAGAAATTAAGAGGCTTCCAATCGCAATCTTGAGAATCAAATTGGTTAACTTGCAAAAATGATCTTTAAGAGGCAACAAAGGACACTCCCAGGGAATACTGAGGTTAATCTTAGGGAACATGTTAATGCAGTGACCTTGAGAAGTGGTAGAAAACTACAAGTGGAGAAGAAGGATGGTGGGGAAGTAGTTGAGAAAGAAGTGGAAGTCAACCGTAAGGAAGATACAAAGCTACTAAAATCAAAAGAAAGTATAGAATCACTGAAAGTAAAGGAGTACAAGCCTCCCATCCCTTACCCGCAACGCCTTAAGTAAAGTTACACTGATCAGAATAAGTAATTCGGTAAATTGCTTGATATTTTCAAACAATTATACATTAACTTACCTCTTGTTGATATCATCTTGCAAATGCCAAAGTATGCAAAATTTCTAAAGGATCTTCTATTGAACAAGAGGAAGTTGGAGGAGTTTACAACCGTCACATTGAATGAGGAATGCTTGACACTTCTCCAAAAAAAGCTACCACAAAAGTTAAAAGATCCAGAAAGTTTCACTATTCCTTGTGTGCTTGATAATTTATTAGTAGATAATGCTTTGGCAGACTTAGGAGCTAGTATAAATTTGATGCTGTATAAATTGTTCAAAAAGCTAAGGTTAAGAGAACCTAAATTAACGCGCATGAGTCTTCAATTAGTCGATAGGTTTATCACATACCCTAGAGGCATCATAGAGGATGTTTTAGTGCAAGTAGACAAATTCATCTTTCTCGTGGATTTTGTTATACTTGATATAGATGAAGATATTAAAGTGCCAATCATTTTAGGTCTACCCTTCCTAGCCACTGCTAGGGTTGTTTTTGATGTTAGTGAGCATAAGTTGATATTACGGGTCAGGGATGATGAAATAGTTTTTAAAACTCTAAAGGCAAAGAACAAATTTCTTGACTTAGAAGACATATGTCACAATGTTAATGCCACTAATGTTGGTATATATAAATGTGTGCAGGAAACGCTTGCCAAAGATTCCTTAAGCTATTGCTTGCAAAAGGAAGATGAAAATCTGGTGACTAACCCCAATCGTGCAGAAGTGGTAGCTCAAATAGAAGTTCATGAATCCATTGTAGACAAGAAGGGGATTGATCCACTCCACAAGCCAAAGGATCTTAGGTTAAGATCCTTCAAAGAGAAGCCACCAATTTTGGAACTAAAACTGTCAAGAAATCATTTGGAACATGTCTTTGTGGTGAATATTTCAAAACTTCCAATGACAACCGCATCTAAGCTAAAAGTGGACAAAATGAAGAAATTTAGGCTACATGAATTTGATAAGTCGCATGATAAGGAGAGAAACTATGGAAGTTATGCACCAATGAAATGGAATTAGCAAGGTCAATGGCCGAAGGGTAAATTTACACTTGTATAGAGAGTTCGAAAGCAAGATACAGGAGGAGTCCTATCTCCACCTGGATGAAGAATCATGAATTACAAAACGTATCCCATCGAGCTGTCGACGTTAACTATAGCGCTTCTTGAGAGACAACCCATGTCTAACTTTGCTCATACTTTAGTTCTTTTAGTTTAGTCCATTTTATTTTTCTTTTATCTAACTTTGCTTTGCTTCTTTTATTTGCTTCAATTTTAGTCATAGGCTTTTCTTTTTAGTTAATTTTTTTTTTCTTTCTTTAGTTTTCTTTGTCTTATTTTTCTAGTTTAAGTACTTTTGTTTCTTTAAGTTTCTTTTATTTTTAAATTCTTGAATTTAGGCTAAGCACAAAAAAAAAAAAAAAAAAGAGAACAGAAAGTTACACAAGCATAGGATACAGTTGTGTCCCAACCTGTGTTTGCCCAAGAACATACATGCAGCATAAAAAGTTACACAGGTATAAGATATGGCTGTGTCCTAACCCGTGTCCATCCCAACCCCTTCAATGGACCGTAAGCATAGAAAGTTATACAGGCGTAGGATACAGTTGTATCCTATCCCGTGTTCGCCTAGGAACATGCACCCAAAATAGAAAGTTACACGGGCGTGGCACATGGTTATGTCCTAGCCCGTGTTTGCCTAGCACCTACACGATATTAGTACACGTATTGCACAACACTATCACAACATAAACACACACTCTCAAACACTTACAGACACACACAAATTCACTTCACCTTTCATCTTCTCTCCACCTTCTCCTCACGTTTTACTTTTCATCAACAAATTTCTTCATCGAATCCAACTTGATCTAAGTAGCCAATGGAAAATCATGAAAAGTAGATCGTTCAAAAGAGGTCCAAATCTGTTACATCATCTTCTACTCATGAGGGTACTATTATCAAGCTATTAGCCACCCTTTCTCTACTAAAGTATCTTATGCTTCAAGGCAGGGAAGTATTAGTTTCTTTTTCAATACATGTATTTCCTTTTTCCCTATGATATTTTTTTTAATTGTTTGATATCTTGCTATTGTGCTTTCTTAGTCATACATTGAGGACAATGTACGTTATTAAGTGTGGGGAAAGGATATATATGAATTTGTTACTATTTTGAAGACCAATTATTTACATTGGGCCCAATTAATTTTTAAGTTAACTTGCAATAGATAATTAACAAGTGTTGGGCCAAATCAACTATATCATCTTGATCATTATTGATCTTATTATACTTTACTAGAATTAATTAGTCAAATCTTTGGAGGGCAAAGTTACGAGTTATTTAACTTGGGACTCTAAGACTTGAGATTGGAACAACATCACTAGTTGGGAGTTAGTCATGGTTATTTTTAAATTTAGTTTTATGTATACCTTTCTTTTGGAAATTTTTAAAGCCCTATGATTTTTAGCAAACAAACAAATGAAATTCTTCTTTTTAGAAACCCTTGAAAAATCATAATGATTGGAGATAAAAAGTAATAACAAGTGTATGAATAGTTAAAAAAAAATTGGTAAGGATTCTTCTTGGTCCGTTAGAAGAGCAAGATTAAGTCCCAATACCAATACCAATGAAAAAAAAAAAATTGGTATGGATCGGCTTTGGTTCGTCAGAAGAGCAAGGTTCTTTCCCATTATCAATATGAGGGATAAGTTGGTATGGATTGGTCTTGGTCTGTCAGAAGAGCGAGATTCTTTCCCTCTACCAACACAATTGTCCATTAAAGGTAATTGTGCTTAAATAAAGTAAATTTAAAATCCTCTCAACAAAAGCATGAACTAAGGGGATGATCAGAGGATGAGTGGATGTAAAATGTGTTTGTTTTGGATTATGGCGCTTAGTGAGATTGAAGAGAGAATTATATACACTTTAGTCAAATAGACAAAATTTTTATGACTCTTTTCCAGTTAGCAAGATGTTAAATCCAATTTCTAGTTTAGGAACCCTTAATTAAATGACTTGGGTAAACTTTGACTTCTATAAATTAACTAGTGAACTCTAGTATTAAGTATTATTGGAGTATTTGAATATGGTCAGGTGAAATTATGACATTGTTAAGGGTGAAATTGAATGACTTTATTATTGCAAGCTAATTGAAAATGATTTTCTTACCTTTCTTCGGGTCAAGTGTATTCGTTTACCGGTTTCCTAAGTAGTGAGAAATTTTGTTTAGCATTTCTTATCCTGAAATTTTTGTTTTGATTTATTTGCTTTAAGATAAGCAAATGCTCAAGTGTAGGGAAGTTTGATAACTCTTATTTTAAATAAATTTTACATGGTGATTTTATAGTATTTCCCTTACATCTTTGGTTTTCTTTAAAGAAATTGATACTTAATTGAGTAAAATTTTGATTTCAAGGTTTGAACACATTCTCGGATTGAAAACGAAGAAAAGGAATCAAGTTTCACTCAATTTAGAGTTCAAATGAATGAGCTATAAAGTTTTAAAGTTACATAAATAATAGGAGAAAATGACAAATTTTGGTCAGAAAGTTACACAGTCTGGGACACAACTGTGTCCCCTAGGCTGTGTCCATGCAGGAAGATTTTAACTGCCAAGGTCAGTAAGTTACACAACCTGGGGATATAACTATGTCCCAAGCTGTGTCTGGTGACAAAAAAAGAAACTTTACAATACATTATAAAAGAACTTACTAAGGTTTCGCACATAATTGGGACATTCAAAAGACAAGAGACTTGAAGAGAAGGAGAAGAAAAAGACAAAAGCAACACTCAACTTTAAAATTGAAGAGATTTATCATCAATAAGAGGGGTTTTTCATATTTTATTTCTTGATTTTGTTGCAATTTGTTTTTAGTTTCATTATGATAGCTTAAGATTATTGTATTTAGGATTGTGGAACCTAGGGTTTCATGTGACTATTAGATTTATTGATAATTTTCAATAAAGTTTCTATTTTTTCTTGATTCAATCATGTTTTTTAATTGTTAATTGATATTTCTAAGGTATCGATCTATAATAATATGCACGATGATTAAGAAATCACATGTGTAATAAGATCTTGACATAATTGGAGAGAATTATATGTGTACTTAGAGATAAGATACATGATTTTTCTGGAGAGTTGTTCTTTTGTGTGGGAATTCATTATACATTAATGCAATTCTAAATTATATTACTAAGTAAAGATATTCCGGTAAATAATTTAGGATTAGAGTTAATATGTTTGAGAAAGGTGTTAACTTTAATTGTGAATCTCTTCGATCAAGAATAATAGAGATTGAATTTGATACATTTTAAGCGGTCACATGTTAAACACTAGGGGAAATAATTCCTAAATACGTTATTTGCCTTCTTGAAGTCATTCTTAATTTTATCAGTTTCTAAATTGCTTAATTATGTCTCATAATTAGGTTAGTTTATTAATTTTAGTATTTTTAATTCATTCAACTCATCACAATTTTCCGATTAGATAATATAGCTAAGGTTAATATTAGTACTCGAGGTATCTGAGGGATCGACTCGGACTCGCATCTACTATATTAAAACTGATAGGTGCACTTACCTTGTATCAGTTCCTCACTACTACCTTTCAAGCAAGTTATCAAACATTATTAGTACACATATAATCTATTTACAAGCAAAATTAATGCATACGTAAAGAATGCAGGCAACACATCCATAAGACTGTGGAATCCTCCAGATCATTCCATGTCGCCATCAGAGATTTACGTTTCTTCTTGAATTTCTCCATTTTCTTGATCAACAAAGGACATTTGTATTTGATATGCCCAGGTTTCTTACATTCATAGTAAATAATCTCCTTTTTGACCTTCTTCTCTTCTTTTTCTTTGATTGACTTCCCTGCATTAACAGATCGATTCTTATTAGTGGTAAACTTTTTACTAAACATTCTCTTACCCTTTTTCTTGAGCCATTTATTGAACTTTCCGATTAGTAATGTTACGTCCTCATCTTCTTCTTCAGATGAATCTTGTCCTTCTAAATCAGTATCTGTTTCTTTGGCTTTGAAAGCTATGGTCCTCTTCCTTATATCTTCTAAAGTGCCTTTTGATTTGAGAAAATCAATTTCATATGCCGTGAGCTTGTTACGCAATTAACTCAGTGTTAATGCCTTCAAGTCACAAGGTTCTTCTATGGCTGTTTTCTTTGCATTCCAAATTTTGAGAAGAATCCTTAGCATTTTGTGAACCATATCTGCATCACTAATAATTTTGCCAAAAAAAGACAATTAATTAATTATAGCAATAAATCTACCGAAGGAGTCTTTGATTTCTTCACCAGAGAGAATTCGAAATGTTTCATATTGTTGAATCAGTAAGCTGATTCTTGTGTCTTTGATGGTTTTTGTGCCTTCATAAGTTTGCACCAAAGTATCCTAAATGTCTTTAGTTATTTCACAAGAAGCAATTAGATAAAATTCAAAACATGCAGTAATACTCAACAAAAGATTCTTGGCCTTTGAATTTAATTCGACTTTGGTGATATCATCTCTTAAAGTGATGATGGTTGGAACTTTGAGATCTCCTATTGAAATAATTTGCCAAACCTAATGATCAGATGCCTTCACATAAGTGTCCATCTTGAACTTCCAATAGGGAAAGTTAATTCCATTAAAAAATGGTGCCTTACCAGGCTAAAATGTTAAACTACCACTTGATTCACCCATGATCTTGAACTTTAGAAAATATTAGAGCGAGGCTTTGATACCAATTGTTGGTCCCGTATAAGATATCAAGAGGGGGGGTAGTAGTAGGGAATTGATATCTTTAACTTTTTGAAACTTTTTCGATATAAAATAAAATTTACCCCTCTTAACAAGTTATAATGGTGAACAATGATAATTTAATAATCCAACACATAACAATTAATAAGGCAAATTAAAAGAGTAGGGAGGGAGAATATTAGGTAGAGATTTTATAAAGCTTCGGCCTTCTGCCTACTGCTCTCTTTCAGCTTCACTACTGGGGACCTGGTTTACTTTATCGATGCCGTTTCACTTGATCCACTAAAACAAATCACAAACAAATTACAAGCATTTGTCATAATGACTTTGCAACACTCTACTCTACCTATCTAGCCTCTCTACGATCTAGGCTAATATAAATCTACAGAATATAAACTATTTTTTCTCTACCATAAAATATATAGAGATTACAAGTGAGAACAAAAATACAAGTCTCAAACAATTTTGCATTTGAAAGAAATAACACTTATTGTAGAACTTTGATTCAATGTAGCTTTCCGAAGAAGTATTTGAAGCTTTTCAAAAAGTATAGTATTTCTTCAGAGTTGTATATCGACTTTTTGAATCCCTTTTCCTTTTATATTCAGTTTTCCAATGGTTAAAAATCTGAAGATTATTTTCACTTCCATAATTATTCAATTGTTAGTTATTTAAGATAAATCCTTAGATACTTTAGGGAGAAGATCTTGGTCATTTGAAAATTCAAAACTAGTTCTCCTTATCTTGTTTAGATCAGATATTCATCAATCTGTAATCACCAGATAAGCTTTGATTTGAATTTAAAAAGATTAGCTTTTGTTAGTTATTTCCGGATAAGCCTTGTGTTGAAAATTTGAAATCCCATAAAATCCGATACAATCTTGTCCTTATCCATTCTTGTATATATCTTAATTTATCCAAATATATTTTCACTTAAAAATAATCCCAATGGATTATGATTTCATCTTGAGTGAAATGGGATTAAATGTATTTTCCTAATACACTCAATCTAGTAAATCTAAGGCTTAAATAATCTGAATCTGTTTAAAATTAATATTTCACTTAATTTTTCCAAACCAACTTTCTGAAGAGTATCAGTCTTCTTTTCTTAGAAGTCTTTGAACAAGCTTCTGAAGAGCTATACGAATTCATTTTATAAGAGCTTCTGTAATACTTTTGGAAGACTTTCCAAAATAGTTTATTTTCTAATAGTTTGAAGCTTCTGAATGTGACTTAAATATGCGAAATTATAGTTTCTGAAAACCTTCTATAAGCCAACACTCTTAAAGATTCATTAGCTTTTAAACTTTTTTGTTATCATTAAAATGTATGAGAGATATCTAACAATATGTATTTGATCTTATTATACATAGATATATGCATATAGTTGTATAGATTTGTATATATATATATATATATATATTTGATTCCAACTATACAACTATACAAGAATTAAGATGATAATATGTATTTGATTCCAATTACATGTACAAATACTTTGCTACAAAGAAAGGAAATTACAAAATTAAATATACTTCATAATCGCTAATTACATGTATTTCTATAAAATACATATATAATAAAAGTATATATATAAAGTAACAAGATAAATACATTAAAGTGCTAATTATTTACTTCTTTTGGTACCTTGATATATTGTTGATCCAAGTGCATTATTTCCTTCTTCTTATAATTGTTGAGAAGTAAGAAGAAAATTGAGTGAAAAAGTGAATTGAAGGGAAAAAGGAGAGAGTTTTCGGTGGAGTTTGGTCTTTTAAAAAAAAAAAAAAAAAGTGCAACAACAACACAATTGAAGGTGAAGAGCAGACACCACTTGAAGGGAAAAAAAAAATAAAGGGAAACAAAAAGAAAATAAGAAAAAGAAAGATAAGGTGTAATTAATGCATGGGACAAGTGTCTTGACTTTATCTTATAAAAAAAATAAACACATGTACTGCTAAACATTCTGGAAAACACCAACGTGGAAGTGGAAAAGTAAAGGAAAAAAAAAAGAAAAGATAAAAAAAAAAGAAAAAAGGAAAGAAGGAAAAAAGGAAAATTAGAAAATATTAGGTTGACTTTTCTAATTAGAAAATTATAAAATTAGTAATAATTATGAAATGATATTCATAATTTTATAAATTTTATTAATTAAATTGTTACTCGTTATGTTTATAATATTTAGGAGTTATCTCAACATGTTCATTAATAATTTTATGCGATTACGCTTAGTAGTCGATAGTTATATTCATTTAGGTTTTTAATACTTTTAGAGTATAAATATTCATTTTATAAGCTTTGGTTTTTAGTTTTAGAATTTTTGCCAAGTTTGAGTTTAATCTCGGATATTTACGCATACATAAAGTTTAGGGTTTTTATATGCGATTTAGGTTTCGATTGAAATTTTAGGGTTTTTATTACTTATAATATATTTAATTTTATAATTTAATAAAATTTTTATCTTACTTAGCCTTATTGACTTGCGAGATCATATACAGTATTAGAGTTCAATTTTACTTTTAAATAGTTAAATCATGGGGTTTACACTTACATAGTCCTTGACCTATCAAGTGCCTAAGCTAACCTGTTGAATGCTAAAGCCTACTTGCTTAATGCCGAAGCCGACCTATCGAGTGCTGAGTTAGAGGTCCCTATATGCTGAGCTCTCCTTTTCTATCCTATTAAGCTATAGCTTCACTTAATTAGCTCGGCAGCTTTCAGTATAACACATCAGCATCAACCTTAACACAAATCGACCTAGTATGCGTAAACCTTATTACGGTGTGCTGCCTATCCCTTACTTTTTTGACATTTGTAATATGTTTCTTTTTGTCCTTTATCATATTTACTCCTTCTATTTATACTAGGAATTTTCTTATTATATTATCCTTTATGCAATTTTCCATTACTATATTGTTGCCTTAAAGGACTTATTATAAATATTCCTTTTTTACAGTAGCCACAATCATCTTACAGAATATCAGTATTATTGAGTATTCCTCTTGTTCTTAGGAGACATCATTCTCCAAGAACATCCTTTTTCACACTATCATATAATCTTACTGAGTAGCTCTAGATTAATGGCGAGTGGACCTTAGTATCAGCTTGTATTTCATATTAAACAAAGTACTAAGTCGTGTTGTGCTCTTCGTTGAGTCATATTCAGAAAGCAGCTTCATAGAAGCTATTGTGTTTGCTGACCTATTCATTTTCATCTTTCTTTGATATTTTTAAGGTCCCATTGGTCACCCATTCTTCGGTAAGCCTTAGTGATTAACTTAGCTCCTAAGCACATCAATACGTAAAGTTACATAAACTACAAAACTCTGTGTTTGATATGATAAGAAAAATAGTTTATTTAATTCTAGTTCTAGGTATGGTTGTGAGTAGACTCCTGCAGCCCATGTTTACCCCTAAATAGAGTCTCCTAGACTCAACTCTTAGTTTGGCGATTGGTACCTCCAATGCCTAATAAGCTCACGAGCTAGGTTAAGGTCATGTTGTCATGACCCAAGGGGGCTAGTCGTAGCAATCACTGTATACTATACAAAGGACTGTAAATTGAATTCGCTTACAATCGACAACCCTTTATGTGATACACAAGGCTATAGCTACAACTAACAACCAAGAGTTGTGCAAGTGTAAGCAATATTATTTTCATGATAATAATAACAAGTTAAGGAAATATTAAACACAATCTATTTATATAAGAATTTATAGATAAAAAGTCTATAATACTTCTTAACTCAAACTAATATCATTTTATTACATAATCATATCCATAATCTAAATAAACTATCATGATTATACTCCGATCACGTCTTGCTTCCACATCGATCCCCTGATATACAACTAACTTCGGGCATGCAGTAGCCCAACTCCATGAACAACTCGACCTACGAAAGAAGACTATAAGGGTATAAGCTAACTAGCTTAGTGAGATAATCCCCTCAACCATACAACAATCAAGTTATATATCAATTAAGTTCAATTAAATGAATGCATGTCAATCAGTATGCTAAATAAATACATGCAGGTGACTAGGTACTACATGCAACTCAGATTTAACGCCTTCTAAAGTCAGGGTTGGAGATACTTTGGCATAGTCAGATCCGGGTATTATACTAAAACTTATCTCATGACGAAACCCCGCGTTTCATATTTAAAATGTAATAGTATATCCATTCTCAATTTTATCAAAATGAGTTCTACATATGATTGTGAGTAGGTTCACGTAGCCCTCATTTACCCTTAAATGAAGGCTTCTAGACTCAACCCTTAGCTAGGCGGTTAGTGCCTCTAATGCCTAGTAATCCTGTAGGCCAAGGTAAGGTTATATCACACGTATGCACCGTACGAAATCTATAACAATCAAATAATCAACCTATGTATGACCTCTCGCTACCTCCGTGTAATGTGACAATCTGAATTAGTTATGTAGTGTATGATTACGCATGTTTCAAGTTAAATTTTTCAAGTCGAGTAAAAATAGATCTTATTATTCAGTGATCAACAAGATCACAAACAATCAGTTCCTAGCAAATCTACTATGCATCAATCAATACGTTATATCGTACAAAGGAGTATAAATTGGTCATCCTTTAAATTGACAACCTTTCATGCGACATGCAAAATTATTACTATAACTATCAACTTAAGAGTTATACAAGTACAAGCAATATTATCACATAGTTATAATAACATGACTATTAAATTATAAATATCACATATATGTATATTACATAATTTAAGTTTGTAACAAACTATGTAGTGAACTAATAATAAATTGTATCACATCATAAGTTCCAAGATCTAAATATAATAGTGGAAGTACACTCTCATCTCAAGTCTCAAACTTACATCACCCAGTAGATAATTCACTAACCTCTGGCATTCTGCGGTCCGAATCAACAAATAGGTTTTCTTGCATACAACATATGGAGGTGTAAGCTAACTAACTTAATAAAATATCTCTCATCCATACTACAATCAAGTTATTTAATAATCAAATTCAAACATATAAATGCATACTTATACAAAATACTAAATAAATACATACAGGTGACCAAGTATTGCTTGTAACTCAGATTTACCACTATCTAAAGTCAAAGTTGAAGTATATACGGCACCAGTGAGATTCGGATATTATACCAGAACTTACATTCATATGAAACTCTGCGTTTCATATTCAAATAAATTAATCTTTTTATTTTAATAAAAAATTAAGTTCTATGTATAATTGTGAGTGGGCTCCTATCGTCCACACTTACCTTTAAATAGAGGCCTCTAAACTTGACTCTTAGCTAAGCAGTTGGCGCCTCCAATATCTAGTAATCCCGTAGGCTATGATAAGTTTATATCGTACATGTGCACTATATTGAAATACTATAATCAAAATTTTTTATCAACTCCCGTATAGCCTTTCGCTACCTTCGTATAATGTGATGGTCGGAATTATGTATGCAATGCATGATTATGCATGTCCGATTTAGTTAATTCAAGTCTAAGATTATTAGGTCTAATTATTATGTGATCAATCTTAATCACAAACAAATCGATTCTTATTGAAGTTGCTATGCTACAGAAAATACGTTATCACACTTTATTGTAATTTCACATTTAACAAAAATACCATACACATGCATAATATCAACCCCACACCTATCCAATTATTAATAACAATTAATGTTTACTAACTACACATACAAATAGGTATGAAATCATTAGGAGTATTCACTCGACCATTCTCAATGTCAAGGATCGTAGTGGTCTATAGGTATATTAGTTTCGATCTCAGGATCACTTAAAATTTAAGGAATAAGAAAGTAATAAGTGTTTGAGTTAAATAACTAAACTATTCATATATTTGGTATTAATTACTTAAATTAGTTATCTACTCTTATGAAATGCTCAGTTCGAACTTTTTCGTTAATTGTGTATAATTTTTTTTCAATTTGACTTTGTTTTTTATAAACTTATAGTCTATTTTTATCGCTTTCAGTTGTACTTTCTCATAGCAATGTTTGTTTTGGATGTTGTAACTTATAGTTTTGATTATGACGTAAAAATATTTTAAATTTTATTATTTCGACTTAAATAATTATAAAATATTATTTTAATCTTTTCTTTGCATACTTTTGATTTAATAATTATCCAACTTCTATATTTTGTAATTTTCTTGTTTTTTTTAGTTTATTTAATTATAGTTTACGTATTTTGCTACTTTTAAGGTTTAATACCTATTTAATTCATTTTTACTATTTTAGTAATTTTTCAATTTTATTTAATTATTTTATCATTATTTTTAATTACAAATTTATTTAAAATTAATTATATGCTGACGTAATAACATGGATAAGTGTCACATGTCACTTATGAAATATACATAGTTTCAATATTTTTTCTATTTTGTATTTTTACATAATATGTATATAATTATATTTATTATTATATTTTATTAAATTTTGCAATTAATTAATTATTCTCTTTTTAAAATTCACGACATATTTATATTTATACATACTTATATATATATATATTACCTTATTTTAGTATTATAACATAGTATACCTAGAGTATTTATGTATACCCATGTACTTAGATATATACTATACTATTAATATACGTATCTCATACGTATTTGTATACTTATGTAATATGATAATATAATTTTAAATATACTACATATGCTATAAGCATGGGCATATATATACACGTAATTGTATTTTTTTGTATTTTATACATATATACATACATGACCATAATTACATATATATACTAAAAATACTTAATATACACAATATTATACACAAATACATATGCATATGTCATCACGTCCATAGANAATTTTGCAATAAATTAATTATTCTCTTTTTAAAATGCACGACATATCTATATTTATACATACTTATATATATATATATTACCTTATTTTAGTATTATAACATAGTATACCTAGAGTATTTATGTATACCCATGTACTTAGATATATACTATACTATTAATATACGTATCTCATACGTATTTGTATACTTATGTAATATGATAATATAATTTTAAATATACTACATATGCTATAAGCATGGGCATATATATACACGTAATTGTATTTTTTTGTATTTTATACATATATACATACATGACCATAATTACATATATATACTAAAAATACTTAATATACACAATATTATACACAAATACATATGCATATGTCATCACGTCCATAGATACAAATATATATATTTTGAGAATACATAGTAAAATACTATTATATACATACATATGTATATATACCGAACATATTCCCTATTATACGTATACTATACTTTACTAGTATGTTACACTTTATACATACATATAGGCATATATATATATATATATTCAGTGGCATGATGTGTATATACATATGAAATGGAAATTATACAAACCCAAATATACACATATAATACATGCATATATATATAGAGATATATATATACAAATAGCCTTTAATACTACACCTTAAATATAACATGTATGGATACATGAACATACTTTAGTATTTTTACATGTATAAGCATATATACATAAGGAAATACAAACCTTGCATATAATTCTATTACATAATTCCTATCTTACATGTAAATTTTACCAATACATGTATGCATAAGAATACATGAAAATAATTAATATAAAATAAACATTTACTACACATACTACTTATCTATTCTTTAGTAATTTGAGAGATAAAGACGACAAAGATCCTTCTTCTTCCTCTTGATTTGTTTGATGATTTTTGGAATCAAAAGAAATTACAAGGAAAAATTTTTTTCAAGGGTCACGGTGGAAAAACAAAAGAGATGGATGGGATTTTGTTTATTGTGTTAAAAATAAAGTGCATATGTGTTTCCTTTTCTAGTTGCGTGGTGAAACAGATAAAAAATTGGTTAAAGAAGAGAAAATATAAGGCAAGATAAGGTAATTAATAGAATAAGACATGGGCTTTATCTTTTGTACATAATTATCACATGTTAAAAACCATTCATTTACATGTGTCCACCAAAATTTTCTAGAAGCAGGATGTGGTCAAAAGGAAAAAGAAAACACTGGAGAAGAAAAGAAAAAGAAAGAGGGAAAGAAGAAAAAGGAAAAATCAAAATCAAAATAATATGCTTTTCCAAATATAAAAATTATAAATTTAATAATTATGAATAATATTGAAATTTATTTATAAAATTTATTAATTAAATTGTTGTCCGTTACGTGTATAATATTTACGAGTTATCTCAATGTATTCACTAATAATTTTATACAATTATGCATAGAGTTTTATTACTATTAAGTTATATTTATTTAATGTTATAAGCTTAAAATTATAGTTTTAGGGTTTTTTTGTCAAATTTGAGTTCAATTTCGGGTATTTACGTATATATAAGATTTAGAGTTTTTGTATACTATTTAAGTTTCAATCAAAATTTTAGAGCTTTTTTTGTTATTACTGATAATATATTCAATTTCATAATTTAATAAAATTTTTATATTATTTAGTCTCATTGACTCGTAAAATTATCTAGAGTATTCGAGTCTAGTTTAAGGTTAAGACTGATCGCTTTACAGGGTTTGCAGTTATCTTTGAAGAAGCAAAGTGCTGCAGGAATAATGTAACCAACTCTTCATCCCCTTCGTAAGCAAAAGAAGCTGGAGAAAGAAGAAGGAGAAGAAGACAGCTCAACCCAACGGAAACCGGAGCTCGTAGAGATGGAATATGAGTGAGTGAAGTCCAAGTGGGAAGAGGTATGGGGACTCGAGACGTTAAGAAAACACAGAGGAAATATGTCCAATGAAAAATAAAATAAAAGAGTGAGCTTGCAGTGTCCCTTCTTCCAGAGAAAGTGGGGTGTGTCCATTAAAATTGGGTGAATCTCTCGAAGTGCTGTTTCCTTGGCATGTGACGGCTTACTGTAGAAAGAAGAAAGGTTTTGGGTTTCTCTACATCAGACATGGGCTCTACAATGGTAAAAAGAAATATGACCACATTAAAATCCACGGGAAAGGCTGAACAAAAGGAGGAAGGATATTAGAATAAAATAAACCATGCTAGAAATTAACAATGAAAAGATGATAAGTTTATACCTTAATTAAAAAGGTACTGTATTAGTAAAAATAAAATGTTTGTAACAAGTGTATTGTATTAATAACGTGTAAATAAAAGAATAATCTATATCACAATAAAAAGATTATTTTTATAGATGAAATTTCATCATTATCTTTGTAACGCCCTAAGTAAAAAATAGTGAATAGTTAAACTAATAAATATTAATGGGTATATTTTAACCATATGGTTTAAAAGTTTCAAGATTGTGTTAATAAGATATTCACAATTATAGTCTTATAAACTGGTATTATAATTTTCTATAATCCATGTAGAACACTTAACCATGAGATCTAATAAAGCTTATGTGATACGGATTTTAGATTTAGGGCTTGAAGCAATATTTTCTAAGAAAGGCCAAACTTTCCAAAATGGCTACGAAGGTTAGTTTTTTATTATTTTTTTTTACCAAGAAAGTTAGTTCAAGTGACTTTAAGAAATATGGAATACAAATGGATCCAGTTATTATGAATATGGAAAGGTTATTCAACTCATTAATTATTAGGAATTTAAATATCGAATCTCAACATATATTGAAAAGTTACAAATAGACTAAATGGCATAGTAATGAGTTGAGTATGTTTTGTAGGTAGTATAATTATATAGGTATATTATGTATTATTTATTTCTGTTGAGATCTTAATATGTGATGATACGTATTCCCTGACATCATTATTTCTCAACGGTTGCTCCCTAATTCTTAATTCTACTGTTCTGACTGGTGAAAGTTTTGGAGGATTTCACATATTCAACCATCGTCCTAAGTTTCTTTGGACAAAAGCCGGACAAATTCACACTTCAGCATGGAAATTGGTATGTTTTTCAAAACTTCTGGGTTTTCTGGATTGTTATACCAACCAGACAAGTGGATGCTTATGATATTGTTCAAAGTCGACTCCGATTTTTGCTAGTCAAGTCCACTCCAAACCTTGACGACCTAGTGTATAAATAGGGGAGCAAGGCTCAAGGTCTGCATCTCACATCTTTCCCTCATTCTTAGGTAAGTTAATTCTCTTGGTCATTCTAAGGTACATTGTCTTGGCCACCGTTGCCTTTCTCCACTGATTTATATCTCAACATTTTTTTGATAGATACTTAGTCAGTCAACCTTTGAATCTAGGGAAATATATAGAATTCTTATTCAAATATGCTTCATATTCAGCTTGTTCTTTGTGTCATCATTCGTGGTATAATTGCATATAGTATAATTATTATCAAATACATATAGCAGCTGCAAAGCATTCTCAAGTTGATTTACTTTTTTGCATTTATTTATTTATTTCTTTTAAACACAAGGAGCTTTTATTATATTATACAACTTCCCCATGAATAACACCAAATTGCTGTCGTTGTCTAAATGAATACTTGAGACAATGTTGATTAATGATGCTAAATATAATAAATGACAGAAATTTTTACTTATGGAATTTTACAATTAAAATTAAATAACATCATTAATCAAAATATTTTTTTTTTCTTTCAAATTTACTACTCCCACGATCTTTACAAGCGTAAACAATAAGAGATGAACTAGTGAATTCGCTAAGTAAAAATTTCAACTGAGTAGGAGAATTAGCAACTTTTGAACCTTTGAAAAAATTGCATATATATATTTCTGTATGCATGTAAATGTATGTATATATCTGAAGTTCAAGCAGGCTATGATGTTGATAATGTTCCTATTTCAAATAACTGTTAGTATTATCACCAACAATTTTCCTTTTGAGTTGAAATAGGTTGGAGTTGTTAGGCATATCACTATTACCGATCATGGCGAGCTTGGTAACATTCAAAGGCGACAATGGGAAGTACCTCGAGTATACCCAAATCAATGGGAAGCCATACTTGAAATTCTCAGGTGAGGATCCTGACAAGTCGGAGGTGGGGCACGAGGTCTCGAGGAACCAAGATGGATACCTATACATCAAGTGCAAGGCCACTGGCAAATACTGGAAAGCAACCGTCGGTCCCACTTATCCGATATCACCCGATTCAGATGACATAAATGATTATACTCTGTTCGAGGAGATCGTGCTATTTGATGGCACAACCAGGAAAACTGGTCTACGCAATAGAAGCAACGGCAATGTCTACATGAGGTACACTGGCCCTGATGTTAACTACAAAGATTGCCTTTGTGCTAATGCTGCCATGCTCCCTCGGGAAGCAAAACTTGTGGTGGAACCAGCACTTAGTCGTTAAAGTGGTTCTTTCTTATATATCTTATCTGAATATGAAGAACACATTTTGCCTTTATGTCTTATAATAAAATAAGTGTTCTGTGTGTCAGTGTGTTGCTTTAAAATAAGCCCCAAGATGATGTTAAATCTTGAGGACAATGTCTGTATCACCTACTTATACTTAATGTCATGAATGGAATTATGCATGTACCGTTTTGTGCTTAAGTATGTATTCTTTTTCCTATGTTCTTCTCTCTGGGGTGGCAACGTGGAAATGCAAAAATTAACACATTCTATTTTTAGTGTGAGCTAGAATAGCCATTATATGCCATAAGAGAGAATATTAAGAGTGCAGTGCTTTGATGAGTAACTCTTGAGCCTGGGTATTTACAGTTTATATCATCTTTAATGATGAAGGAAAGTAGTAAATTTGATAAGTTTAACTAATTATCCGATTTAACAACTTTAAATCTTAGATGTAATATGTGATAAGTATAAGTTCAATTGGGCATTATGTTTGGCAATTTCAAACATTGTGCATATAATTATTATTATTATTTTCCAAAAAACAAAGAACATGCAAAATTAAAATATCAATTTTAACAATATACCATGCTTTAGCTAAGCTTTCGGAACTATATAAAGTAACTTGATTAAACAAAATTTCCTCCGGCCAAAAGAAAATGTAAGAAAAATATATTTTTTTTTTTGGCGATGCAATACTAAACATGTACTAAGTAGAGCGGTAAGATCGGCTAGTTGGCCTCTAGTCCGTTAATGTATAGGATTTTGGGCTTATTTATCTATCATCCATGCAAGTTTTTGGACTTAAGGCATTTTGTCCATTGTTGTTTAATAGCTTAGAATTTTTAAACAACTGTCATTTATACTTTAGACTTAGAGTGATTATGCTTGTCACTCTTAAAGAGATTTGGGCTTTATATATCTCTTAGTCCGAGTTCATTTTTGGACATAGAGATTCATGGACTTGGGGATTAGCATTTTGTGATTTGCTCATCTCCGTATTATGTAGGGTTTAAAACTAATCAGGAGTAACCCATTAGCAAATTATACTTGCGTGGGCTCAAAGCGAAAAGTGTTTCTTTAGCCATCGTTTGCCTTTGAGTTCACAAGCTCATCCCAAAGGGAGGCTGATATCAACTTGTTAAGAATTAAATAAATTATTACAAATGCAAACCAATATAACTTGGTATGAAACTAGGAATTAGATGTAGATATCAGCAATAGCACAGTACAAAGCGCAACATTAGATGCATATCTTGAAGAATAAATAACCAACAAATTATAGATAGGTACATTTCATTTTTGTTTGGGAATTGAGTAGCTACATAAACATGTAATTTGCAAATAGTTCAGCTTTTAAAATATCGTTATGAAGTTGGGCCACGTCATTTAATTGCATGATAGATACAGTTTATGAATAATTCGGCTTTCAAGTAAGGATATCTACATTTGTCCTCAATGTCATTTTCTTCAGATGCGACTCTACTAGAATTGTTCAAACCTACATTGTTGGCTCTAAATTGCTGATTGGTGGTTGTGCATGTGTCGAGCTCGGCCGATGTGAAGCTCGGCTAAGCAGAGATTGGCAGAAGAACAGCTCAATTCGGCATGCATGGGTGAGCAGCTCATGTTCCATACGCAGCTCAGAGTTTGGTTGGAGCATGTAGCTTCACACATCTGTTCTTTAGATTGATCCACATTGCACTTCAAGCCACAAGGGTAGTTTGTAGTTTGAGTACAACAGCTTGGACTTGAATTTTGTGCCAGCACTCATAGCTTTCGAGTCGGCACAGGTGAAGTGTCTATATACATCAAGCACATGGATGTGTCCAAATCGACGCAAAGGAGGAGCTATTCAATTTAGCTTCCAGATTGGTAATGGAGAACAATTTGGATTAGAAAGTAAAGTTGCTATCAAACCTCACTGGCTTGTAATGCATTGCTACTTTGACCTTAGTTCCGAACGTTTTTGAGAAATTCAAGTCAGCATAAAGTTTGGAGAATGCTCGAACTTGTCTTGCTGATATTCAGTTTGAGGGGGTGCAGCACCTAAGTTCATCACTACATGCTGCATATCTTAATCCTAACGGTAGAGTTGGGTTATTATTGGGAAAGTTAAAGAGACCATCAAGTATCTTCAACTTTAGTCTCGGGCAAAAATTCAAGTTACTCGAGATATGGATGTAGATCCCAACTCCCTGACAAGGAAAGTAGAACTTATGGGTACTCCTGAACAAATTGCTAAGGTTGAGCGGTTGATTATGAAGTTCTTGCGGAGGCTGAATCTGGTGGCTTCAGAATAATCTCTAGAAGAGTTACTAGTCAAACTAGAATAGAGCAAGTTGCATTGAAAATTCCAAACAAGAAGGTTTGACTTGTCATCAGTAAAGGCAGTGGAATAATAAAAAATATGCAAGCAAGGACTAGTGCTCGTATACAGTAATACCATTCGGCCTTCTCCCTCCTCCTAGCGATACAATTGAAAGAAGTCTATACATCAACGGTTTGCTTAAACAAATCGCGGTTGCAAAATAGTTGGTCAATGAGGTTATCAGCAAGATGTTATGTCATAACCCTAAGGGGCCCAAATAAGAATGTTTAAAATTTTCATATCACGTATGCAATTATGATACGAAAATCCTTTTATAGGTCAAAGATTACAAAACTCTAGTTAATTAATCACTAAAATTTTTAATTTTTAATTTATTAAATTATCGTAATATATAAATAACTATAGATATCTAATATTCTACAGTTCCTTACAACCGCAAAGAATTGATATCTCTTACTAAACGATAAGATCAGGTGGTCAAGTTTTAAAATTTAAATTAATTGATATTACAAACTCCAAGTAGAAGAATAGTAATTACATTTAATAGTTCAAACTGACTATACAATCTATCTTCTAATGTATCCCAATACTGTACTCAACATTCGGCTCTCAACCTATGCCCAATTATCAATCAACATGCAAGAGAAAATTATCGAAGAGTTAGTTACACGAGTTTAGTGAGTTATCTTTCAATTATATAGATAAACAAGTTATTCAATCATTAATTACAAACATATGTATACATATTCAAGTAGAATGTCACATAAATACTTACAGTTAACTAAGTACCGTATATAACTCAAATTTAACATCATCCGAAGTCAGGGTTAGAGCCTACACGGTACCAATCCGATCTAAGTATTATATCTGAACTTATATAACTATAAAACTCTACGTTTCATATTTAAGTAAAAACAATTTGTTTGTTTTAGTCTAAAACCAAGTTTTAGGTATAATTGTTAGTAAGTCTCTACAGTCCACACCTACCCTTTAATAGAGGCCTCTTGACTCGACTCTTAGCTAGGCAATTGACACCTCTAACACCTAGTAATCCCATAAGGTAAGGTAAAGTCATATTGTACATGTACATCATATTAAAACACCATTATAATAATTGAGATTTATATAATTACAAACATTCCAATTCCTATGGAGTCTACTATGCAGCAACCAATTCATTAACATAATTTAAAGTAACTTCACAATTTAGCATACAATAGCATTCACATGCATAATTCAACTCTACACATCATTCATTTATTGATATTAATTAAACAATACTAACTTCAAGTACAAACAAACATGGAATCATAGGGTATACTCACTTAGCCATGATAAGTCTCAAGGGTCGTAATAATCTGCAGGAAGATTCGAACCCTCGTTGAGATTACTTGATCATTATAAAATATAAAAGATAATAGGTGACTAAGTAAACTAACTAATCTATGTAACTATTTATCTAAATCTATTTAAGTTTTCTACTAATTTTCTTAGTTCCACCTTTTTCATCAATTGCGTATAATTTTTGCATTCTAATTCCAATATTTATGAACTTATACTCAATTTCTATCTTTTTTGGATGTACATTCACGTAGTGAGGTTTGTTTTGGACGTTAAAGCCTACATTTTTCAATATGGGCCTAAATTGTTACAAATTTGGTTATTTTGACCTAAATAATTTTATTTATCGACTTTGAACCTTTCTTTAGTGTATTATGATTTAATTAATTTCTAAATTTCATATTTTGGTAATATTCAATTTTTTAAGTCCAATTTATGTAAATTTCCTTATTTCTTCATATTTAAGCTTAATTTACAATTTATGTTAATTTTATTATCATTGTAATTTTTCCTACTTAATTATTATTTCCTAATTATTCTGAAATTTCAATTAATTATTTTAGGTAAATTGTTGGTGTAGCATAATCCTATTTGTCTATGTAGCAATTAATTGATTTTCCTGTATTTTTATATTTCTTAAATTTTGTATTATTATTATTATTATATACTTATTATAGTTAATTAATTAATATATTATGAGCCCTAATTATCATTTATGGTTTTCAACCCATTATGCATATAGACATATATATTTTGTTACATTATATCAATTAGGTATATTATAAATATGTATGTACTTATATTCATATATATATACAAATGTAGTCTTAATTATTTTAATATTGTTAAACATATAGCTATACATGTATACATATATATATGTATTTATACTTTATAATATACTATTATTTTAAGTATTAATATACATGTATACATATATGTACATGTATTTATACTTAATTTTACACCTACTTTTATACACATATATATATACGTATATTTATATTTTCTTAGTGTATTTTTAAGGAATTTCAATGTATAACATATATATATTTTTTTTTCAGTTTTGCATATAGATGTATAAATACTTAATATTTCTTATATGTATGTTTATGTACATATTATAATATACATATATAGGGGCATATATGCATACATATATATATTTCCCATCTTATTCACATATATATGTATTTATATCATATGTTTTATTATGGTTTATGTATGTATAGCTTATATATGTACACATACTATATACTTTGTATAAACATAAAGAAATGAAATTATATTTATCATCAAATACATATACATATACATACTACATAAGCTAAAGTACATTTATTTTCTACTACATAGTTTTTAATATATAAACAAAATACATATAAACAAAGTACATATGATGTCATGACCCTAAAAGGAGCTTAATAGGATTGTTTAAAATTTTCACATCATATATGCACCTATGATTTGAAAATCACTTTACAAGTCAGATATTACAAGACTCTAAATAATTAGTCATTAAAGTTTTTTATTCTTAATTTAATTAACTTTTTACAACATATATGTAACTATGGATATCTGATAAGATACAGTCCATCAAAACAGTAGAGAATTGGTATCCTCTACTAAATCATAAGATCAGGTAGTAAAGATCTAGAACTTAAACTTACATAAGCCATAGAATCTATATGTAATATTAATAACTATATATGTAATAATTCAAACTAACCATACAGTCTGTCCTCGGATTCTAACTTCTATGTATCTTGACATTATCACTCAACACTCAACTCTTAAGCCATACTCGATTATCTATCAACCTGCAAAAGAAAACTATTAAGGAGTAAGTCACAAGAGCTTAGTGAGTTATCCCTCATACTATACTAACAAGCAGGTTATCAAATAGTTTATTAACAAATATATGAATGCATAAAAAAGCAGCATGCCAAACAGTATATATGCAATTGACCAGTACTGCATACAACATCAGATTTAATGCCTTTCAAAGTAAAGGTTAGAGATACATCCGCACCAATCACAACCGAACTCTAGCACCTAGGTTTTTAACCATACATAAATATATATAGAAATTCTTTGTTTCACAAAACATGTTTCTTTTTCCAATAGTCAATAGTAAACAAATATTCAGGTCTAGTGGTGAGATGGCCCTTGCAGTCTACGCTTACACCTTATAGTAGTGGTCTCTAGACGTAACCCCTAGTCACCCACGGTTAGTGTCTCCAACGCCAAGTAAACCCGTAAACCAACAATAAGGTCTTACTATACTAACGCTCCTACATTGTACTAATCAAATAATGTGAGAATCTATCCTTCCAAGGCCCTTCATTACCAACCGCGTGAGGTGACGGTCAAAACATTATATGCAATGTTCATGCTTTATGCATGATCCATTTAATTTTTGTTAAGTCGACTTATGAGGTGATCAATAAATATCAACAAACCATTCAATTATGCAGTAATAAATTGAGCAATCAATTACTTAGCTATTATGTTTCATAATCTTTTACACAATACATAACCAGTATTCAAACACATGCATCAAATTATTAATATTTACTTTAGATGCACTAATTACGAGCACAAAATCAGTATAGAGTTATCGGGAGTACTCACTTGGTCATTGAGTCTATCAATGGTCGTAATAGTCTACTTGGTAAGTTAGTATCAGTATCGAAATCACCTGACATTTAGGGAACATAAAAAGCAATAAGTTTAGGATTGAAATAACTAAACTAGAATGCTAGGTCGTATGATTTACTTAACTTAGTTACATAAAATTGTTGATTCAAGCTTTTTATTAAATTGCATACAACTTTTTCGATTTAACTCAAATCGTTATGAATTTATAATCCATTTTTATCGTTTTCGAGTGTATTTGCTTGTAGCGAGGTTCATTTTAGATGTTGTGACTCGCAATTTGGATTGTAATATAAAAATATCACAAAATTCATTATTTTAATTTAAAAAGTTATTAAATATTAATTTAATCATTTTCTTATTACATTTATGATTTAATTATATATATATATAAATACTTGTGATTATATTTAATCAAACCTTTCAATTTACTTAATTATTAAATTTTTTCCCTCCAAATTACAGTATTCTTATATATATATATATATTTATTATCTTACTTTATTAATTAAATTATTAATATAGTACATTGTATACACTATACTCGTATTTTTACATATATGTCACTATTCATAGACGTACGTTTATATGTATATGATACGTTATATATTAAATTATTCTATCCTTATTTATACATTATGTAGAAGTATATTATACACTTCTTTATACTTTACATACTTATGTATATATACGATCATACTATATGCGTATATATATACTAAAATACAAATAGTATTAATAATAAGTATATATGCCTATGCGTTAGCAACATATATATACATAATTATATAAAAATTTCTTATGGTTGGAAATTATTAAGTATATATACATATTATTATATGCATACATTTATATACTTTATTAAAATTAATGAGTACATGCATATTCATAAATTTTATAAATTAAACATACTAAGTATAAATATAGATATATATATATACTTATTATTATATACATACACACACATACATATATATAGAAAATACGAAATAGATATACACACATATGTACTCATATATATACGGAATTGTATAATAAATGTATATACATATTAAAATAAATATTATGTACATATGCACCTTTATGTATATCCATGTATATATATATACATAATTAATTAAGTAAAATACTAAAATATATACATGTATATAAAGGAAATATTTGGTATACATACATATACTATACAAGTATCATACATATGTCATATACAAGATACTAATTAGACATACATATATAATATACACACACATATATATTTACGTGTACATACCTATATATATAATTACTTAAATAGTGAAAATACTAAATACATACCTTTTGCATTCTTATTTATACAAACATACATATACATAGGGAAATATTTAGTATATCTATATTATATACACATACATGTACATACTTTAGACCATAGACAATATACATATACCTTTGTGCACACATTCATGTAATACATAAAATGAGAGAAAAATAACAAATACCCCATATATATGTACATAGTATAATGTATATATACATGTACAAAATTTAAATAATAACTTACTTAAATCCTTTAGTAATTTAATTACTCAATCCTCTTGATCTCCTTCTTCTTCCTCTTCTTTTCCTAATTGCTTTTATTGTTTCAATTTGTGTGAGTGTTTTTACTTTGCTTTTCTTTTTCTCTTTGTGTTTTTGGTTTGGTTTTTTATTTTATTTTTTTCTTCCAGATTTTTGGGTGTGAAGATTCAACAAGACATGAAATAAATAAAATAAAATAAAAAAAGAAGCTCATACACTTAGATTAGGCATTAATTAGGACAGGACATTTGCTTTGTTATTTTTGTCCTTTGTTCCTTTAATTGTATAACACTTGTAACTTAGAATTATGTACATGGGCTGCTGAATTCAAGTGCTGGAATTTGCATGAGAATGAGAGAAAAATCAAGAAGAAAGAAAAAGGGAAGAAAAAGAAACATAAAATTAAATATATGTAATTTTTCTAAACATAAAAATCATAAAAATAAAAATTATAAATTAATTTTTCGATTTTATGAAAATTTATTAATTTAATTGGTACCCGTTACAATTATAATTTTTTACAAATTATTTTAACGTTTTCATTAAAAGTTTTACACAATTACGCAATTTAGTCAATAATTATGATAGACTACAATTATATCACTATTAAGTGATATTTATTCATTTTATAAGCTTAAAGTTATAATTTTAGGGTTTCGATTAAGTTTAAATTCGATTTTGAGTGTTTGCATGTACATTGGATTTAGGATTTTTGTATACAATTTATGTTTCGATCAATTTTCTAGGGTTTTTACTACTTATAATATATTCGAATTTATAATTTATTAAATTTTTATCTTACTCAACTTTAACAACTCATGATGTTGTCTAAAGTATTAAGGTTCGATTTTATTATTAAGTAGCTAAATTTACGAGGTTTACATATGAACATAAAGAAACATGTACAAAAAAATACTTAAAACTTGATTTACACAATACAATAAATACAAACAAAATACAAAAGAAATATAAGGGAATTGTATTTACTTGCTTTAGGAATTATTTGATGTTGAAATTCATCTCTTTCCCTCTCTAAATATTGGTATAGAAGTGGTGTATATATTGTAGTTAAATGTGAAATGGTAAGTAGAGAAAATGAGAAGAGAAAGAGAGAGAGAGAGAGAGTGGTTTCTATCCAAATGGGGAGGAAATTTTATGTAATTTTGTGTGTTAATTTGAGATGAATCAAGAGAATTAAGGAGTGTTCTAGAAAGAGTGTGGTGTCATGGCATGGAGGGGAAGAAAAGAAAGAAAAAAGAAAAAAGGAAAAACAAAAGAAAGAGAAAAAGAAAAGAAAAGGACCTTAAATGCATTGAAAAGGACATTTTGACTTTTGGTCAAAATATAAAAATATTAATATAATAATTATATTATGTACACATAACAGTTTTAATTTAGAACAAGAAAAAGAAAATAAGGAAGAAAGGAAAAATAAGGGAAATAAATAAATAAAATAAAATTTTAAATTTCTCTAAATATTTCTAATCCTATAAATAATATTAATAATAATAAATTTCATAATTATAAAGAACATTATAAGATATATAATTTATATGAACTATATGACACATAAACAACAATTAAATAATAAAATTAGATCCAAATAGTTAAATTCATATAACATTAATTTGTATATTTACAAATACAAAATTAATAATAATATTATCAATTTTATAAATTAACATAGTTATTCTACATTTACTACAATTTAAAAGTTATTTCTAATTGTTAGTTAGTGATTTCACATGATTTGACATATCATTTGATTATTAGGCTCAATTAGGGTTTTATTGGTATTATAGCAAATTAGTATATTTATAAGTTTAAAATTTTAGTTTTAAGGTTTTTATCATATTCAGTACAATCTCTAATATTTATGCGCATTTAGGGTTTATGGTTATTATACACAATTAGTGTTTTCATTAGTATATTAAGATTTTTCTCTATAGAATAGATTAAGGTTTATAATTTAATAAAGTTTTTTGTTTATCTAGCCTTGTTGACTCATAGAATCATCTAAGACATCTAAGCTCGGTTTAGGATTCAAACTAAGAATTTATGGAGTTTACATGTTGCGTTTATTTCAACTCTACTCTTGTGTACGTTTATCGATCATTTGCCTGCTATGTTCAAACAAACTTGGTTCTATAACTGCTCAGCAAGTGAATTTCTTGGAGTTGTAGCTCGGTTTTGTTATGCTCTTAAGTTGCAGCTGAATTGAGGAGTTGTGAATTGCTCGGCTTGGCGTCATCGAGCTGCACAACCATGGAACTAGGTTGGCTATTGTTGTAAACAACTTGCATGTGCTCGGCAAAAAGGGGCTCGGAAACTTGTAATACACTGTTGTTAGCAACTACGAAATTTGCTCGACCAGCGACAATTCGGACATTTATGGAGCTTAGGTCGGCTTGTGTGCTTCGATGAAGCGCAATTTTCTTCAGCTAAGCGAAGCTTGCTCTTCGGTTTGTGTGCTTCAATGAACCGCAAATTTCTTCAGCTAAGTGAAGCTTGCTCTTGATCGGATTTCTGCTCTGGTCGTCCTTTTGGAGTGCTCGGACATGTCCTCATCTATTTTCGTTCTACTTCTGCTTGGAAGTGCCACTTGGCTCGGGCAATAGCAGCTTTACTTGGATTTTCAATGTGATTGGTCCATTGTTGTTCTGATTAGGTATTGGAGTACTGTGTCCGCTTTACTCTTGGTTGAAATGGATAAGGCAAGGCTCAGCAACTCTTGGTCACTGCAAGGAAAGTCGTCTCGAGCCCGACCATGAGATCAGATACGGAGACTTGCACTGAGTTGCTATTGCCCATTGAGTGCTTGCTCATGAACGTAAGGACAACTCAGTTAAAAAGTAGCTTGGCTGAGGATCTGTTTTGGTTGGTCGAAAAAGCTCAAAACTTGGACATGGTAGCCGGATCTCACCAGTCACAATTTCTTCAGTAAGAAAAACTTATTATTCAAAGTAACTCAATAATGAACAGTTTGGTAAACAGCTTAGTGTTGACTGTTGGTTTAAGCTCGGACACACGAAGTTCAGCTCGGTAGCGTAGAGTTTGAAAAAGTAGCTCAGTTCCCTGCTATTCTATGAAGAATATAACTTGGCATGAAGCTTATGAACTTGTACGGCTTTGAAGGATTAAACTTGTAAAATTTTGGCAAGCTCGGAGCTTAGCACCCATGGAAGCTCTGACTTGTCGTGCTTAAAGTGCTCAATGGACTTGTGGCTGAAATTAGATGGGGCTTGGGTTCGGTCGCATTATGTTGTTGTTGCTCGGGACTTCGGCTTCGGAGACTTTTCAACTATCCATGTAAAGTTTCTCGCATTGCTGTATTCGTGCTTAACTATTCCTAACTTTGTTCAAGACTTGGGCGCGTGTGAAACTTCATTCTAGTCAGAATCATCTTAGGTTAGTTTAGGCGTGGAGCTTGGCATTGAGGCTCTGTGCTTCTACTGCATTTATCCTACAGCTGCCGACTGCATAGGACTTGGGCCGCCGATCGTATCTAAGCTTGGTTCTGTCATGTGAAGAGCTCAGCTATGACTTCCTTTGGCCGTGCGTGGAGCTCGGGACTGCATCTATGCAGGTTGGAAAGGGGACTTAGCTCATCCACCATTGTGTGTTCAAGAGTCATCTCTACAGCTTGGTGCATAAATAGGAGAAATATAAGGTATGAAGAGAAGTAACCTCGATCTTACTCAGAACACGGAAGCTCGGCAGGGGGCTGCGACGAGCATTGCAAATCAGCGAGGACATCGCAACTTGATCGTGACAATACAGTATTTCAACCAAATTTTAGCTCGGCAATTTCTTTAAGAACAACACGTGCGTTACACAGCTCGACATGTTATATCACAGCAGCTCGGATAGGCCTTCAAAGGGAAATTACCTTACAGCTTTTTCTTAAAAAGAAATTACCCGACGAAGAAGAATCCAAACTGCGGATGCGAAGCTGCTGCAATAACAGTATGTGTAGTTAATTGGTGTGCAATCAAACATTTATATGATTCGGATGACCATATCAGGGCAACCCATGAAGCCTTTCTGTCTATTCTCTCTTGGTTGATCTCTTAAGTCGTTCTAGACAACTCACTGAAGCATTTGGATTGGTCAAAAGAATAGTTAAACCAATTCAGAAACCGAACTAGTGGCAGTTAACGAAGGCAGTTTCAACCTTAAATTGAAAATTTTTCAACGTATAATACCATGACAGTTATCCAAGGCGGTTTTCCTATTTTATGGTGCAAGTAGGTCTTAAAAAAACGGAGGATGGGAAAAGATATCTGCCCACAATGGTAGGAAAAATAACCATGTGGTCCC
This sequence comes from Lumnitzera littorea, assembly GCA_024138015.1. NCBI lineage: Eukaryota > Viridiplantae > Streptophyta > Magnoliopsida > Myrtales > Combretaceae > Lumnitzera > Lumnitzera littorea. The sequence continues at coordinate 7,687,456 of JAMXBB010000001.1, read as the reverse complement.
CAAACAGTTTGCACATTGATAAAAGTGGGAACTGTAAAGAATCAGACGGTTCTACCCTTTTTTGCCCGCATGCTAGTATAAGTAAGTCACGAATAAACCGTGATGTTACTCATCCAAGTTCAACCAACATATATCATCTTTATCCTCTCGTCCTGGACTGTATCTACAACTTGCGTGGGCAGAATTTCAAATGTAATGCCGGCCACCAATAAAAGGGGTTCTCTTCTACTGAAGATAAATGTGCATAACTTTGAGGAATCGTTAAAAATGATGATGATGGGCTGCATTTTTTATTTCCTTTCCTTTGATTCCCACAGACGGCACTGTTTTATTGATGGTGGTTCTCCATTGTAATACACGAGTATTTGCAAAATAAAACACGACTACGAGGGGTATCAAAGGATGCTTTGACATAACCATTCCAATATCTATGTTAGTCCTTATGTCATAAGAGTAAGATTGTAAAGTTATATGAGAAAAGGAGAACATTATTTCATATTTATAGTGGGTGAAAAGAGTTGTATTTGGATTCAATCTATGTTATTAGGTTCAAGTTTTAGGCCAATTAAAATAAGCCTGTAGCTTTCTCGTTAAAAAAGCCTTATCAACAAAATTAATCATGAGTTACTAATTTTATTCTAAAGGAATACAAATGAACATAACATTAGGAGCACCTTTTCTCTCCTTTCTTTTTCTATTTATTATCTTTTTCTTTTTTTTCCCAACAAACTTCTATCTTCCTTCCTTATTTTATATTGTCCATTCATGCACTGTGTTATACTACTATTCACTATTTCAACTTTTAATCCCTCGTCAATGAGGTTGCTCTCTCTCTCCCCTCCTGCCTTCTTTGTTACATCACAACATCTATATATCATTTTTTCTTTCATTTTTGCTCAACACATCTCAACATCATATATATATATATATATATATATATATATTGTGAAATTGATGGTTTTGAAAATTCACTAATTTTGGATGCCAAATCTAATATTTTTTATAGAGTTTTGAGCTTTATGTTAATATTTCTATTTATGATCATGTTCACTATATTAAAAAAAGTGATGTTGGAAATCCAGTGTGATATTTATCACGTTCAATGTTTTTTAAGAAAACTTTTGAACTTTACATAAGTTTTTCTTTTTTGGGTTAAAAACTTTATGGAAGTTACTCTTGTTCATGATGTAGTTTTTCTCTCTCCTTCTCTTTCTCTTTGATGTTAAATTGATATTTTTGAAAATTCATTACTTTTTCATGTTGAAATCTTTTTTATGGAAACTTTCTAGCCTTATGTTAATCTTTCTATTTTATGATCAAATTTACCGTATTGAATAGAAGTGGCATCGAAATTCGGAACCATGTTAAGGAAAGTTCTGATCTTTACGTAGACTATTATTGTTCATAATGTAGTTAGGTGTATTTAAATACAATCAGTATTGAACTCTTTCTTGTTAGGTGGTAAAGGTATATTTTACTCATATTTTAATGTGTGAATTATATATAATTATTATTGATTTTATAGAATTCATTAAAAAATCATATTTAAGTATTTTCATTTCGATATTTTAAGTCTTAGAGGATTCAGAGTGGAAATATGGTCAATTTGGAGGAGTTTTACGCAAACGAATGAAGTGTCAATCGATCTACGACACTTTGGAATTGAAGGCAGCCGACCTTGGGTCGACCTACACTCTACACTAGTGGCTTTGGAGCTCTACACCGCCGGCCTTTAGGAAGACAACATCCATTCGAAAGCCGACCCTTATTTTCTCTATAAATAGCCATGTGATTGATATTTTAGACAAACTTTTTCATCTTCTTTAGTGTTAGAGAGTCTTAGAAGCAATTAGGAGTTATTTTTGAAGAGTTTTTCTTTTGAAATTCGTGGATCGTTAAGAAAACTTCGTTTTTGCTGTGGAAATCATCCTTGGAGTTGCAATTGAAGTTTATTCATCATAATTACAAAATTGGTGATCTCCATTCTATTTATATATTTATGCAATTATGTGATTTTTTTTTTTAATTATGAACTTCTTTGCAAATTCTATTATAATATATGCTTTTGTTTTAATTTCCATGGTTAGCTAAGTTTAATTTGTAGGAAATTGATGAAACCCTAAATAACTGAGATGATAATTATATTCATGTTATAGGGTTAATAGATATATGGATGATTCATGATTGCAATTTCTATGATTTCGATTATAATTATCTATTGATTATAATTATTTGAAACACTATTGATATAGAAATTGATATAGGGTTTATTAGAAATTCTTGATTAAATTGATTAGCTAATGTAGGAGCGGCGTTAATTAGATTAATTAGAAATTATCCAGGGATTAATGTAATGTTTCGAGTTAATTATTCACTAAGACATTAGGAATAATTGATTTAGGACATTAGACAATCATAGTATCGGGAAATGTATAATTATAATTTAGAGTCCACTATTAATTGGAGATACAGAAGTTGACCAATTAATTAGAAGTTTAAATCCTTGAGTTTTAAGACATGATAATTTCACTTGAATGACCGTATAATTATTAATCTATATAACATGATGACGATTTGATTTGCATAACTAGGGTAGATTCTGTTTTTCTTATATTCTCAATTGATTGCATAGTTTTAAAAATTTTATCATAATTTTCTTTTTGATAGTTTTAGGGTAATTAGAATTAGTTAATTCACAGTTTAATTTTAATTTCCTAAATATTGATAAGAACTATTATAGGATTAATAATTTCTTAGTCTTCAAGGGATTGATTACCTTGCTTACTCTTTATTACTTGATTTCGACTTAGTATACTTACTAAAGTATTTACGATATATATATTTTTTAAGAGGATCAAGTTTTTGGCATCATTGTCGAAGAATAGAAATATTAAACTTTTCAATTTTGTTAGTAATTTAAGCGCACTTGATGATGTCTGTTATTTCTTGTTCTCTTTGTAAGTGTTTTATGCACAGGAGTAGAAGTGCTGAAATTCTACCACTATATTTTGAAATAGAGAGCACTTTGCATCAGTTGAGAAGAGAGAATAGAAGAAAGTGAGAAGAGATGACAGGTAACGATGATAATAATCAAATACAAGGAGTCTTACAAGCACTTCGGGACTATATAGTACCTTTGGTTATGGGTTCTGCCATAAGGAGGCCTACCATTCAAGCCAACAACTTTGAGTTGAAACTGTTCCTCATTCAGATGGTTCAGACAAATCAGTTTGGAGAATATCTTAACGAAAGTCGTGACAAGCATATTGTAGGATTCCTTCAATACTACAATACAGTGAAAATGAACAATGTTACAGACGAGATTATCAGATTACAGCTCTTTCCCTTTTCACTAAGGGATAAAGCTAAAGCTTGGTTTCATTCACTACCACAAGAGTCTATTACCACATGGGCTGATCTTTCATCGAAGTTTGTAAAGAGATTCTTCCTACTAGCCAAGATTGCAAAATTAAGGAATGACATCACCAACTTTACCAAGTTTAGTGGTGAGTCACTTTATGAGGCATGGGAGAAATTTAAGGAGGTGATAAAAAAATGCCCACATCATGGCTTGCTAAATAACCTCTTAATTGAGATCTTCTATCTTAGCTTAGATGAGACATTGAGGTCTCTAGTAGATGCTGCAGCTAGAGGTGCTCTAATGGGTAAGACCTATGACGAACCAAGTGCACTAATAGAAGAGATGGGTTCTAGTGCACATAATTGGCAAAACGAGAGAAGCAAGTCAAGAGTAGCATTGATCAATGACAGTAACACTATGTCTCAATCAATAGCTCAAATTTCAGCTCTCATTACCTAGGTAAGTAAACTCACCTTAGCACAGTCTTTTCACACTGATCCTATTACTTTTTATGAGTTATGTTCAAGACCACATTCGACTCTTAAATACATATCCGAGAATCCCTCCAGTTCAACTAGTGGAGAGTAAGTAAACTTTGTCAACAATTTTCAACGAGGTAATCAAGGGCCATATTCAAACACATACAATCTAGGGTAGCGCAATCATCCAAATTTCTCATGGAGGAATGAGAATAATGCATTTAAACCACCACCTGGATTCCAGAAGCGAGGTCCTGCTCAGAATGCTCTACCTTAGCAGAACCAGTCTAAAATAGAATAGCTCATGTTAAGCTATATGCAAAAGACTAACACCATGTTATAGAATCAACAGGCGACTGTTTAGAATTTAGAGAATCAAATTAATTAGATCTCTCAACAGTTGAGCAATAGACCATTAGGGTCTTTACCTAGTAATACTAAAGAGAATCCCAAAGGTATTAATGCTACTATGTTGAGGAGTGGAAAGGAAGTTGAAATGATTGACAGATGAGTTAAAGAAAAGGAGAAGAATCCAAAGAAAGGAAAAGGGAAGCAGGTAGTAAAGGAACAAAAGCAGAAGTCACTAAAAGTGAAACCATATATTCCTCCTGTCCCTTTCCTAGGAAGCCTGAAGCAACAATAGCTAGACACTGAATTTTCTAAATTCTTGGATGTTTTCAAGAAGTTGCAGATCAACATTCCTTTTGCAGAGGCACTTCAGTAGATGCCTTCCTATGCCAGATTCATGAAGGATTTGCTCGCCAAGAAGAGAAATATTGATGGTAACAAACTTATGATGCTTACGAACCTATGATGCTTACAAGGGAATGCTTTATGATCATCTAAAAAAATTTATCTCGATTGGAAAATAAAGAGATTAGGGGAGTTTCAATGTTCCTTGCACTATAGGAAATTTTCATTTTGATAAAGTTCTTATTGATTTCGATGAAAGTATAAATTTAATGTCTTTGTTTATTTTCAGGAAGCTGAGACTTAGAGATTGCAAGGAGACCCATGTTACCTTGCAACTTGCTGATAGGACTATCAAATACCCAAAGGGTATTGTAGAGAATGTCCTAGCAAAAGTACACAAATTTATCTTTCCAGTCTTCTCAAAGATCCTTGGTAGACCGTTTCTTCTAATAAGTAAGGCTTTGATAAATGTGTAGTAGGGTAAGCTTACTTTAAGAGTTATGGATAATCAAGTAACTTTTGATGTTTATGAAGCCATAAAGCAATTTGATGATTGTAAATCCTATTACACTATTGATATTATTGATGAGATTACCTATGAGTCCATAAAAGAGAAAGCCGGTTTAGATACCATGAAATTAGTTCTTAGGGATCTGGATGATTGGAACGATGACGACGAGCCTGAGGAAGAATGCAGAGAACAATTGTCAGAAATCAAAGCTCGATATTATAAAGAGCTAGGAGCCAATAATAAGAAGCTAGTCCCATCATTGACACAACCCTCGGTGCTTGAACTTAAACCATTATCTAGTCATTTAAAATATGCTTATCTTAGAATAGATGATACTTTGCCAATAATTATCTCCTCTTCTTTGATAGGTGATTAAAAGGAACAACTTTTAGGAGTTCTGAGAAAGCATAAAGAAGCCATTAGGTGGACTATTGTTGATATTAAGGAGATCAATCCCTTAATTTGCACTCATAAGATATTGCTGGAGGTTGAGTGCAAACCCACAATATAACCATAGAGACGACTTAACCCAACTCTCAAGGAGGTAGTGAAGAAAGTGGTACTCACATTATTGGATGCAAGGTATTATCTACCTTATCTCAAATAGTAAGTAGGTTAGCCCCATTTAGGTAGTGCGAAAAAAAAGGTGGTATAACTGTAGTTAAAAACGAGGCTAATGAGTTAATCCCTACTCGCACTATGACTGGGTAGAGAGTCTGTATAGATTATAGAAAACTGAATGATGCTACTAGTAAAGACCACTTCCCCCTCCCTTTCATAAATCAAATGTTAGAAAAACTTTCAAGGCATGATTATTATTTTTTTATATATGGTTATTCTAGTTATAATCATATTTATATAGCACCCGAGAACTAAGAGAAACCACCTTTGCATGTCCTTAGGGTACTTTTACCTTTAGGCGAATGCCCTTTGGTCTTAGTAATGCAGCCGCTACTTTTCAAAGATGCATGATGTCTATATTTTCTGATATGTTAGAAGATTTCATTGAAATATTTATAGATGACTTCTCGATCTTTAGGAAGTTATTTGACTCGTGCCTGACTAATTTAGGCTATGAACTTAAAAGGTGCACGAAGACTAATCTACTTCTGAACTAGCAAAAATGCCATTTAATGGTAAGAGAGGAAATAGTCTTAGGTCATAAGGTATCAAAAAAGGGGATTGAAGTTGACATGGCAAAAGTAGAGATAATAGAGAAGCTATCACCACCTAATTTAGTCAAGGGAGTTAGGAGCTTCCTAGAGTATGATGACTTCTATTAGAGATTTATTAGGGACTTCTCTAAAATCTCTAAACCTCTTTGTTTTTTTATGATAGTTATTTGCAAGCATTCAATCTATCGAAGGAGAAGCTTATTTCGACTCCAGTGATTGTTGCACCTAATTGGGAGCTTCCCTTTGAATTGATGTGTAATGCTAGCGACCATGCTGTAGGAGCAAATGAGGAGAGGTAAGTTATTTCATGCCATATACTATACTAGTAGAATCTTGAATCAGGCCTAGAGAAACTATGCCACAATAGAAAAAGAGATTTTAGTGGTCATATTTACATGTGACAAGTTTAGACCTTATCTAATAGGTTCTAAGATCATAATATATACAGACCATACCGCTCTAAAATATTTGTTTGCTAAAGCTGATGCTAAACTTAGGCTAATTTGTTAGATCTTACTACTGCAAGAATTTGACCTTGAAATCAAAGGTATAAAGGGAACTAAAAACGTGATTGTTGATCATTTATCTCGTTTAGAATCTGACTATTTAGAGTCACTCATTAATGAAAAGTTCCTTGATGAACAGTTGTATGCAATAGAGATCTAAGGATTACCTTAGTATGTTGATATAGTCAATTACTTAGTCAGCAAAATCATACCATACGGTTTCTAATTTGAAAAGAAAAAAAGTTTTTTACATGATGTGAAATTTTATTTCTAGGATGAATCATATCTGTTTAAACATTGTGTTCACCAAGTAATTAGACGTTGTGTGCCTAAAATCGAACAGCTTAATATAATTCAGCACTATCATTCTAAAGAAGCAAGAGGCCATTTTGGTGTGGAAAGAACTACAGCTAAGATTTTATCTTGTGGATGCTTAATGCCAAAGGACCGAAAATATTTCTAGGAGACATGAATTGCCATAAAATAGCATTTTGGTAATTGAGCTTTTTAATGTATGGGAAATAGACTTCGTAGGTCCTTTTCCCTTATCTTTTTCAAACAAATATATACTTTTAGCTGTAGATTATGTGTTGAAATGAGTAAAATTAGTTGCTCTACAAACTAATGATGCTAAGGTTGTAATTAAATTTTTGAAAAAGAACATATTTTCCAGGTTTAGGATACCTAGAACTATTATAAGTGACGGGGGATCGCATTTTTGCAATCGGCAGTTTGAAAAACTATTATCAAAATATAGAGTCACTTATAAAATTGCCACTCCATATCATCCACAAACATGTGGACAAGTTGAGGTGTCTAATAAGGAAATAAAGCATATCTTAGAGAAGACTGTTAATGCATCTAAGAAAGATTGGTCTTTAAAACTTGATGATGCATTATGAGCTTATAGAACAGTTTTTAAAACACCTATAAGAATGTCTTCGTATAAAATTGTTTTTGCTAAATCATGTTACCTACTGGTAGAGCTTAAACACAAAGCCTACTAGGCCATAAAATACCTTAATTTTGATTTACAAATTGCAAGTGAAAAGCAGTTGCTCCAACTGAACCAGCTAGAGGAGTTTAGAGAAGAAGCATATAAAAATGCTAAGATATACATGGAAAGAGTCAAGCACTATGGTTTGGGCCATTTGAAATAACTAATTTTTTTCCTTATAGTATAGTTGAGTTAAAGGCAATAGACAATCGCACTTTCAAGGTGAATAGTCACCTTCTCAAACATTATTTTGAAAGGGAAAACATGAACAATGATGCCACTATTGTAGTAGGCATAAACCTATAGTGAGGACTAGAAAAGTTAGGATAGCGACTATAAACTAACCACTTCATAGGAGGTAACCTATGTTTAACTCAATTAATTTTTTCATTTTTACTTTTATTTTTATTTTTATTTATGCAAAATAAAATTTAAAAAACAAAAAGCACATGCAAAAATCAATTAAAGGATGGCCATTTCAAATTCAAGGCCGCCAGCCTTCCTACACATACTAGCCATGTAGGTCACTGACGTATAAATGAAGATGGCCAGCATATAAGCTGATATAAAGCATGACCGTTCAACATTTTCTCTCTCCTCACTCGTTTGTTCTCCCCTAACTTCCCTCTTGCCCTTTCTCTCTCTCTACCTCTGTCATACATACTCTTACCATTCCCTCAATCCATCTCATACATATTCATTCTCTTCATCTTCTAAACCCACATCCGCTCTTTCTCATTTTACATCCACCATGCCACCCAAGAAACTCCAACCTTAGAGAAAGAAACATAAGATGACTGCTGCTTCATCTTTACGGAGTTCAAGTAGAGATCTATTGTCACATTAAGCTTATACAAAGTAGAGAAAGAAGAAACTACAAAGGATGACATTCATGAACCAGTAATACTTAGATTGGGCTCTTTTGCAAGAATATGGGATGGACGACAGGATCCATCAAATTGTTCCAAATAAGACTTGGTTCATATTTTTTTAGGTAAAGGAATCAACTTTCAAAAATATTGCCATCGAGTTCTTAATTACTTTGTAGCTAGAGAGAGATGGGAGAATGTCTACTATCACCTTCTAGGCTTATGGAGTGATTCATGTGATTGAACTAAATTAGATTGGTTATTTTTTGGGATTATATGATGAGGAAGAAGTGAATTTGCCTAACTCCTAGCCTAGTGATATGATTGTTGAAAGATTCTAATATCAGCTGATTCAACCAAGGCGAGATGATTTTGTATAATCAAAGTCACTTGCCATTACTTTTTTAGCAGTGGAGCACAAGCTACTTCACCACATTTTCGCCCACACTATCAACTGTAAGAAAACTAACCACAGTAAGGTAACCAATTTTGATATGCTTTATCTATACAACTTGATTTCTAGGTATCAAATTGATCTAAGAGTAGAAGTAGCAAATTTCATTTATTGATCTAAGTTATATTTTATGGTAGTTATATTATGGCATTGCTGAAGGGCATGGGGATTTTTCAACAACCTAAAGGAGATGAAGGTATTCCTTGTAAGCCTATTTCAACTACACTTTTTAGGGGTTGGGGATTAGCTAAGATAAACAATAAGCCAAATCTAGTTGATGAGGAGGATGTTTCTGAAGATCCTTCTACTACTAGAGCTTCTACTTCCTATCTTCCTTCTCTAGCTAGTAGTTATGAGTAGTTGAACGTAGAAATTAGGGAAGTTTGGGATGAAATTCGAAAAGAAAGGAAGAAGAACAAGAAGTTCCGGACTACTATGTTTAATATGCTAAAGTCCACTATCTCCTGTTCCTAGCCAGTAGCTGTAGAGCAGCTACATTATGAGACTTCCAGTGAGGAGACTAGTAGCTCAAAGCGAGACAGTTAGAGCCTTGTACGCATTTCTGTTGTTTTTCTATGTTATTTTTTTTTTATTTTATTTTTTACTTTGCAATTAGGTTATTTTTGTTTAGTACCCACCTAATTAGGTAACTCTACATAATTAATTCTACTATGTACTTTTGAGTGCACTTTTATCCTATATTTGCTCTTTCATGTTTCTTCGTGTTTGTAGAGACAAGTTTGATATGAAATACATGTTCTTCTTAATGATATCATGATTGGAATTCAACTTGCGAAAAATTTGAATCTAGGGAAGTACCTTTTTTTCATTTTCTATGAATTTTTATTTTCTTCTATTTCCTATTGTACACTGAATTGGAGACAGTATGGACACTATCTATTCTAAAGTAAGGGGAAGGAAATATAGGAAATGAATTTTGAATTGAATTGAATATCATGACACTTGATGCTGGTTTTTGTTTATAAATGGTCATAATTTCCTATCAGCTTAAACTTTATTTGTTCCTAAGTATCTAGCAATTTTTAGGCCAATTTTTTTTAAATTTTGAATTTCTTGTTGATAGCATCTAATTGTGATTAGCTTGAATAATTGACTCACTAAGGTGCCCTACTCACTATTGTTGTGATTTTTGTACTTAGTTAAAATTAATTAGTCAAATCTTTAGGAACCGAATTTACCTAGTTTTTAGCCTTAGAATTTGAAGTTTAAGAGTCAGTCGAGTCCTTAAGTGAAAGGTAAACATATTCACTTCTATGCAAGGCTGGTTAGTTTATTTTCTTTCTATTTGTTCTAACGACACTTTAACACTTAATGAAAGAGGTAAGTGAAGCTTTATACTTAGTGATTCCTATAAAAGAAGTCTGAAAAATTTTAGTGAGCATTCAAAAAGTTATAAAATTAGAGTCTTTACTCCAATAACTTAAGAAATTGAGTTAAGAGTATCCTAACTTAAATGTTAGAGTAAGAAAGTCCATAGGGGTCCCTTTAAAACCTGGTCACTTGGGTGATGAGCCCGAAATGTGCCGACTTAATGCACTTACTATTATGAGAAGGGTGGAAAGGTAAAGTTCACTATCTGAACTAAAAAGAAAGAAAAAGAAAAAAAAAATGGGAATGAAACATGGAAATTTTGAATGCAATTCAAGAAATGAATTAAGGCTTGTAATAAAAAGGAAGAAAACTTAAGGATAGAGTAGATGACATATGCTTTCACTACTTTGTTAAATTGTTTGTTGGGATAATTAAAAGGATAATATACTTGCTAATAGCCATGAAGTTTAAATGGGTATTTTTTCTTCTAAGACTGAGTGTCTACTTTTGAAATAGAAATCTTAGGCTAAACACTTGGATTAAAATCTATTTTCTCTAGAGTGGTTGAATAATTTCAATTGTAGTACTTTGATCACATATTTCGATATGAATTGAGCAGTGGGAATTATAAATTAGTGAGTCTGAAAGTGTGAAATATCCTATGCTTAGCTTTGCAATTGGAAAAATTTGTATTTTTAATGATAGATTGCTTCAATTCTGTTTATTTTGCTTAAAGACAAGCAAAAGTTCAAGTGTGGGGGAGTTGATAAAGGCATATTTTACTCATATTTTAGGGTATAAATTATGTAGAATTATTATTGATTTTATAGAAATCATTAAGAAATGGTACTTAAGTATTTTCATTTGGATATTTCAAGTCTTAGAGGATTTAAAGTGGCAATATGATCAATTTAGAGGAGTTTTATGCAAACGAACGAAGCTTGAATCGATTTACGGCACTTTGGAATTGAAGGTAGTTGGCCTTAGGCCAACCTATACTCTACACCAGTAGCTTCAGAGCTCTATACTGCTGGCCTTCATGCTCAGCCTTTAGGAAGACAACATCCATTCGAAAGCCGACCTTTGTTTTCTTTATAAATAGCCGTATGATTAATATTTTAGACGGACTTTTTCATCTTCTTTAGAGTTAGAGAGTCTTAGAAGTAGTTAAGAGTTATTTTTAAAGAGTTTTTCTTTTGAAATCCGTGGATCATTGAGAAGACTTCACTTTTGTTGTGGAAATCATCCTTAGAGTTACAATTGAAGTTTATTCATCATAATTACAGAATTGGTGATCTCCATTCTAGTTATATATTTATGCAATTCTATTATTTGTTTTTATTTTTAATTATGAACTTCTTTGCAAATTCTATTATTATATGTGCTTTTGTTTTAATTTCCATGGCTAGCGAAGTTTAATTTGAGAGAAATTGATGAAACCCTAGATAGTTGAGATGATAATTATATTCATGTTATAGAGTTAATAGATGTATGGATGATTCATGATTGCAATTTCAATGATTTCAATTATAATTATCTATTGATTATAATTGTCAAAAACACTATTGATACAGGAGTTAATATAGGGTTTGTTAGAAATTATTGATTAAATTGATAAGTTAATGCGGGAGCGGCGTTAATTAGATTAATTAGAAATTATATAGGGATTAATGCAATGTTTCAAGTTAATTATTCGCTAAGACATTAGGGATAATTGATTTAGGACATTAGACGATTATAACATTAGGAGATGTATAATTATAATTTAGAGTCCACTATTAATTGGAGATATGAAAGTTGACCGATTAATTAAAAGTTTAAATCCTTAAGTTTTAAGGCATGATAATTTCACTTTAATGACTGTATACCTATTAATCTATATAACATGATGACAATTTGATTTGCATAACTAGGGTGGATTCTGTTTTTCCCACATTCTCAATTGATTGCATAGTTTTAAAAATTTTATCGTAATTTTCTTTTTAACAATTTTAGGATTATTAGAAATTAGTTAATTCACAATTTAATTTTGATTGCCTAATGATAAGAATTATCATATAACTAGTAATTTCTTAATCTTCAAGGGATTGGCTACCTTGCTCACTCTTTATTACTTGATTCCTACCCAATATACTTGCTAGAGTATTCACGATATTTTATATATATATAGTCTAAGCAGGTCATTAAGGGAATTTTCTTTTCTTTTTTTTTTTCATTTGACAAAAGATAATTGTATTAAATGAATCAAATACTTCTAGGAGGTGTTTGTGCTTCAAGATTTGTAGTTTTCTTTCACTTTTTTATGCTTACAAGATACAAAATACTCATTATTGGCCCATCTTGTTCATGTTTTGGTTACTTGTCTTTAGTAACCAGGATTATCGAGGACATATGCAACATGATCTCATTTTATTAGTTCCAAAATGCATATAACTTTGTTTAACAAGTAATTAAATGATTGGGACTCAGACTTCTTTTAGACATAAGTCGAAAGGCAGCCTTCTATTATGCACATATAATATGCTTTAAGTCATGATGACATTTGATTTGAGTTTAAAATTATTTCTTATGGGAAACTTAGTTTAGTATTTTGTTTTTCTTTTTTCTATTCCTTATTAACATAGATGCCACTATTATATTATCTTAGCTAAAGTTGAACCATATAATAAGGTAAACCATCAATGTATTAACCCAGCACTTGATAACTCTAAGAATTTTATACATATACATCCTTACTTAAAAAAAAAGAAAAGAAAAGAAAAGAAAGTCTACATAAACATTTAGATTGAAAATTGATATAAGTATTCTATAAGTTGTTTTGACAACAATTCAAACTTAGTGTTTCTGTAAAACCTAAACTAAAAAAAAAAAAAAAAGGAAAATAGGTTATATAATAATAATAATAATAATAAAATTTAGAAATATAAAATGAGGGAAGGAAGAGGATAATAGAATAAAGACTTAAAGACATGGTATAGCTTATAATTTATAAGAGATAGTAGGGGCAATGTTGTCAAGAGAAAAAATTCAGACCTTGGTATGGCATGTAAATAGGCTTTAAGGGAAATGTTCAATCTCATATCTCTCTCTTATGTTATTTCTTGCCCCATCATTCCATACACTTCCTATTGTGTACCCTACCAGAAAACTTAAAGGAGAACTCTCAAGAACACCTGTAGGTACAGATTCAAGGAGTTAAAGGATAGAAATCAAAGCAAAAAGTGGGTTTTTGCAAAGAAATACTCGAAATTGGGTAAGTTGCCACTTGTTCTTTGAAGAAATTTGGATTTAGGGGCTAGGGCACAACAAAACTGGCAAATCTTCAAGAAAACGTAAGGATACAACAATATCAAGTAAGCCCTTCACCTATCTAACATAGAAATTTGTTTTCTTTAAGGAGATGTCATAAAAACCATAACAATTTCCGTTTTTGCAGCTTCATGTGTTTATAATTCGAGTCTTGGGTGTTTCTTATCAAGAATTACATGTAAGTATTATTCTTGCCCTTTTTCTTTAAAGAATTCTTGGTTTTAGGGTTTTGGTGTGGGTTTAGCGAAAGTAGTTGATGAGGTAGATGGGAATGATGATGATGATGTGGTTATGGTATAGATTACATATTGGTAGTATCATGGAGTGGTGTTAGGATATGTAGTGTATGTATGTGTTGTGCGGTTGCATGTGTATTTATCTGTGCAGTTGGGTGGTATGTTTATATTATGAGATGTTGAAAAGTATATAAAAGGATATAAAAAGATATATCGGGTGTGGTTCGAAAACTCGAACGTTGAGGCAAGGAGTTGAATACAAGTGGAAGAGTGTTGAGTTGAGTTAAGGATTAATGAATTGAGTTTTAAATCTAGTATTGTAATTATGATCGGGTTCTAGGAGTAGCGTAATGTTAGACCTCATTGAGATAGGAGTACTAAGTATGGGATACATGTTTGTTGATTGTGTATGCTAGATTAATGTAAATTAACCGGACTTAAATGAAACTTAGATTTAATTATTTGATGCATGTGCTTGACTTTGACCACCTACTAATCGAGTCCAGTGGTGTTGGTAAGATACCCGATGATCTTTGCGCAATGCTATCCTTGGTGAAGTCCCGTACTAAAAGGACCCAAGTAGATCTAAGATAGTTTTAGCAACCAATACTTATATAGTATTTATATATTGTATGTGTAGGGGTCATGAGTAACCCCAAGTTTCAAGATGTTAAGATTGTACTATTTATAGACTTAAATGACAAGATTTAAAATTGGTTGTTTGTTGCATTTATGTTGATACTCATGTATGTGCTTGGCTCATTACATGTATGTTCATGAGCATGCATATGTTATCTTGTACTAGCCATTAGCTCACCCTTCGAGGAAACGTTGTTTTTCAACTGCAGGTTTGTTTACTATTGCGGTATGTGGAAATTGGGTTCATTTACTATTGTGATAACAATTTGGTTCGTTTACTACTGTGGTATGTGGAAATTGAGTGGTCGATATTCCACTTTAATTCATATTTAAGGTTATTAAATTGTGGGTTGTCAAAGTTTATGTAATTATTTTGTAGATTTTAGATAAGTTATAAGTTTCTAAACACCTGACGTATCATTAGAGGTTAGGAACACGTGGCAAGCTATAGCATCCTAGGTTCTAAGGCATTACAGTTTTATGTGTCAATTTGTCCTTATCATAATAACTTTGTATATAGCTTACATTTATTGTTGCACCTGTAGTAGCCATGTGGCAAGGTAGGATTAAAGATTAATAAATGCTAGAGATAGTCCCATGAATGTTAGAGTTTTTTGTCTTTGAACATTAACCATACTTTACTTATGTATGTTTTTCAATACATCCTCATTGACAATAAGTTATCACATTTATGATGCTCAAAGAGCCTAAGTTGTGACCTATTTTCTTAAACACCTTTTTAAAAGTTTAGTATAAGTACTAAATGTTCCCTAATAATTCTTTGAATATACACACACACACACACACACTTGTGTGGAAAAGCTCCCTTCTGATAGATGCTTAACCGATTGACTAAGGCTTGATGGAATTGAGAAAGCAAGTAGAGATCCAATATCATCTTGTAACATGTGGTAATGAGATATTCCTTCATCATACCAAAGTTAACTACGTTGATATTAGCAGCTTTAAGGCCTTACCTATTAGAATGATTAGGGGACCATCAACTCATTTGAAATATGCAACCAACTCTTAGGGATTGCTTCTTCCTTTTTTTATTTAATTTTTTTTTATTACATGTGTGTTTTTTTGTTTTTTTCCTTTTAGATTTTCTTTCACCATTATCCCTATCCTAGAAGTCATAGGTAGGTTTGTTGTACTCATCTAGGGTTCCTACAATTGTAAAAGAACTAAGAATGACCAACGCCTAGTATGTGGATACAACAAACACATGCACATGCTATGCAAACGATATAATCATATGCATCAATACAACATAAGTAACAAATAACTCATTTTAGTATCTTTATATTAAGTGAACAAACAACATCAGGATTCTCATGATCCCCAATACACAAAGTCCTAAGCTAGGAAACTAGCACTACAGCCCCTAACATACTAAATTGGCATTAAAACTAGCATTATGGCTCTTAGATACCTCTAATCTATCAACATCAAGACACTAGTTATACTGCAACCTCTAGATGCCCCCTAAACTTGAACTAATATTGGGATGTTGGTATTGGGATGCTTAGACATGAGCCTAAATCTACCCCGAATTCTTTTGGTAGATAACTTCACTCGAGACATTGTCCTACCAAGTGTTACCTTAGGAGCACTGGTGTTACAACCTCCTAAGCATAGCCATGAACATGCAACAAACAAGATTACCATGTTGAATAGTTATTAGTCTAACTAAACTATACAAACACAAATAACAACCAAAGTTAACTCCTAATTCAATAAGGTAGAAATTTACTAGCTTAGAACTTGAAACTCCTTTTATGCCTAAAGATTTTCATATAAAATAACTTTTTTTAGAATCTATTATTAGATTCCTAGTTTCAAACTCTAACTTTGCTCTTAAAATTATATAATCAAAATATTTTATGATTGTATTGTTACACTAAGTAAATCTTCCTCTTAAAAATTATATCACATATATAAAACTATATATAAGAGGATTTATAATACAGTAGCATAAATGTAAATAATAATTTATATATATAAAAAGAGGAAGAATGAACAAAAAAAGAAAGAAGAAACTAAAAATACTCACTCAAAACATAAACAACCTAAATGATATATTTCATGACCATAAGGGACATAAATAACATACACAAAGTATAGAGGGTCATTTCAGCAATTAGGCTTTTGACATAATTTACTACCATTATAGACACTTAATTTTTGCCCCACTTTTATTTTTCAAATTAGGTAACAGGATCTTAAATTAGAAAAAGCTCAAAAAATAGGAAATTAAAAAAAACCCCAAAAATCAAGAAATTTAGAAAAATACAATAAAAATAGGAAAATAGGAAAAAACACAAAAAAATAAGAAATTTAGGGAAAATACAAAAAATGGAAAATTTTAGGAAAATATATAAGAAAATTGAAAAGTCACACAAAAATTAAAAAATAGGGAATTTAAAAAATAATAAAATTTTTAGGTTATTTAAATAGAATAGGATTTTAATTTAAATAAATTTGAATAAAGGAACGTTGGATCTCAGCCCAAGCTAACCTCGTCTATATATGTAATTTAATTGTACATATAGATAAGGTATAGACTAATGGCCTAATGGTAAAACACATAAACATTGTAATTGGGATTAGCTGGAGATTAGGGGTTCAAGACTTGCTATAGGTAGAGAAATGCCTTTTTGTCCCTTTCCTTTCAAACTCCTTGTTTTGCCATATGGTAAGCCGTCATTGGGCCACGTGTCTAATTACGACATATGGCGTTTTATGATAGGCTGTGACAACAAATTTTCTTTCCTGCATATTTTTCTCCCATTTTCCTTTTTTTTTTTCCCCTCTGCTTTCTTTTTTTAAAATCATATAGGGAATGGGAAAAGGGAGAAATTTTTTAAAATCCACACATTAAGTATAATATAGGAAGGGAAGGGGAGGGGGTGCGGCGGGCGAGGGGTATGGTGTTGTGTATGGTTTTGGACTTGAAAAGAAAAAGAAAAACACATAAACGTATAGCGAAGGGGTTTTTGATTTCCAAAAATCTTACACACAAGGGATGCACGTTGTCTCTCTCAACATTACTCTCCATCATCCAATCCCTCTCTCTTAGACTATACACTCTCACTCTCGGCCATCTCAATCTCTCTCTTTCTCTCTTGTCACTCTCTCTCTCCACTGTTAAGCTCTCCCTTACCTACTCGCGCAACCACTCACCATCAACCCATCTAATCCTACACCTACTACCACATCACCATTGAACCCCCTCATATGCACGTGACCCAACCTAACCGAATCCCTCACTCTCAGCTCTCTACTCTCTCTTGATACCCTCCCTTCATTGAACCACCAAGGCTTCGTTGTTTGAACCAACACACATAGGCTATGCTACCCGAACCTAAACACGCTGTTACCCACTGAACCGATTCCCTTCTCGCACAACCGACTCTCTCTCGACATACCCACAACTTACAAATAGCCACGTACAATAGCTCCTGCACACACGCACGCTCACTGACCACTCTTAACCACAACACCCATCCTCAACCAGACCCCCCAAACACAGATGTACACATCACTACACTCGATCCACGACACTCTTACTCTCTCACTCATGGACACCACCACTCCACCACATGACCACCTTCCAAACGGCTGTTGTTAGCTAAGGCATCATCCCTATACCCCCCTTTGCTAATAAGATTGACACAAAACCACCCCCACCCGTAAAAAAATTAGCTTGAAACCACCTAGAAGCACCTCTCTCATCAATTGTTCATCCCGACCCGGACCGACCAACTCGAGACCTACGTACCCCCAGTCCGACCTGTACCCTTTCCCAATTTGGTCCAGCTTGTGATTTAGTTTAAGTCGTTTTCTTTCTTTTAATTTATTATTTTTTTCTTTTATCAATTTATTTTATTTATTTCGTTTTTATTGTTTATTGTAATTTGTGAATGTATTTGTAAATGAAAAAGAAAAAGAACAAAATAAAAAGAGGAAAAGAAAAAAAAAAGAAAAAGAAAAAATATATAGTTTAGTTTTTATTTATTTGTTTTTTTTTTAGCATAATAGAAATAGATAGTAATAAATGAATAATAATAACAAATAAAAAATAATGAAATTTTTTTTTATCACTTAGAAAATTGAATTTTCAAAAATAAATAAAAATAAACAAATCCTTTCAAAACTAGGACCATTTTAGAGTTAAAATCCAATTTAAGACCCTTTAGGAAATTTCACCAAATAAGTCAAAATGGGTAAAAACGTAAACCTCGAATGTTTTTCAAAAATTAAAATTAATCAACCCACTATCTTTTCAGTAAATGAACTACAAAAGTCTGATATTAAATAACGGGTACGTAAGAACTCGTACGTAAGTACGGGATGACTTAAAATATGAAAAATTTTGTTTTTCTTTTCATTTTTGTAAATAGTTGTATAAATTAATTAAATTTGTTGCATGTAACATGTTTAGTCATTTACAAATTTAAAAAGGGTATATTGAAAAACAAATTTAAAATTAGAAAGTTAAAAAGTGGTACCCGTTTAGGGTTTAATAAATTAGCCATTGAACCTAGATCTTTGGTTTTTTAAAAACTGTTTTATAAATTGATTTTTTAATCAATAGACCGATAGCTAAGTTATAACCAATCTACCAAATTAGTTATAACTTAACTCTTTTTCTCGACTTCAGTCGAATGGTAACTTCAATACTGTTTCAAGTTGAAAAAAACGGTATTCTTTAAACCCTAGTCGATGATCAATATTAAATGGGTAAGGTTTAATATTGATCGGTTTAAAAAAGGCCTAATTTTATAAAAGTAACCGGGAGGTGAAAAACCAAGCTTGATAGCGATAGACCGATTTATTAGGCTAGTGATAGAACTTAAGAAATCGGGCTAAAACAATAATGTTTTAGGGAGATACAACTTAGTAAGCTTGAAATAAGGATTGTTAAGCTAGTTATTCCACTCTCAACCTTCCTTAATTGACTCGTGGAAGATAATAAGGCTTGGAAGAAATATTTCTAAGCCCATTTAGACTTTGTTTATCCTGAAAAGAAGCTATTTGGAATTAAATAAAGGTCATGGAATTGTTTTATTATTAATTGGCTTATTTTTTTTATTATATGCCAATGAACCTAACCAAACCCTATGGACCAAGCTCATGGTCCATATGGAAATAAGGAGTGAATCTTAGCCACTAGATCATCTTAGTCCATCCAACAATTGCAAATAATGCTAGATCTTAGCCATACATCTCATAGTAATCCAACGACTAAGACCTACTCCTAAAATTTATAAATAAAGGACTCCTCCTCTCACTTGAGATTATTGGCTAGCTTAAAGACAAACTTAGAAGCTATATTGAAGTTATTGCACGAAAGATTAAATAAGCTACTTAGTGAAGAATAGATCAAGAACATCCAAGAGTGAAAGACTTAGTCTTCTATCACCTGTACCCACATGAGTGATTGATTTGTCTGTTCTTCCTCCTACGCATCTCTCAATTATAACCATATACGTGTTTATAGATCAAGTGACATCCAAGATTGACCATCGCGTGCATAGCACGTGATTGACCATCAATAGCAACCTCACCTACATTGTTTAGTGACTTTACTAGGTAGAGATCACTTGCAAACAGCAAAGTCATAAACTGATAGATAAGAGGAAACTTCTAGTGTTTGGGAGAAAAATCCTGTGATGATTTAGTGAGTCTTATCTTTAGGTCACAACATAATACCTGTGAAAACGCAACAAACATCTGTTATTGAAACATCTTTAATTGTTCGTACTATACAAGAGAACACTCATAGTCTCAATCAGTTCCTAATGCCTTTGCATAATTTTTGCCTAAGCTTAGTAACTACTATTGCTAGTATCCCTGCAAGTACATAACCTACAGCAATTCTTCCTATGTTATTCACGTAAGCTATTTGACATAACCTTATTGTTACTAGTACTATTCCAATTGCTCCGCAATGGGGAACATGGCATGTGCAACCATTACAGATCCCTATAAAAGTTGAAGTTGCATGGTAAGAGGAAGGATTATAGCATGTGCTAATCAAACTCTTATGGATCTAATTCCCCTTACAGGGAAAGATACTAGAAACCAACCTATAAGGTCAAGGTTGTCATCATCTAGGTATAATGTTTAACTTGTTGTGACGAGCATAACTATGACACACAACACTATCCCAACACTCTAAACTAAAGTTGCCATTGTTCATGCTTTTTCATCTTAGGTGATGAAGGAAGATTTGTATAAGCACTTGAAGCAAATTCAAGCTTCGTCTCTTACAAGTATCATTAATCTAAAGCTACCATACTCGAAGAGGGTCATAGAGAATCCATACCTATTTTTATGACAATTGTAGACATCTCATTTTTGCCCTCCTTTTTACTTTTCAAATTTTTTTTTAGTATAGGTTAAAAGGTCCTAAATTAGGAAAAATATAGAAAAATAAAAAATTAAAGAAAACCCAAAAAAGATAATATTAAAAAAAAATTATAAAAAATAAGAAATTTAGGATAAATACAAAAAAATAGAAAAACAGGAAAGAACATAAAAAAAAAAGGAATTTAGAAAAAATGGAAATTTAGAATAATTGAAAAATCACAAAAGATAAAAAAATTGAAAAAATAGAAAACTTAAGGAATTTAGATAATAATAATTTCTTAGATAGTTTAAATAGAATAGAATTTTTTTAATTTAAATGAAGAGAAGACTATTGGAATTGAGCTTAGATTTAGATCTAAATTCGAATTCGAATTCGAATGTAGCCTAAGCTGACCTTATTCATACGTATAATTTAATTGCACATATAAATAAAGCACAAGCCAATGACCTAACGAATAAGCATGTGGACATTATATTTGGGTTTGGTTTGGGATCAAAGGTTTGAAACTCACTAGAGGCATTGAAATGCCTTTTATCTTTTTCTTTTTTCACACTCCACATACTACTACATGTCAAGGCATCATTGGGCCACGTATCTGATTACAATACGTAGCACTCCATGATTAGTCTAGACAATGCATTTTCTTTCCCCATTTTTCTTTACCCCTTTCCTTTTCCTTCCCTTACTTTCCCTTTTTAAAAAAAAAAAGACAAAAAAGAAAACACACATAGGGAGCAGGGAATCGATTTAAAAAAAAAAAAACACACACACACACACATACAGTAATGGGGGTGGGGTTTCTCTTTCTCTCATCATATCTCTCTCTTGACCTGATCTCTCTTTCTCTCCACTATCTCTCTCACCCTCATCATTTCTCTCTCTTGGATATCACACATACAAATGCGACTACACCTTTTCTCTCTCTATTGACTCTCTCTCTTAACTAACCCTCTCTCTATCCACTCTCTTTCTCCCTCAGCCAAATACACATACGCCTAAACATAGTAGCATTCCACACTCCGATTCCACCAGTGCCCTAAAGCACCACACCAGCGTCGGACCTACTTTCTCTCCCCGAACACCACCACCACACAACTCACACACACACACATACTCTCTCTTATCAATCCCAAACACCACTCGATCGACCTCTCTCTTACTACTGTCAAACTCTCACCCCTCAACCCTGACCTTATACCAAACCCACATACCCTCTCTCAATTGATACACATAATAACAACACCATATGCAATGCTATCCCCAACCTTTCTCTCAACCGACCAAACTGCCTACAACTACTAAGCGCCTACAATCCAACCACACCAACTGAACACCCCAAACTACAGCATACTCGACCTACTGCACTTTCCCTCTCTCCACCCTTACGCACAAGACCCATCACTACCATTGGTTGTTCTTCACCAACCACTACCAACAGTCGAGTTAGGCCATGACACTTTCCCTATACCCCCAAACCCAATTAGAAACATCCAAAACCACCTTTTCCTACTCTTTTTGGTGGCTAAATCACCTTAGGAAACACCATCTCCAAGCAGTTGTGCGTGACCTAACTCTTGACCCACCATCCAACCCAATTGACCCAAGTTTGACCCACATGCCCAACTCCGATCCAAGCTTAATCTAGCTTTGTTCTTTGTTTTGTAGTTTGGTTATTTTAATATTATATATATATATATATATATATATATATATACTAGTGTAATATGTAATCGTAAATTAAAAAATCTGAAAAAAAAAAAGAGGAAAAGAAAAGAAGAAGAAGAAAAAGAAAAGAAAGAAAAGAAAAAAAAAAGAAAAAGTATTTAGTTTTATTTTTTTCACGTTTTAATAAAAAAATACAAAGAAAATAAAAATAAAAAGTGAATAAATAAATAATAATAATAATAATAAATAAAGTTATCACTTAGAAAACCAACTTTCCAAAAATTAACAAAAATAAATGGATTATTTCCAAATTAGGACTACTTTAGAGTTTTCAAAAATAAAACTCAATATAGAATTCTTTAGGAAATTTCCTTAAATAGACTCAAAACGGGTAAAGAACGTAAATCCAACATATTTTTAAAAAACTAAAAAACGTAAATAAACTACGGAAGTCTGATCCCAAATAACGGGTATGTAGGCATTTGTATGTAAATACGAGATGACTTAAAATATAGAAAAATTTACATTTTCCATTATTGTAAATATTTGTATAAATTAATTAAATTAGTCGCATGTGATATGACTAGTTGTTTATTTGAAAAAGAGTATCATTGAAAAGTAAAATTAAATTTGAAAAGTTAAAATATGACACCCATATAGGGTTTAATAGGATAGTCTCCAAATTTAAATCTCTCGTTTTAGAAAACTGTTTTGTAAAATTGGTTTTATCATTAGACTGGTGGCTAAGTTATAACTAATCCATCTAATTAGTTATAACTTAACTTTTCTTGTTGACTCCGATCGGGTGGTGACTCCAAAGCATTTTTAAGATATAAAAAATTGGTTTTCTTTAAACCCTTGTTAAGGGTCAGTATTAAATAGGTAAAGTTTAATACTGATCGGTTTAAAGAAGTGCTAATTTTTAAAAATTAGGAGGAAAAAACCAAGCTCGACAGCTTAGCAACTTCACTAGAGACCGTTAAGAGGGTTAGCCACTTAAAATACTTTCTAAAATTAAGTTTGTCTTTTAAAATACCCTTGTTATTTATTTGTTATTTGTTTATTTAATTCATGTAACTAGATTGTCAAGCTTGGTTTTTTCCTCCCGATTTTTTTTAATAAATTAAGTCTCTTTTAAACCGATTAGTACTAAACCCTACCCATTTAATACTGACCCTTGACTAGGGTTTAAAAGAAACAGATTTTTTTCTTTTTTGTACTTTGAAAACACCATGGAGTCACCATTCAACTGGAGTTAGGACAAAGAGTTAAGTTATAACTAATTAGGTGAATTGGTTATAATTTAGCTACTGGTCTATTGATAAAATCGATTTTCAAAACAGTTTTTGAAAACCAAAGATCGAGATCTAATGACTAATTTATTAAACCCTAAACGGATATCACTTTTTAACATTCCAAATTTAATTTTGCTTTTCAATGATACCCTTTTTCAATTTCTAAATAACTAATCATATCAGATGAGATTAATTTAATTAATGTACACAAAATTTTACAAAGATGGAAAAAATAAAACTTTCCATATTTTAATTCGCCATGTACTTACGTACAAGTGCCTATGTACCTACTATTCGAGATCAAACTTCCGTAGTTCGTTCCCCGAAAACTTTAACAGGTGAATTGATTTTAATTTTTAAAAATAGTTTGGATTTGCGATCTTTACTCATTTTGATTTATTTAAAGAAATTTTTCTAAAGAGTCTTAATCGGTGTTTTATTTTTGGAAACTCTAAATAAGCCCTAATTTGGAAAGGGTCCATTTATTTTTATTTTTTGGAAAGTTGATTTTCTAAGTAACTATTATATTTAATTTTTTTATTTTATTATTATTATTTTATTATTTATTTATTCACCTTTTATTTTTTATTTTTATTTTTTTTTTGGTTTTTGGTTAAAACGTGAAAACAAATAAATAAAAATAAAACTAGATAATTCTTTTCTTTTTTCTTCTTTTTTTTCTTTTTTTGTTTTCTCTTTTTCTTTTTTTTTTTATTTCTTCTTTATTAAACTTACATTTACCTTACAATTAAACAAATAAAATAAAATAAATAATACAACACAAAACCAAAATAAGAAATGGGGAACTGGAACAGATGATACGCAGGTCAGTAGGCACGGCTCGAATCCAAATCAGGTCGCTAAATACGGGTTAGGTCAGTTTGGTTGGAACAGGTCAAATGAAAGGAGAAGAAGCACATCGATTTTAATGGCACCCTAGATGGCCTCTTAGCATGAAATTTGAATAGGAAAAACCACTTTTGTGTGGTTCTTATTACCAAAACTTTGATTGGTAGCAACACCTTGCTCTTCAGTGATGGTTTCAAGGGTGGTTGGAATTGGGAGGTAGAAGAGAGAGAGAAAGGTTAAGCATTACGGCTAATGGTGATTTGGCCACGCATTGTTTAGTTTGGTAGATGTAGGAAGTTAGGCCGATTGCTGTAATTGATGATCGATGGAGAAGTGTAGGCTTGGTTCGGTTTGTGATGGTTGAGAGAGGGGTCATGTGAGAGGATTGGTTTAGTTTGTGCTTAATGGTTGTGTATGCAAAGTCATGGGTGTGAGTTCAAGGGAGAAAGTGGGTCCAGTTGTATGTGTCTTGGTGCGTAGGCTGCTGCAGATCGTATCAAGGTTGCATGGTTCACGATGGAACGTGTTTAGGGTTGACAGAGGGTGGAGTTAGGTCATGATTGAGGGGATGAGAGAGAAGATAATGGGTTCAATGGTGCAGTGGCCAAGTGCTGTGTAGGTTTTTGGTCTAGTGTTCGATTCACTGTCGAGAACTAGAGAGAAAGAGAGAGGGCGCTGTAGTTGTACGCGAGAGAGAAAAGAAAATGTTCGAGAGTGTCTATGTTTTCTTCCCCTACATGTATGTATGTTTTTCGATTAAAGTGAGAGAGAGAGAGAGAGAGAGAGTTAATCGAGAGAGAAAGCCAGTCTAAAAAGGGAGAGTGAGTTTTTATTTTTGTGTTTGATTTTAAGAGAAAGACATAATGGAGAGGTTCGAAAGTGCAGCCCCCCCTCATCACCACCCCTACCCCCACCCTCCTTTATGTGCTCACCACCCCTACCCCTACCCTCCTTTACGTATTTGTGTGAGGGATGTGTTCGGGAAAGAAGGAGCCAAGAGTATGTGCTTGTCAAGTACCTCATGTCATAATCAGATATGTGGCAACATTGAATGTAAAATAAAGAAAAGGGTAAAAGACATTTTTATGCTTCTAATGAGTTTCAAACCTACAATCCCAAATCAAATCCAAATGCAATGTTCAAGTGTTTTGCCGTTAGGCCGTTGACCTATGCCTTATTCATATGTGCAATTGCACATATAGATAAGATCAGCCTAAGCTAGATTTAAATTTAAACCTAAGCCCAAACGACCTCCTCTCTACTTTAAATTAAAAAATTATATTCTATTAAACTAAAAATTCATTAAATCCTCTATTTTTTTATTTTTTGTGACTTTTCAATTTTTTATACATTTTTCTAAATTTTTCCATTTTTTGTATTTTTTTTTCTAAATTTCTTATTTTTTGTGTTTTTTCCTATTTTTTTATTTTTCTAAAATTTTTATTATTTTTTTATTTAATTTTATTTTTTTTTTTGTATTTTTCTTAATTTAGGACCCTTTAAACTATTGAAAAAAATAAAATAAAATAAAAGGAGGACAAAAATTAGGTGTCTACATAGACATTATTTTTTGCCATATTCATTTTTGTATGCATTATACTAAGGACATGGGGGAATGTTTTCATAAGGGATATAATGTAGATACGATCAAACCCAAGCTATCTTAGGATCCAAAGACGGGGGGTTATCGTGTAGGATACAATGTTTTCAGGTGTTATGGTGTAACTACCACTTGAGGTTGATTAGGCTATCTCACTTAAGTTTGATGTAACCAATGAAAGTGTTTTCTAAAAAACAAGTGAGGTCACAAAGCTTAAGGACCTTTTAAAACCTACTCTAATTGTATATACTCTCCTTCGAGCTTGAGTTAATACACTACCCTTAAGAAATTGCAACCCTACTAATCAATTAAAAGTTCTGATGCAATCAAGTTTTTGAAAATTACAATAGGGTTGCAACTTAAGGAGTAATGTATTAACCCAAACAATCCTCACATCTGTATATTTCCACGTACTTTCTTTTGTTGCATTGATGATTGATTCTTTTCCATAACATGTGTAGATCTAGAATGGCAGATAACCAAGCAAACAATCAAAGGAATGATAGGCCATAGGGCATCTCTAGGATTCGTAAGCAGATGCTGAAAGACAAGATTGCCTACTTAAAGGAAAAACTCGAGTATTCTAAAGCTCACAACTGGGCCTTAAGGTCCCTTCTAGCACAAGTCAATGGGGACACCTATGAAATGATGGAAGACCTTAAGGCTCGTATGCAAGACTTGATGTAAGGTTTTTTCCAATTCACAAAGCCTAGAATAAATATCAAGTTTCAGAATAAATGTTAGGTTCTTTGCCTTTCTTTTTTGTATTTTGATCTTTCGAAATAATAAAGTTCTCTTTAGTTCATTGTTCTTCATTCTTTAGCATTCTCTTCTTTATAAATAATCTTTCAATAGGCATTTAACTAACCACAATCCCCTCAAATTCCAAGAAATGTAAAATCTCATAAACTTGTAAATAGAATCCTAAAAATCACCATCCTTATTTGTAAATTATTTCTGGTAAACCAAAACTTTATCTCTCTCTCTCTCTCTCTCTCTCTCAAAAAAAAAAAAAAGAGAAAAAGAAATAAGAAAAAATAATTCAAAAAAAATTTGAGGAGAAAAGTTGTCAATGGCTATAAATCCTTATAAACTCAAGGAGCCAACACAAGCTTAGGCCTTTAGCCTACTTAAGTAGCTAACCTAAACACCTGGCTTCCAACCCATAACTTGGCGCATTCAACACAAACACGAGCCCTTTAGCCCATTTAATCCAAGTATAAGCCACTTAGCCAAGCATTTAATCTAAACACCAACCTTAAGCTCATTTAGGCAACCTACCAAAACATAAGCCACTTAGCTAGGCATTCAACTTAAACACCAACCTTAGGCCCATTCAAGCAATCAATCCAAACATAACCTATTAGGCTAGGTAATTGATTCGAACACAAACTATAGCTCATCAATGCAGTTGACCCAAACACAATCCTCATCCTATAAAGGTAACCAAGCCAAGCCAAAACCCTCGATTTATTTAGAAAGCCAAGCCTAATCATAAACCAAGCCAAAACACAAAGTTAAATACTAGGCCATGATTTGAGAAACTAGGGGGCAAAGCTGATATTCACCCTAGGCAAATAAATATATATTCCTCTTTAAGAAATTGGTAACTCACTTTTAAAAGGTTTAGAATGAAAAGAGGCAAACTATTTTCTATACACTAATACTTTGAGAGCTGAGCGACATAAGGGTGAAGATACTTTGGGCTTATTCCTTAAAAGAGGTCCACTTTGAATGTGATACGTAGATTAAGAGGAAGTTAGGCATTCATTTCTAAATCCTAAACACAATTATCTCTTGTTCACCCCCTTTGACCTATTTAGAGAATTTTCAAATTTAAGCCCTATCATGAACCACCCTACAATGGGGGAATTCGGAGGTTAGGGTCATTGATTAGAAAATAAGAGTAAAAGTGTTTTATGATTGCTTAAGTAACATCAAATTCAAAAATGATTTTTGTTTCTGATAAATTATTTTTCATTGAAATGAAGAAGAGCCAACTCCTTTCCAAACACCTCAAGCTTATACACATCTCACTCGAGCCACAATAGAAATCTATGGATTTAGGGCCCTAAATCACCTAAAGGGCAAAAACTCAACAATGGAGACAATCATTCTTGGGGGCAAAAGAAAAGAAAGAATAACAAGAGATAGAGGGCCAAAGTAATAATAATAAAAAAGGAAAGAGAAACATGATGAAAAGAGGCCGGAAAATTGGGCTTGGGTATAAGATGAAAGCCCCAAGAGATATATCATATCCCAATAGGGGTGGCAAAACTGAACCAAAAAGTAAGGAATCTAAGCCTACGTAGCCCTAGAAACACAAAACTCTAAATCAAATTCTAAAGCTTAGAAACCCAAAATCTTTATATCCACTCTAAAGTCTTTCCTACCTATGATGAGTCACACAAAGCCTTCCTATACATAATGTCACGCCTCGAAGCAGTAGAGTCGTAACAGTTCCGCCATGTAAACCATTCTAAGATAGAAGTTGGCCTTACAACTGCTATCCTAGACCTGATCTACACAAGGTATCCACGACTAACTCATTTTGAAATAAACAGTTCATAATTAAATAAATTGCTTACTTATGAATTTAAGAAAAATAAATATTCACATTAAATTAATTTGAGTGTATTTACAAGATCTTGCAATCTAATTGAGTAATTTATAAACTAATGCTAAAAGCTTTAAAATAAATCTAACTAGAGAATGAATTTGATCTTTTATTTACATCCTCACTCCCCAAGATCCCATAGTTGCTAGTGTCAAGGTGATTATAGGTCGCTTCATCGTTAACACTTGCAACAACGGTTATAGAGATGTGAGCAACTACAGCTTAGTAAGTTAGGACAGAGACTTAAAACTATACCACAAACACAAACAAGGTTATCAACCAAAGTATTAAGTGTAATGCATGTTCAAACAAATGCCATCGTACAACGTTGTCCAGCCCGTCGTGAGATTAAAGAAATTGCGCTCGTTTTAATCCGAGTTGAGGAGTTACCGTTAGTGCAATAGCTCATGACTAAACCCAAGCTTGTGCAATGGAGACACTGCTACTCTCGCGACTACCTTTGAACCATTGACTTCACTCTTACTACGACCTCCTCACCTGTCACTTAGTTCGACTAAGGATGAAGAAGGGACCTATTATGCTATCCAACACTATTCCTTTCAAAGGGGTCGGTATTTGGCCGAAGAATCCTAGGTTTCCCCTAATGGGTTGCTATGCAGGTTCGATTTATGTTTACAAGTCATATCTTCGTTAAGTTCATTTTAGGGTGATCGATCACTTTATATAATACAAGCCAAAACAATAAACAGAATCATAGCATCACTCATAATCAAGCACCACTCATAATCAAGCACATACACACAGCCAACTATCTAATAAGCACAACCAAGTATAATCTCAAGCCTCCAAAATACAGCAACGTATTAATCCTAACTTACTTAGATTCCTTGCTTGCTTACTAGAGATCTGACTTGCTCAGGCCATTATCAATCATCCCTATAATACCAATGTTGTCTCAATTTTTATATAAATGTTATAGATTAGTTTTTATCGTATAACACTTATTGTTATCCTTGGCTTAGGGTTTAATATGTTTAATTATCTAGGTTCTCAAATTTTTCACAATTATTTTGGGTTTGGAGGCTAGGTTTGGGTTCAATTTCCACATCGATTTCTAAATTAGGTTCTAGCTCAATTTCTAAGTATTGTTTTATACATGAACCCTATAAACTTGTTTCAACTCATAATATGAAATTAATTACATTACTTCCAGATATCCTAAATACCATAATTACCCCTAGTCAATATTTTATTTCATCCGGTACATTTAAATCCTTATTAGTATATCGAATTTACTCTTAATGTGAGAAATTTTTACATTTTTCATATAATTACATAAATTTAAGATTTTTATCAGATTTATTAAATATCCCTATTATTTATATAATATCAATTTTTATTCTAATGTCTTCTATTTACTATATTTCCAATAATTGCATATTATGTACTATCACTTATTATATATATAATACACATCTAATATTTCTATCACTCTAATTACCATCTCCCAACATCAATTATCATTTCAAAATGTCTAAATTCATCCTAAATCAGATTTTACACCTAATTACCCTAATTAATAAGATTAACTTAAATTTTACTATTTTTCGCTATTATTTATTTACTACATAATTAGCCTAATAATTACATCTAACACCCTAAATACTACAAGTATCATACTTCATCAGATTTCAATATCCTAAAACATATAATTATTTACTAAATCAGTAATTAATCATTTAATTACTTAATTAACCATAAATTACCCATTTTATGTCTCATTTTAAGACCTAAAAATTATCTAAAATTTTCAAAAATTCATTTTTGAAAAAGGGATTCGTATGATTGTTCTATATCACCTAAATAGTCTACACAAAAATTTTAGGTTCAAAACTACACTCCTAAGATCATTTATTTCTAAACCAAAACATGTTCGGTTTTGCATAATTTCTTAAGGACTATATATCACAGGACATATTTTCATCAAAATAATATTTTTTATAAAAAATAAATAGTAAAATATTCTAGAATAACAAAATTAATAATTTTCTAAGAATATTTACTATTTTTATAAAATTACACAAAATTGGGTTGGAAATCGAACTCACCGGTTTGGGTGGCTCCGGCCACTAGGTATGTCAGCCCACCTAAGCACTACCACCACCGTGTGGTGGTGGTGGCCATCCACTCTTAGTTGTTCGTCAAGTCTAGGTTCTCCTTAGAAGCCCTAATTGTACAGTTTTTTTGTGATTTTTTCTAAAACCCTATTTTACTCTCAATTTTGCCTCTCTAATTTTCTAAACTTCCTGACATAAAAAATGAGCTTTTGAAAAATTAGGGGTATTTACAGAGGTCTTTGGGAATTATTGTGCATTAATTTGATTAGACAATTGCCTTATCTTCTTCTAATTTGCCTTTTGTATTATTCTAATTTAATTAGCTAAATTTTTTCTTATTTTCCCCAACTGCTACAACCCAAATATGGATTATTCCTTATTTTTTATGATTTTTCTTTATTTTTTCTTAATTAATTATAAATTTTCTTTAATTATTTAGTATTATTTTAGCACATTTCACGTATTTTAATTAATTATACGTATTTCTACCTACATGTAAATTTATATATAGTACAAATAAATATTCCTAAATATTATTTAGGTCATTCTATGATTTTTAGTATACATATAATTTATCTCTAGCGATTTGTTAGTTATCGGAATGCATTTTATACATTTTCGATAAATAATGAGTGATATATTAAAAATTTGGAAATTTTTTATTCTTTTATTTTGTTACTTATTTTCTTAAATTCGAACTTATAGGATCACTTTTACTAATATTTCTAACTTTATTTGATAATTTAGTCTCGATCGAATGCTTTAACCGATCGCTCTAAATTCTATGAGTTAAACTTTAAGTAGCCGATTGTGGGTCTTACACACAATACCACCCATATGCAGTAAAAGCTCTTTCAATCTTTAAAAATGATTTATCTTTAATAAAAACTGTTTTTGAAACTAGGGCAAGCACACTTCTAATTTTTCCCTAAGGTTCTTGACTTGTACACTCGAGATAAATAAAAATATTTCTTCTAAATAGGCCTCATCATTAGTCCCTTTTGAAAGCCTTGGACCAAAAGCCTAAATTCATAATGTTAAATCAAAAAAGACCAAATGGATTGATAAAAGTGTGTCACTTACAAAATGGGCTATAATTTTTGGAATTGTAGTCGAGACCGAAATCTAGACTGAGAGTTAATAAGGAAGTCTTCTTCAACTAAACTAATCATGGGTTACCTTTTCCTTAGAAAAGGAATGTTTAAAATCACAAAGCCTCATAAGAAAGCCCTAAGGTTAAGAGCATTGAGAAACTCTACAAGATTACTAAGGATAGAGGTGGTTATAAGCTTGTTCCTTAAATAAGAATTTATACCATTGACAAAACTTTCAAAAACAAAAAAAAAATAAATAAATAAAGAAGAGAGAGAAAGTAAAGGTTTGTCACAAGATTCTTGTCCAATCCATGTTGGCTCGAATAGCTAAGTTTTCAATTCATGTCATCCGTTTCCTTTTCAAGGTGGTCACATTTTTTTAAATTGAACTTAGTAGTCTAGATCATTCTTCCCTAATTACAGTTTTTTATATCCTTTAACTCTTTTTCAAATCAAGGGGCCTATCCCTTATGAATTTTTTTTCATAAATGGTTTTTCAACAAAATCTCTATAAATACTTTTCCAAGTCAAGAAGTTTTTTAAAACTAGTTACTTTCCTTACTTTACTTCTTAGGTCCTTCACTCTTAGAGTTTTAGCTAGCTCTTAGAGCGCCGACCGCTCTTTTATTCTTTTTAGGATTTTTGCTAACCTTTAGGGCGCTATCTCGTATTCCTTTTTCTAGGGTTTGCCAACTCTTAGAGTACTAACCCCTCTTTTATTCTTTTTAGGGTTCAAACTAGCTCTTAAAGTGCTATCCCATCTTTTATTCTTTTTAAGGTTTTAGCCAGCCTTTAAGGCATTATCTTGTCTTTCATTTTTAGGATTCAAGCTAGCTCTTAGAGCGTTATCTCCTCTTGTATTTAAGGTTCTAACCACCCTTTAGGGTGCTGTCTTGTCTTTTTAGGGTTCTAACCACCCTTTAAGGCATTATCACGTCTTTCTAAGGTTTTAGCCAGCTTTGAAAGTGCTAGTCCCTCTTTCTTCATTTTCCTTTAGGGTTTTTTAACAAGCCCATAGGCCGCTATTCATCATCGATTCTTTTAGCGAGCCCGTTGGGCACTTTCTTTTACCAATTTCTCTCAAACGAGCCTAAAGGGTATTTCCCTTCATCATCAATCCTTTTAGCGAGCCCATTGGGTGCTTTCTTTTATCAATTTCTCTAAGGCACTCTCCTTAATCAATTCCTCTCAAACAAGCCTAAAAGGTGCTTCCTCTCATCATCAATTTCATTTACGGTTACTAGTCTACCAAAGATGCTCCTACCTAGGCTAATTAGCTCAAAAGAGCACTACTAGGTTTTAATTAAGGATCTTAGCCAGCTCTAGGAGTGCTTCACCCATTTCACCTAGGATAGTTAACTCAGAGGAGCACTTCCAAGTTTATTTGGAATCGATTCTAAATTTTGGGTCGCAAGTCTACCAAAGATGCTCCCACTT
Source organism: Lumnitzera littorea (assembly GCA_024138015.1). NCBI lineage: Eukaryota > Viridiplantae > Streptophyta > Magnoliopsida > Myrtales > Combretaceae > Lumnitzera > Lumnitzera littorea. The sequence continues at coordinate 7,653,881 of JAMXBB010000001.1, read as the reverse complement.
AGGTTAGTTAACTTAGTGGGACACTACCAAGTTTTATTTTAGGGTCTTAGCTATCTTAAGGAGTGCTTCACCCATTCACCTAAGATAGTTAGCTTAGAGGAGTACTTCCAGGTTTATCTTGAATCGATTCCAAATTCAAGGTTACTAGTCCCCAAGAGACGCTCCCACCTACGTTGGTTAGCTCAATGGGCTACTACCAGGTTTCAATTAAGGGTCTTAGCCAACTCTATGAGCACTTTACCCATTTCACCTAAGATAGTCAGCTCGGAGGAGCACTTCCAGGTTTATCTCAAATCAATTCCAAAATTCAGGGTTGTAATCCTTGAAAGATGGTCCCACCAAGGTCAGTTAGCTTAGTGAGGGTCTTAATTAGGTTGAGAAACGCTTCACCCATTCACCTAGGATAGTCAACTCAAAGGAGTACTTCCTAGTCTATCTCAAATCGATTCTGAATTCAAGGTTGCTAATCCCCTAGAGACGTTCCCACCTAGGTTGGTTAGCTCAGTGTAGTACTACCAGGTTTCAATTAAGGTTCTTAGTTACCTTAAGAAGTGCTTCACCCATTTACCTAAGATAGTCAGCTCAAAGGAATATTTCTAGGTTTATCTCGAATGAATTCTAAATTCAGGGTTGCTAATTCTCGAGAGATGCTCCTACTTATTTTAGTTAGCTCAATGAAGGCACTACCAATAATAGGAATCAGGCTACTAGACCTTTGACCCACAGTCAAGCCCGAGGATTGGAATGCCTAATAAGGCAATTTCTTCTACTCTAACCAACTCTTGCCGAGGTCGAGTATTTCTTTACCAAGTTACTCTTTATGTCAAGCCAAATGACTGCCTATTTTTCAAAGATTGTGTACCGAGAAATAGTATGCCAAGAAAACTGCTAACCTTTGCCCTCTCACATTCATTCTTGATATAACCACTTACCCAACTTCAATCTTGCTAAGATGACGAGAGAGACTCCAGACTGATCCTTAGTCACCCTTACTCGGATAAGCAACCTATCCATACACTTTTGTCTACATCCTCTAACGGCCTCGCCAATATATCATTACTACGTGTATAGAGCCACGTGAAGAATCTACTCCACTAACCATTACTTTTCTGGAATATTCATTTTTACCCTTTTGTAGTCTTATATGGTACTTCTTTAAGATAATACCTCTTTTGTCTTTTCCTTTTTTGGCATGTTGCCCTAAATTCTCGGCTATAAATACCTTTTGTACTTATAACTGTAAAGAACACAGATTGATTACCATTAATATACTTTGAGTTTTTTTCCATCTCTACATAGACACTGCTTGTCTACTCTCGACATTACTCTTATCCTAACCCTTGAGCAAGGTTAAGTAGCGAGTAATCTCACTGGACCGATTAGTACGTCATATCAAATTGTGTTGTGAGTCCTCAAAAGTTCCATTGGTGCATCATATCCATTGGAGCTGTTCATGGGTATTTGCTTACTTTTCATTCATTATTTATCCTTTCGCGCTATTCCCTACTACCCCTTTTAAGCTTTCAATAAGCTTAGACCCATCCCTACGACTAGTCTTATCTATTTTTGGTCACAGTCTATAGCATCTTGGTTTTAGAGCAGAAGTTTTGTTTGAGTTATAGTTTACATTTCAAGTTTTGTTTATACCCTATTTTACGTGTGTGAAATAGAGCAAGCTACTATGTCGTTTGATTACTGTATTTGTTAGCTATTACTTTTCTAGTTTGTGAAAGTGTTTGTTATATCACCTATTTGAAGAATATAAGCTTCGAATCTATAGAGAAAATGATTGACCCAAGTGTAAACCTTGGTGCTAGAGATGATAACAGTAGAGTTATTCCCTATAGATGACAGTCTCAAGGAACCCTAGGAGCACTGATGAGAGATTAGATGAGTTAGCTAACCTCTTGGTAGATCTAACTCGAGCTATTCATGCATTGGCTTTTCAACTGATTGACGTTGCACAAAACATCCCATAAGCTACTTAACCTATTAGAGGTCAAAACCCAACTCGACCAGTTCAAGGTAGAGGAGTAAGTGGATGAGTAAGATGAAGGATAGACCTAAGGGAACTAGATGAAGGGGACAAGGAAGAGTATTGTGAAGAAGAGTGAGCTAGAGTTCCCAAAGCATCTAACCATGTGAAGCTTCAGATTCTGAGCTTCAATGTATCTAGGAATACTGATGAGTATCTGGAATAGGAAGAGAAAGTGGAGTCTATTTTTTAATATTATTAATACGAGGATTACGAGAAAGTGAGAAGTACTGCTATTGAGTTCTTCGGAGATGCTGCAATGTGGTGAAAGAATTTTAAGGCTATAAAGAGGAGAGAGGTCTACTGAGAGATTAATACTTAGCCCGAGATGAAGAGAATACTTAGAAATAGGTTTATGTCGGAAACTTACCTACAAGATACTTTTACTTGGCTTTAGGAGCTGAGACAAGGAGGCCAAACAGTTGATGAATATGTATAAGAATTCCAAATGCTCATGATCCGATGTGAAGTGGAGGAGCCCTCAGCACGAACAATTTCTAGGTTTATTATATGATTAAGAGGTGATATTCGTGACATTATGGAGCTCCAATGTTTCACCACAATGGATGAAGCCATTCGAATAGCCCAGTAAGTAGAGAGGTAGAGAAAAAACTAAATACCAACCAGAATGCTGACTAGCCGACCCGGGCAGGGGAGTCACCAAGCTTTGTCAAGTACCGAGCCAAGTAGAAAGATGGATGTCTAAGCCCAGTTGAAAGGCCGACCTGATGTTGAAGTGCAGACCTGAACTTATGAGAAGGGCCAATGATCTGGTAGAAAGACGAGCTAAATCAAGTACTTTAAGTGCTAAGGGTTTGGACATATGGTTGCTTAGTACCCGAACCAACGAACAATAGTCATCAAGGGAGACATCCTGACACTATAGGTCGAAAATACTGATGAGGAACCTAAGGAAGAGATCATTGCCGAGAAAGAAGATGCTGAGAAGGAACTCATTGAAGAGGACGTGTTCGCCAAGGACTTAGACCAGTTGATCATGGTTGTTTGACGTGCAATGAACATGAAACCCTCACGTGAGGAGGAGCAAAGAGATAACTTATTTCATACCACCTATAAGGTAAATGATTAAGTGTGTACCATCATTGTAGATAGTGGTAGTACCAATGTGGCATCAACCGATCTTATTTCAAAACTAAAGTTGTCAACTATTGTACACCTGAGGCTATACAAGTTGCAGTAGTTGAGTGAGAAAGAAGCACTATATGTCACTCGACAAATACTATTGCCGATCACAATTGAAAATTACTCTGACTAGATTCTCTATAACATACTACCCATATGTGCTTCCCAGGTGTTGCTAGGTGGACCGTGGCTATTTGATAGGAGAGTTACCCATGACGGCTACAAAAACATGTATTTGTTCGAGAAGGATGGCCAAAAGATTACAATGAACCCGACACCGCTGAGAGAAGTTAACAAACTATAGAAAAAAACTTACTTGTAGATCGAAGAAGGCTCTGGTGATGAGTAGAGACAAACTCTAAGAGGCCGTTGATGCTGATGAGCTGACCCTTGTGTTGGTCAGGTGACTACTAGAAATGAAGGAGCGTAGTGAACTATCCATAGAAATAAAACCATTGCTAGATGAGTATGTCAATCTATTCTTAGAACAGTTACTCGAAGGGTTACCCCTAACTCGAGGCATAGAATACTACATTGACTTATTACCCGATGCTGCATTATCGAATCAAGCAACATATTGGATGAATCTCAACAGGCTTCTAAGCTCCAACGTCAAGTCAATGAGTTGCTAGAGAGAGGTTACGTTAGAGAAAGTCTCAGCCCTTATGTTGCGAACTGTGACCAAGAACAAATGAGGCCGGTCATTAGATGGGTCCAAGCTTACAGAAAGCTTGAAAAAAAAGGATTAATAGGGAAAGTGTGAAAGGGCAAAATGAAGAACAAAACAGTAAGTAAAACCCATGACAGTTCCAAAGGATATAACGCACCAATGGAACTTCTAAGGACTCACAGTACAATTCAATATGACGTATGAATCGGTCTGGTGACATTATTTGCCACCTAACCTTGCTTAAGGGAAAAGATAAGAGTGTTACCAAGAATAAACAAAGAATGTTTACGCAAGGAAGAAAAGTTCTCAAAAGTGTATTAAGAATGATTTGATCCCCTTTACAACTACAAGTACAAGGGTATTTATACCCATAAGTTAGGGTAACTTATCTAAAAAGAAAAAGACAAAAGGGGCATTTCTTAAGGAAGTAATATACAAGATATAAAAGGTTAAAAATGAATATACAAGAAAAACAATCATTGGTGCAATGGATCTTGTACATGATACTGTATACATGGTGAAGTTACATTAGCAAGGTCGTTAAAAGATGCAAACAAAAAAAGTATGAATAGATGGCTTGTTCGAGCAGGGATGACTTAGTCAGTCCGGAGTCTCTCTTTCGGCTTCTCGGCAAGGAAGATGCCGAGTAATTGGTCAGCTCGACACTAATGAGTAATTCTCCATTTGGCATACAATAGAAAAATAGGCAATCATACAGCTTGGCATGAAGGGTGACTCAACAAGGAAGTACTTGGCCTTAACAAGGGTCAATTGGAACAGAAGGATTTGTTGTGCCATCCCTCTAGTCCTTGGGCTCGACTATGGGTTAGAGGTTCAATAGCCTGATTCCCATCATCTTCTATTATGTTAACCCTTCTAGTACCGAAAAAGGATAGAACCTGGCAGATGTGTGTAGATAGCGGATATGTGAACAAGATCACAATCAAATACAGATATCCCATTCTAAGATTAAAAGACATGCTGGATGAATTGAGTGGAGCCAAGATTTTCAGCAAGATTGAATTGAAATCTAGTTACCATCAAATCTGCGTGAGATTAGGGGATGAGTGGAAGACCACATTCAAGACTCGACATGGACTCTACGAATGGAGGTCATGCCTTTCAACTTATTGAATGCCCCAAGCATTTCTATGAGACTAATGAACCATGTACCGAGGCCTCTAATAGAGAAGTATGTTGTGGTGTACTTTGATGACATCCTGATTTACAGTATCAACATACCGAGTTACTATAAACATCTTCGATCCGTTCTGGATATCCTCTATGTGGAGAGATCATTTGGCAATCTCAAGAAGTGTTGCTTTTGCCAAGGGGAAGTGGTATTCTTAGGTTATGTAGTCAGTAGAGGAAGCTTACAGTGGATGATGAGAAGATCTGAGCAATTGTTGAGTGGTTGACTCCTATTACTTATGCCAACATGAGAAGTTTCTGTGGACTAGCTTCATTCTATAGACGACTCATCAGGAATTTCAATACCCTCACTGCACTACTTACTGAGCTAACAAAGAAAAACACTGACTTCCAATGGAGAGAAAGGGAGGAGAGGAGCTTTGTTGAGATAAAAGAAAAATTGACCTTTGCCCTGGTGTTAATTCTACCTGACTTCAAGAAAATATTTAGGCTAGAATGTGAAACATCAGGCATTGGAATAGGCGCTGTCAACGAGAAGCTTAAAGGACCATAGTTAAATTACTTCGTATATAACAAGAAACTCTTGGCGCTGATCTAAGCACTGTAAGTATGGCAGCACTATTACTACAGAGAGAATTTGTTATATATATTGACCATAAGTCATTAAGGTACCCTCGAAGTCAAACTAAGTTATCAAAGCGGTAGGCGAAATGGGTTAAATTCGTTAAGGGATTCAATTTTATGATAAAATATAAGCAAGGAAAGAGTAACGTAGTTGCAGATGCTCTTTCAAGAAGATATGCACTTCTAAATGAACTGCAAACCAGACAGTTTGGGTTTACGAGTATCAAATAACAGAATTCTAAGGATCCACACTTTAGACCCATAATTGCACGATTTGTCGATGGAAGAACAATGAACAAGTATCATGTGGAGAATGGCTACTTGTTCTGAAGTGAAAAATTATATGTGCCAACTTGTTCCCTAAGGGAGCCATTGATCTAAGAAGCTCATAGTGGAGGGTCTTCGGACATTTTGGAGAAAGAAGGACCTATGAACTATTGAATGACCGATTCTTTTGGCTGAGAATGAGGAGAGATGTGCACCGAGTTATCGAAAGCTATGCCATGTACAAGAAGGCTAAGTGTCGAGCCGAGCAAGGGGAAGTGATGTCTTTGCCTGTCTCGATAAAGCCATGGACTAAATTGAGCATGGACTTTATTCTTGGACTACTATGAACTAACCAAGGCAAAGATTCTATAATAGTCGTTGTATATCGATTCAACAAAATGGTACACTTCGTGCCCTGCTCCAAAACTAACGATGCTTCGACTATTGCTTCTCTTTTCTTGTAAGAGATTATGTGGATACACGGCATGCCAAGAAGTATAGTCTTCGATAGAGACCTAAAGTTCTTGAGTCCTTTCTAGAGGATCTTATGGCATTGGATGGGGACCAAACTACTATTCAGTACTTCCTATCACCCTTAAACTGACGACCAAATAAAGGTGGTTAATTGCACTTTAGTATTACTACTCTAAGCTACAGTAGGTAAGAATTTAGCTGATTGCAACATCTACTTACCAGTGGTTGAGTTTGCTTACAACCAAATAGTACATGATACGATCAAGCAGACTCCCTTCGAAGTGGTTTATGGTTTCAATCCCAAGTTGCCCCTCAATCATACCCTTATACCTGCACCTATACAAGAGGACCCTGATGCCTAAGCTAGAGCACAATCCCTTCAGCACATCTATGACAATGTCACTTAGCACATTGATGAAGCTGCTAAAAGGATGCAAGAGAAGACCAGGAGTAAGACGGCTAAACAATTCCAGTAAAGAGATTTAGTATAGTTGTACCTTAGCAAGGAATGATTTCTAAGCAAGAGAAGGAACAAATTATCTGCCAAACTTGAAGGACCATTCAAAATCCTCCAAAAGATTAATGATAACGCCTATAAACTATAGATTGGAGTTGCTTGAGGACTATGGGGTTTCTGACACCTTCAACATTGCCAACCTCAGTCCATATCACCCCAACAAAGAGTAGATCGAAGACCATTCGGATTTGATCCCAAATCCAAATCAATTCAGAGGGAATAATAGGAATCAAGCTACTAAGCCTTTAAGCAGTAACTAAGCTTGAGGACTAGAAAGCCTAGTAAGGCGGATTCTTCTACTCCAACCGACTCATACTGAGGTTGAGTACTTCTTTGTCGAGTCACTCTTTATGCTGAGCTGAATGACTGCCTATTTTTCGGAGATTGTATGTCGAGAAACAATATGCTTAGAAAATTGCCAACCTTCGCCCTCTCACATTCATTCTAGAACCAATTACTTACCTTGCTTTAATCTTACCAAGATGACGAGAGAGACTCCAGACTAATCCTTAGCCACCCCTGCTCAGACAAGCAACCTATCCGTACACTTTTGTCTGCATCCTCTAATAGCCTTGCCATTGTATCATTGCCACGTGAGGAATCTACTTTATTAATCATTACTTTTCTGGAATATTCATTTTTACCCTTTTGTATTCTTGTACATTACTTATTTAGAGTAATACCCCTTTTGCCTTTTCCTTTTTAAGCATGTTGCCTTAAATTCTCGAGTATAAATATCCTCTATACTTATAGCTGTAAAGAATATAGATTGATTATCATTAATATACTTTCAATGCTTTTCCATCCCTATATAAACACTACCTGTTTACTCTTAGCATCACTCTTATCCTAACTCTTGAGCAAGGCTAAGTACCGAGTAACCTTACTAGACTGATTCGTACGTCATATCGAATTGTGCCATAAGTCTATAGATGTTCCATTGGTGCATCATATCCATTGAGACTGTTCATGGGTTTTTGCTTACTTTTCATTCGTTATTTGTCCTTTCGCGCCATTCCCTACTATCCCTTTTAAGCTTTCGGCAAGCTTAGACCTATCCCTATGACCAACCTTATTTGTTCTTAGTTACGATCCGCATCAACTAGGTTTCAATTAAGGATCTTAGCTAGCTCAAAAAGCACTTCACCCATTCACCTTAGATAGTTAGCTCAGAGGAGTACTTTTAGGTTTATCTCGAATTAATTCCAAATTTAAGGTTACTAGTCCTCAAGAGACGCTCTCAACTAGATTAGTTAACTCAAAGGAGTACTACTAGGTTTTTGTTTAGGATCTTAGCTAGCTTAAGAAGTGCTTACCCATTTCATTCAATTTGGGTCTTAGCCAACTCTAGGAGTGCTTCGGCCATTTTATCTTGGTTGGTTGGCTCATTGGGGCACAATCAAGTTTTCAACATCTTTTAAGGTCTTAGCCAACTTTACGAGCGCTTCGGTCATTTTATCTTAGTTAGTCAGCTCATTGGGGCACAACCAAATTTTTAACACCTTTTAGGGTTTTAGCCAGCTCTAAGAGCTCTTCACCCATTTTACCTTGGTTAGTCAGCTCATTGGGGTACAACTAAGTTTTCTCATCCTTTTAGGGTTTTAGCCAACTCAAGGAGTGCTTCATTCACGTTGTTTAGTCAACTCATTAGGACACAACTAAGTTTTCTTATGCTTTTAAGGTCTTAGCTAGCTTAAGGAGCGCTTTGTCCGCCTTGGTTAATCAGCTCATTGAGACACGACTATGTTTTCTCATTCTTTTAGGGTCTTAGCTAACTCAAGGAGTGCTTTGCCTGCCTTGGTTAGTCACCTCATTGGGGTACGACCAAGTTTTCTCATCCTTTTAGGGTCTTAATCAGCTCAAGGAGCACTTTGCCTACCTTAGTTAGTTAGTTCATCAGGGCATAACCAAGTTTTCTCATATCTTTCAAGGTCTTAGCTAGCTCAACCAATCCTTTGCCAGTTTCACTTTGGTTTGTCCACTCATAAGGATACAACTAGACTTCAATTCTTTTTTTAGTCTTTTAGCCAACTCTTAGAGCACCATCTCTCTCTTCACCAAAGTCTCCAATGAACCTAGCATAAGATAGCTAGCTAGTTATAGCAATTCTTAGGATAATTTTCACTCTTAGGGCAAAAATAGTCTCTTTTGTCTTTATAGCAAAATTTGCTCAAACTTCACCACAAAGAGGAGCAGTTGTAGACACCCTATTTTTGGCCTCCTTTTTTATTTTTCAAATTTTTTTTAGTATAGGTTTAAGGGGTCCTAAATTAGGAAAAATACAAAAAATAGAAAATTAAAGAAAAACCCAAATAATAATAATAATAAATTTTAGAAAAAAAATAAGAAATTTAGGAAAAATACAAAAAAATAGACAAGTAGGAAAGGTACAAAAAATATGCAATTTAGAAAAGAAATACAAAAAAGGAAAAATTTAGAAAAATTGAAAAAGCACAAAAGATAGAAAAAATTGAAAATATAGAAGACTTAAGGAATTTAGATAATAATAATTTCTTTGATAATTTGAATAGAATAGAATTTTTAATTTAATTAAGGAGAGAATCATTAGGCTTGGGCATGGATTTGGTTTCGAATCTAGCTTAGGCTGATCTTGTTCATATGTGCAATTTAATTGCATATATGAACAAAGCACAGGCCAACAACCTAATGGATAAATTGCACATATGAACAAGGCACAGACCAATGGCCTAATAGATAAGCATAAGGATTCGGTTTAGGATCAAGGGTTCAAAACTCACTAGAGGCATAGAAATGCCTTTTACCCTTTTCTTTTTTCATACTCCACATGCTACTACATGTCAAGACATCATTAGGCCACGTATCTGATTACAACATGTACCAATATGATTGTTCTCGACAACACATTTTCTTTCCCCCTTTTTCTTCGCCCCTTTCCTTTTCTTTCCCTAACTTTCTTGTTAAAAAAAATAATAAGAAAGAAAACATAAGCAAGGAAGGGGGAATCCATTTTTAAAAACAAAACATATACACAGCAGTAAGGGGGATCTCTCTCTCTCCCATTATGTCTCTCACCCTTATCATCTCCTTCGCTCAAACATCATACACACAAACGCAGCCATACCCTCTCTCTTTCAACTGACTCTCTCTCTTAATTGACCTTCTCTTTATCCACTCTCTTTCTCCCTCAACTGAACACACACATACCCAGACACAATAGTACTCCACACTCCGATTCCACTAACTCCCTAAAGTACCACACTACCATCAAACCTACTTTCTCTTTCTGAACACCATCATACACAACTCATGCACACTCTTTCTCTTGTCAATCTCAAACACCACTCGACTAACCTCTCTCCCACCACTATTGAACTCTTACCCCTCAACCCTAACCTTATACTGAACCTACATTCCTTCTCTCAGTTGATACACACAACAATAACACTACACGCAATGCCATCCCTAACCTCTCTCTCAAGCAACCAAACTGCCTACATCTACTGAGCGCCCATGATCTAACCGCACTAACTGAACACCCCAAACCCCTAACTACCCTCTTACACGGCCACTTAACTCTCACCAACTTACACACACTCCAAACCATAACACACTCGACCTACTACATAGTTACGATGTGCATGCATAGCCACTACACTTTCCCTCTCTCCACCCCTACATATAAGTACTACCCATCAACGGCGTCGGCTGTTCTTTACCAACCATTACCGATGGCCGAGTTAGGCCACGACACTTTCCCTACACCGCCCAAACCCAATCAGAAACACATAAAACCACCCTTTTTCACTCTTTTTGGTGGCTAAATCACCCAAGGAAATGCCCTCTCCAAGTTGTTGCGTACGACTCGACCTATAACTTGCCATCCGACTTGCTCCAACTCGAGATTCAACCTAATTGACCTAGGTCCGACCTGCATGTCCAGCACCAATACAAGCTTGATCCAACTTTGTTCTTTGTTTTGTAGTTTGGTTATTGTAATATTATTTATTTATTATATATACTAGTGTAATATGAAATCGTAAATTTAAAAAAATTCCAAAAAAAAAAGAGGAAAAGAAAAGAAGAAGAAGCAAAAAGAAAGAAAGAAAGAAAAGAAAATAGAAAAAGTATTTAGTTTTATTTATTTTCACATTTTAATGAAAAAATACAAATATAATAAAAATAAAAAGTAAATAAATAAATAATAATAATAAATAAAGTTATCACTTAGAAAACCAACTTTTGAAAAATAAACAAAAATTAATGGACTATTTCCAAATTAGGATTACTTTAGAGTTTCCAAAAAAAAAAATACCGATTTAGGACCCTTTAGGAAATTTCCTTAAATAGACTCAAAACGGGTAAGCAACATAAATCTGGCCTTTTTTAAAAAAACTAAAATCAATTCAACCGGCTAATGTTTTTGGTAAACGAACTACAAAAGTCTGATCTCGAATAGCAGATACCTAGGCACTCGTACGTAAGTATAGGATAACTAAAAATATGGAAAATTTTATTTTTTCCATTTTGTAAATATTTGTGTAAATTAATTAAATTAGTCACATGTGATATGACTAGTTGTTTATTTGGAAAAATGGGTATTATTGACAAGCAAAATTAAATTTGGGAAGTTAAAAAGTGGCACCCGTATAGGGTTTAATAGGATAGCCCTTAGATCAAGATCTCTCATTTTAGAAAACCGTTTTGTAAACTAGGAAAAATGGGTATTATTGATCAAGATCTCTCATTTGGAAAAACCGTTTTCTAATCAAGTAGTGACTCCAAAGCATTTTTAAGATATAAAAAATCAATTTTCTTTAAATCCTAGTTGAGGGTCAGTATTAAACTAAGAAGGTTTAATACTAATTGACTTAAAGAAGCCTTCATTTTTAAAACTAAGAGAAAAAAACCAAGCTCAACAACAATCATTCACAAGATCGAAGTGATCTCAATTGTAATGAGTCAAAGCGACTCTACAGCAGGCTTTACAACCATAACACCTCTTCCATAGGGTCGAGGTTGATGCAACCCCATCTATGAATGATTGAAATGTTCATATCATGGTAGCTATAGTCACTTAGTGAAAACATTTGCTCCTGAGCACACTGTGGGTGCAATACCCATTTTTATGATAATCATTCACGAGATAGAACCAATCTTAGGTATGACAAGTCAAAGTGACTCCATAGTAGGCTTGGCAACCGTAACGCCTCTTTCACAGAGTCGAGGTTGAAGCAACCTCATCCATGTATGATTGAAAAGATTGTATCATGGTAGTTGCTATCACTTACTTAAAGCATTCACTCTTAAGTATGTAGCGAGCAATGCCCATTTATGCAATATCATTCATGAGATCAAGGTGATCTCAGTTGTGATGAGTTTAGGTGACTCCATAATAGGCATGATAGTTGTAATGCCTTTTTCAAACTATCAAGATTGAAGCAAACTGCTTCATGAATGATTGAAGTAATAGTATCATAGTAGCTATCATTACTCGGTAAAAGCATTGGCTCTTGAGTATGCAATGGGGATTACCCATTTTTGCAATATCATTCATGAAATCAAAGTGATCTCAATTATAACGAGTCCAAGTGACTCTATAATAGGCTTGGTAGCCATTACACCTTTTTCACAAAATTAAGGCTAAAGCGACCTCATCCATGAATGATTGAATTGATCATATCACGATTGATGTATTTACTTAATGGAAGCACTTGCTTTTAGGCACATGGTAGGTATAATACTCATTTCTCTAACCATAATCCATGAAATTCAAATGGTTTCGACTAACATATTGAAGCGACTCCACAATAGGTTTAGCAACATTAATGCCTTCCCATATGGTCGAAGTTGAAGCACCCTCATCCGCGAGTAATCATAGCAGTCATATCCTAGTGGCTATAATCACTCAATAGAAGCATTCACTCTTGAACATATAATGGGCATATTACTGTTTCTAGACCTTCATTTAGTTATAAAGATGAAGTGACCTCATCTATCAGTGGTCACAATAACCTTCTTATGGTAGTTTCCATTGCTTGGTAGAAGCACTCACTCCTAAGCTTGCAACAAGCATGATGCCTTTCGGCAACTTTATTCAACTATAAGGTTGAATTGACCTCGACTGTACTAGATCCACATAGTAGACTTGGTAACCATAACGTTACTTCATTGAAAAGTTGTAGTCATTTTCAATTAATCACAATATTGAAATGAACTCAATATGTAACGTGAAGACAAAACCATGACACGCTTGGTAGCTTTAACACCTCATTTCACCTTTTAGAAAGTGAAAGTGACACCAAGATGATGTAGCAATTCAAAATCATTCCTAAGATTAAGTTGATCTCANCCTCAACCCTAACCTTATACTGAACCTACATTCCTTCTCTCAGTTGATACACACAACAATAACACTACACGCAATGCCATCCCTAACCTCTCTCTCAAGCAACCAAACTGCCTACATCTACTGAGCGCCCATGATCTAACCGCACTAACTGAACACCCCAAACCCCTAACTACCCTCTTACACGGCCACTTAACTCTCACCAACTTACACACACTCCAAACCATAACACACTCGACCTACTACATAGTTACGATGTGCATGCATAGCCACTACACTTTCCCTCTCTCCACCCCTACATATAAGTACTACCCATCAACGGCGTCGGCTGTTCTTTACCAACCATTACCGATGGCCGAGTTAGGCCACGACACTTTCCCTACACCGCCCAAACCCAATCAGAAACACATAAAACCACCCTTTTTCACTCTTTTTGGTGGCTAAATCACCCAAGGAAATGCCCTCTCCAAGTTGTTGCGTACGACTCGACCTATAACTTGCCATCCGACTTGCTCCAACTCGAGATTCAACCTAATTGACCTAGGTCCGACCTGCATGTCCAGCACCAATACAAGCTTGATCCAACTTTGTTCTTTGTTTTGTAGTTTGGTTATTGTAATATTATTTATTTATTATATATACTAGTGTAATATGAAATCGTAAATTTAAAAAAATTCCAAAAAAAAAAGAGGAAAAGAAAAGAAGAAGAAGCAAAAAGAAAGAAAGAAAGAAAAGAAAATAGAAAAAGTATTTAGTTTTATTTATTTTCACATTTTAATGAAAAAATACAAATATAATAAAAATAAAAAGTAAATAAATAAATAATAATAATAAATAAAGTTATCACTTAGAAAACCAACTTTTGAAAAATAAACAAAAATTAATGGACTATTTCCAAATTAGGATTACTTTAGAGTTTCCAAAAAAAAAAATACCGATTTAGGACCCTTTAGGAAATTTCCTTAAATAGACTCAAAACGGGTAAGCAACATAAATCTGGCCTTTTTTAAAAAAACTAAAATCAATTCAACCGGCTAATGTTTTTGGTAAACGAACTACAAAAGTCTGATCTCGAATAGCAGATACCTAGGCACTCGTACGTAAGTATAGGATAACTAAAAATATGGAAAATTTTATTTTTTCCATTTTGTAAATATTTGTGTAAATTAATTAAATTAGTCACATGTGATATGACTAGTTGTTTATTTGGAAAAATGGGTATTATTGACAAGCAAAATTAAATTTGGGAAGTTAAAAAGTGGCACCCGTATAGGGTTTAATAGGATAGCCCTTAGATCAAGATCTCTCATTTTAGAAAACCGTTTTGTAAACTAGGAAAAATGGGTATTATTGATCAAGATCTCTCATTTGGAAAAACCGTTTTCTAATCAAGTAGTGACTCCAAAGCATTTTTAAGATATAAAAAATCAATTTTCTTTAAATCCTAGTTGAGGGTCAGTATTAAACTAAGAAGGTTTAATACTAATTGACTTAAAGAAGCCTTCATTTTTAAAACTAAGAGAAAAAAACCAAGCTCAACAACAATCATTCACAAGATCGAAGTGATCTCAATTGTAATGAGTCAAAGCGACTCTACAGCAGGCTTTACAACCATAACACCTCTTCCATAGGGTCGAGGTTGATGCAACCCCATCTATGAATGATTGAAATGTTCATATCATGGTAGCTATAGTCACTTAGTGAAAACATTTGCTCCTGAGCACACTGTGGGTGCAATACCCATTTTTATGATAATCATTCACGAGATAGAACCAATCTTAGGTATGACAAGTCAAAGTGACTCCATAGTAGGCTTGGCAACCGTAACGCCTCTTTCACAGAGTCGAGGTTGAAGCAACCTCATCCATGTATGATTGAAAAGATTGTATCATGGTAGTTGCTATCACTTACTTAAAGCATTCACTCTTAAGTATGTAGCGAGCAATGCCCATTTATGCAATATCATTCATGAGATCAAGGTGATCTCAGTTGTGATGAGTTTAGGTGACTCCATAATAGGCATGATAGTTGTAATGCCTTTTTCAAACTATCAAGATTGAAGCAAACTGCTTCATGAATGATTGAAGTAATAGTATCATAGTAGCTATCATTACTCGGTAAAAGCATTGGCTCTTGAGTATGCAATGGGGATTACCCATTTTTGCAATATCATTCATGAAATCAAAGTGATCTCAATTATAACGAGTCCAAGTGACTCTATAATAGGCTTGGTAGCCATTACACCTTTTTCACAAAATTAAGGCTAAAGCGACCTCATCCATGAATGATTGAATTGATCATATCACGATTGATGTATTTACTTAATGGAAGCACTTGCTTTTAGGCACATGGTAGGTATAATACTCATTTCTCTAACCATAATCCATGAAATTCAAATGGTTTCGACTAACATATTGAAGCGACTCCACAATAGGTTTAGCAACATTAATGCCTTCCCATATGGTCGAAGTTGAAGCACCCTCATCCGCGAGTAATCATAGCAGTCATATCCTAGTGGCTATAATCACTCAATAGAAGCATTCACTCTTGAACATATAATGGGCATATTACTGTTTCTAGACCTTCATTTAGTTATAAAGATGAAGTGACCTCATCTATCAGTGGTCACAATAACCTTCTTATGGTAGTTTCCATTGCTTGGTAGAAGCACTCACTCCTAAGCTTGCAACAAGCATGATGCCTTTCGGCAACTTTATTCAACTATAAGGTTGAATTGACCTCGACTGTACTAGATCCACATAGTAGACTTGGTAACCATAACGTTACTTCATTGAAAAGTTGTAGTCATTTTCAATTAATCACAATATTGAAATGAACTCAATATGTAACGTGAAGACAAAACCATGACACGCTTGGTAGCTTTAACACCTCATTTCACCTTTTAGAAAGTGAAAGTGACACCAAGATGATGTAGCAATTCAAAATCATTCCTAAGATTAAGTTGATCTCAACTATGATGAGTTGAAGCAACTCCATAGCATGCTTAACAGTTCTGACACCTTTTTTCACAAAATCAAGATTGAAGCAACCTCCTCCATGAATGATCGAAGTGATCATGTCATAGTAGCTATTATCACTCGATAGAAGCATTGACTCCTGAGTATGCAACAAACACTACCCATTTTTGCAAATCACCTATGAGATTAAGGTGATCTCAATTATAATGAGTTGAAGTGACTCCAGAATGAGGTTGGCAACCATTATACCTTTTTCATAAAATCGACGTTGAAGCAACCTCATCTATGAATGATCGAAGTGATCATATTATGATAGATATAGCTACTTAGTGGAAGCATTTGCTTCTAAGCACACAATAGGTGAAATACCCATTTTTGTGGCAATCGTTCAAAAATTGAAATGGTTTCAACTATGACGAGTTGAAGCAACTCCATAGTAAGCTTGACAACCAGAATGCCTTCCAATAGGGTCAAAGTTAAAGCACCCTCATCAATGAGTAATCAAAGCAATCGTATCATAGTGGCTATAATCACTCAATAGAAGCATTTGGTCTTGAGCATACAGGAAGATTATTACGGTTTCTATACCTTCATTTAATTATAAAGATGAAGTGACCTCATCCATGAATGGTCACAATAAACATCTTGTGGTAGTTTCCATTGCTTGGTAGAAGCACTCACTCCTAAGCTTGCGACAAGCATAATGCCTCTTGGCAACTTTATTCAGCTCTAGGGTTGAATTGACTTTAGCTATGCTAGATCCCTATAGTGGACTTAGCAGCCATAACGTCACTTCAATGAAAAGTCACAGTCATTTTCAGTTGATCACAATATTGAAGTGAACTCAATATGCAAGGTGAAGACAAAACCATGAAGTGCTTAGTAGCTTTAACACCTCCATTCACTTTTCGAAAGTGAAAGTGACACCGAGCTGATGCAGCAGTTCAAAACGAACATAAGGCAAAATACTTATGAAGAATAGTGAAAGAGTGGTCATTAGTAGCTTCAAAGGTCGAGACAACCTAATGACAAACATTGAGATTGAAGTGATCCCTTTTACAAGAAGTTGAAGCGACTATTTAATAATAAACTAGTGCTATTCAAGTATGATGTCTCCCAATGATGAACTTTTGATTTGAAAGATGCACCTTTGAAAGGAGAAAACTGAAGTACTTTCACCCTTCTTCAAGGTACTTTTCCTATAACCAAGATCAAAGAAACAATAGTCGAATTGATTCCACATGTACTCAATTGTAATATTAATCCACCTTAAACATGTGACTAATCTTTAAGAGTTGAAGTGACTCCTCTGAATCCATCCTGTGACTACTTGGTCTAGATCATGATGCTCCTAAGCAAAGCTACCTAAGGAGTTGAATTAACTCCATTGACTTCATTTTGTTGTCATTTGACTATGACCCCTATCATCTTTAAGCATGTAATCAGCCTTAAAGGAGTTGAAGTAACTTCAATGAATTGGTTTTATAATTACTTGGTTATGATACCATCATTTTTAGAATAACATCTAATCTTAAGAGAGTTAAAATGACATTTATGAATTCATTGAATGATGAGTTGCTGCCCCACCATGAAATGATGTACCACCAAATGGGGGGAAAGAAGCTAACACTTAACTTAAGCATGCAAGCGAACTTTTGATGAGGGCTTGATACTCATATGAGTACAAAGCTTAAGATTGATGATCATTGCTAACTATGATCCCCTTTCTTTGTTCGTGTAAATATGTTATCCAATGACGATGAAGACATGTGGAGCACCCATCATGCTTAGGTAGAGTTGTGGCGTTGTGGTCTCACCTAATATTCAGGGTAACACTTGAAGCATAAGTGCTACCTAGATGTAGCAATGATGTCATCGAGTGTTGATAAAAGAACACTTGAAGACTTAGCTAATAAAGCCTTGATATGGGATGCAAAGATAGCATTAAGGTTATTCCAACCCTTATGACATAACACCATGCATTGCTAGAAAAGTAGTTGAAGTTTGAGTTAGGTGTCATAACTTTGAGCTAAGTTCTAATCGGGGATTATGTCATGACCCTAAGGGAGGCTTAATAGGATTGTCTAAAATTTTCATATTACGTGTACTCCCGTAATACAAAAACCGTCTTATAAGCTAGAGATTGTAAGACTCTAAACAATTAGTCACTAAAGTTTTCAATTTTAATTAATTAACTTACTATAAAATATAATGACTATGGTTATGGATATCCGATAGGCCATAGTCCATCAGAACCGTAAAAAATCGATATCCCTTACCAAGTGCTAAGATAAGATAAAAAAACTTACTCATTTACGAGAAATACTACATAATTTTATCATATGAATATAGTTTACATAAATTATTTATGTACCGCTATACACTTTACAATTAACCTTAACATTGCCAAACCTTTCTTTAGTTTGTACTTTGCTCTCAAGCTTATCCAAATCCTTGCTTACAAGTAACCTGCAAAAGAAACTATAAGGGAATGAGCAAATCACGACTTAGTGAGTTTGGTCTTTACTACTATATTTCAAACAAGTTATCAATCATTATTAACACTCATACAAGCCATTTACCTACTACATGAATACAAGTGCGTTGAATGTAAGCAACACATCCATAGGAGTCTAAAACTATGGAAGATGTAGAGTTATGTCATCTACACGTCGATTTTTTCTCCATACTTACTATCATGCTCCGAAGCGGTAGAGTTGTAACAGCCTTGCCGTGTAAACCATTCTAAGATAGAAGTTGGCCTTACAACCGCTATCCTAGACTTGATCTACATAAGGCGTGCACGACTAACCCGCTTTGAAATACACAATTTGTAATTTAAATAAATCATTTACCCAAGAAAGTGAGAAAATATATATATACACTATAATTCAGTTATTACAATTAGCGTTTACAACATTTTACCGTAATATGTTTCCTAGTTATTACATTATTCAGAAATGAAGAATTCTAAAATAAAAGCTTAGACCTTAAAAATATATGTTTGTTCTTCAAATGTTTTTCCTTACTTCCTAGGATCCAACAGTTGTTAGCTTCAGAGTAATTGTAAGTCGCTTCTTAGCCAGCACTTGCATGACGTCTATAGGGATGTAAGCAACCACAGCTCAGTAAGTTAGGATGGAGGACTTAAAACTACACCACAAACACAAACAAGGCTATCAACCAAATCATTTGGTATAATATATGTTTAAGTAAATGCCATCATACAACGTTGTTCGGCACGTCGTGAGATTAGAGAAATTGCGCCCACTCTAATCCGAGTTGAGGAGTTGCCGTTAATGCAATAGCTCACGACCAAACCCAAGCTTATGCAATGGAGACACCGCTCCTCTTGTAACTACCTTCGAACCATTGACTTCACCCTTGCCGTGACCTCCTCAGCTATCACTTAGTTCGACTAAGGATGAAGAAGGGATCCATTATGCCATCCGATGCTATGCAAGTTCAATTTATGTTTACAAGTTATATCTTTGCTAAGTTTAGTTTAGGGTGGTCGATTACTTCATACAATGCAAACCAAAATAACAAACAGAATCATAGCATTACTCATAATCAAGCACATGTACACAACCAACTATCTAACAAGCACAACCATATATAATCTCAAGCCTCCAAAATACATCAACGTATTAATCCCAACTTACCTAGACTCCTCACTCACTTACTTGAGGTCCAACTTGCTCAAGCCATCGCCAATCATCCTTATAACACAAACGTAGTTTTAGTTTTTCATATAACTATTATAGGTTGGTTTTATCCTATAACGTTTATTGTTATCTTTTGTTTAGGGTTGAATATACCTAATTATCTAGGTCTTAAGTTTTTTACAATTCTTCTTGAATCGTGTTAAGTTCTGTTTCAGTTTTCGTATTAATTTTTAAATTAGGTTTTTAACTCAATTTTTTGTTAAAAATTTATATGTACACCCTAAGAAATCATTCTAACCCATAATGTGAAATTAATCGCATTATCTTTGGATATCCTAAATTTCGTTTTTAGTCTCTAACTAGTGTTCTAGTTTATGCGATACACCCGGATCCTAGTTTAGTCACTGAATTCACCCCCGTTATGAGAAAATCTTACATTTTTTATATAATTATCCTAATTTAAGTTTCCTATCAGATTTATTGTACATTTCTATTATTATCATAATATTAATTTTTATTCTAATATCTTCTATTTATTATATTTTCTAATAATTGTATATTATGTACTATTACTTATTATGTACATAATACACATCTAATATTTTTATCACTCTAATTACCATATCCCAACATCAATTATCATTTCAAAATGTTTATATTCATCCTAAATCATATTTTACACCTAATTACCCTAATTTATAAAATTAACTTAAAATTTATTGTTTTTCCTATTACTTATTTACTTCATAATTAACCTAATAATTACATTTAATACCCTAAATGCTACAAATATCATACTTTATCAGATTTCAACATCCTAAAACATATAATCATTCACTAAGTTTCATAATCTATGTAGTCTACACAAAAATTTTAAGCTCAAAACTATACTCCTATGGTCATTTATTTCTAAATCGAAACATGCTCGATTGTGTATAATTTCTTAAGAACCATATATCATGGGACATATTTTCATCAAAATAATATTTTTCCTAAAATCTATATACAAAAATATTCTAGAATAACAAGTTTTATAATTTTCTAATAATATTTAATATTTTTACAAAATTACACAAAATCAGGTTGGAAATCGAACTCACCAATTTGGGTGGCTCTAGCCATCGTCGGTGGCCATAGGTGTGTGGCCTACCTGGGCGTTGCCACCACTGTATGGTGGTGGTAGCTGTCCACTCATATCTGCTCGTTGGGTCTAGGTTCTCCTTAGAAGCTCCAATAGCATAGATTTTTTGTGATTTATTCTAAAACCCTAATTTACTCTCAATTTCGCCTCTCTCTATTTTTCTCACTCTCCAAACTGACCAAATAAGCTTCTGAAATTTTCTTACTATTTATAGAGCATTAGGGAATTATTATACATTCAATTGATTTGACAACTACCTTATCTTCTTCTAAGTTGCCTATTGTGTTGTTTTAATTTAATTGGCTAATTTTTTTCTTATTTTCCCCAGCCTCCACAACCCAAATTTGGATCATTCCTTTTTTTTATTTTTCCTTAATTAATTATGAATTTTCTTTAATTATTTAGTATTATTTTAGCACATTTCGCGTATTTTAAGTAATTACGCGTATTTCTACCTACATGTAAATTCATATATAGTGCAAATAAATATTCCTAAATATTATTTAGGTCATTCTATAATTTTTTATATACATATAATTTATCTCTAGCAATTCGTTAATTATCGGAATGCATTTTACATATTTTCTATAAATAACGAGTTATATACTTAAAATTTGAAAATTTTTTATTCTTTTATTTTATTGCTTATTTCCTTAAATTCGAACTTACGAGATCATTTTTACTAATATTTTTAACTTTATTTTATAATTTAGGTTCGATCAGATTTTTCAACCGATTGAAACTCTAAGTGACTGGTTGTAAGGCTTCCACTTACTCACATGGAGCACCTCACCTTAATCGTATGAGGCTGCCTGGAGGCACGCTCTCACCAGACGTTACTCAATTATTACCCTAATTCGATAATCAACAATCAATATAGGAGGATCTCAACTAGGGCCACCCACCAAACATATCAAAGGCCCCTCAAGCATACAAAGCGAGTCCATCTTACTATCAACAAAAATCCAAGGCCATATGGGTACAAATATGTGAGTCCTCTCACAAACAATTAAAGATATCATAGTAGCTTTGTCTTAATGATAGAAATATCATTCGCAAGCATTACTAACCCTTACAAAAATCATATATAATATATTTAAGATTACAAGAAAAACGATTTCCAAATATACTTTTTTCAAAAATCTGCAAAGCTAGCACTCTCCATCAATATACCAATTAGATCATAAACATGGGACATATATAACTAGTTATTTTAGTCGAATGGATATGTTTACCATTTTAAGAAAGTGAGCATATGGATGATAGCACACAAAACAATCAGTCATTCAAACAAACAATCGATATCAACCAACAAGTAGCACACAAATAACAAACAATAAGCAGATGGTAGATCATAAGAATTCCTTCACCTAAGTTAATGCTCACTTTTCCAACATTTAAGGATTCTAAGGCTCGATAATCGATTACCTAAAAGATAAGAAAGCTTATAAGTATTATGAAAAACTAGGTTCTCCAGTTAACTAAATATCTGTGATTATTTGCCTAGTCTTCCACTATACCCCAAGTATAGTATAAATATAGTTTGACTTAAATCTCTTACTCAGATTATCTTAAATTTTCAATTGCTTATAACATTTTCAATTTAGTTCGGATTTTTATGAACTTATAATCCACTTTAATCATTTTCGGATGTACTTTCTCGTAGTGGAGTTCGTTTTGGACGTTATAACCCATAGTTTTGACTATAATATATAAAGATATCACAAATTTCATTATTTTGACTTAAATAGTTATAAAATATCAATTTAAACTTTTCTTAGTATAATTATGATTTAATAATTATTTAAATCGTATATTTTTATAATTTTCTTATTTTGGGTCTATTTTACTATAATTACTCATTTTAACTTATTTTTTAGGTTTAAGATTTATTAATTCAATTTTTTCTACTTTATCACTTTTCTAATTAATTAATTATTTTATTATTATTATTATTAATTATGAAAATTACTTAATTTATTCTTAAAGTGATGACATGGCAGCATATGGAAGTGCTACATATCACACTTATGCATTTTCCATAAATTTCTATTATTTTCTTATTTCTTGTATTTTACGATATAATTATATATTAATACTTATTACTATATTTTATTAATTTTTTTCTAAATTACTTATTTATTCTACTTTCTCCTAATACTATGATACACTTAAATATTTATATGTATATATAATTACTAAATTGCTTTATTTATAAAATTACTATTATAGTATATTATATATATACTATTTAAATATACGTGTGTTTTCTACATATACGTTACTATTCATATACATATATTTATACGTATAATATACTTTATGTATTAAATTATTTTAACCTTAATTATATACTATATACTATATGTGTGAGCATAATATACATGTATTTGGAATCTATATACATATGTATATATACAGTTGTATTACATATATATATATACAAAAATAAGAAATACAAATAACAATATACATACATATATATATCCAAACATCACTTCTAGCAATTTACATGTACAAATAAATAATTAAATAAAATACTTAGTATATATATACATACATATACCTACAATACACGTATACCTATATATATCATAAAATCAAAATGTTAAGTATATATATATTTATACATATACGTATTCATGCATACACTTAAACATAAATACATCAATAAAAAATTTCCAAATAAACATATATGTACATAAATTCATGAATGAGAAAATACATACTATATATATTATTATTTATACATACATATATATACCATATAATATAAAGTATTGAGTATACTACACATATACATCTATGCCTACACACACACACACACACACACACATATATATACATAAAGAAAATACTAAATATATGCATATGTATATAAATACAAAAATACAAACTACATGTATATATATATATAATATACATATATTTACATTTATACATCATATAATAAAAATAAATACTAGGTACATACACATATATATACCCATTTACGTATTCATAGTGTACCCTAAAAAAAATACTATGTACATATACATATAGATATACATAGTTACGTATACATATACATACATAAGAAAATACATAGTATATATATATTATATATACATACTTGTACATACTATATACTATGTATAATATACATGTATATTCATGCATACATACATGTAATTAATTAAAATAATAAAAAAATATATACTCAATATACATATACATGTTATAGAATATGTATATACAAAAATAAATAAATAACTTACCTAATTATTTTAGTAAATTAAATGGTTGAATTCCCCTTATTTTCTTCTTCTTCTTAGTGTTTGCTAATTTGTGTGTCATCTAATTTCTTTTTCTTTTTTTTTTCAGTTTGTAATTCCAGGTTCTAGGTGTGAACAACAGCAAATTTGACCGGTTTAAAGAGGAAAACGCAAAAGAAATCCAAGGCAATTTGGAGCATTTATGATGATAAGACATGAATAATTATTCCTTTGCTTTTACTCTCCTAATTTAACACCTATACATGGAGTTTAAGAGCATATGAGCTGTTCAATTTTCTAGGGAGCCAACGTGGCATCAAAGGAGAATCGGAAGAAGAAAAAAAGAAAAGAAAAGAAAAAGAAAGAAAAAGGAAAATGAAAATAAATATATGTAATTTTTCTAAACATAAAAATCATAAAATTAGTATTTATAAATTAATTTTAGGATTTTATGAAAATTTATTAATTTAATTGGTACACATTATATTTACAAGATTTACAAGTTATTTCAACGTTATTGTTAGGGTTGATACGCAATTATGCGATTTAGTAGATAATTGCAATCGACTATGGTTATATTATTATTAAGTTATATTTATTTGTTTTATAAGTTTAAAGTTATAGTTTTAAGGTTTTCGTTAAGTTCGAGTTCGAGTTCGAGTTCAATTTCAAGTATTTACACGTATATCGAATTTAGGGTTTTTGTACACGATTTATGTTTTGAGTAAAATTTAGAGTTTTTATCCTTCGTATTATATTCGAATTCAAAATTTTAATTAGTTTTAAATTTATCGACTCCGTTGAGTTACGGTAATTACCTATAATATTTAAGTCAATTCATTACCTAAAATGTTAAATTTGCAGGGTTTACAGATTGTGTGCTTTAGAATAATGACTTGAGAAAAAGACAAAAAAAGGTCTTTCCTTTTATTCCTGTAAACACCTAATTTTTACCTCTTTTTATTTTTTAAATTAGGTTATTGGGTTCTAAATTAGAAAAAATTCAAAAAAATAGAAAATTAAAGAAAACCCCTAAAAATGAAGAAATTTAGAAAAAACAGGAATTCCAAAAAAATACAAAAAATGGAAAAATTTAGGAAAATATATAAGAAATTTGAAAAGTCACAAAAAATTTTAAAATAATAAGGAATTTAGAATATAATAAATTTTTTAGGTTGTTTAAATAGAAGAGGACTCTAATTTAAATAAATTTGAACAAATGACCATTGGACCTAGACTTAGATTTAAATCTAGCAAGTTGACCTGGTTTATATGTGCAATTTAATTTATATATGGACAAGGCACAAGCCAACGACCTATTGGTTAAACACATGGACATAACATTAGCATTGAGCATGAGATCTTAGGTTTGAAGCTTGGCAGAGGTAAGGAGGCCTTTTTTTTTTTTTCTTATTTTTAATCACATTAGAGATTAGCACGTGTTAAGATCTGATTACACCACGTGTCTTGATATGTAGCAGGATAAGATTGGACGGCGTGTTGATGTGGCACCACATGTTAGCCACGTAGCATGCCACATCTGTTGCCACTTGTCACGTGGTACGTCAAGGTTGGCCGACACGGCTGACATGGCATCACGTCAGCACCACATCAACCCATTTTTTTCCTTCCCTTTCTTTCCTTTTTCCTTCATTTTCCTCTCTTTCCTTCGTTTTTCTCCAAATTTCCAACACATTTCTCTTCGGACAACCAACTTCAACATGATTTTTGAACCTTTTCTTATTGCAATTTCGTCAAATCAATAGCGAAATTGCAAACTAAACATAGCCTACTATGAATCGNACATCATATAATAAAAATAAATACTAGGTACATACACATATATATACCCATTTACGTATTCATAGTGTACCCTAAAAAAAATACTATGTACATATACATATAGATATACATAGTTACGTATACATATACATACATAAGAAAATACATAGTATATATATATTATATATACATACTTGTACATACTATATACTATGTATAATATACATGTATATTCATGCATACATACATGTAATTAATTAAAATAATAAAAAAATATATACTCAATATACATATACATGTTATAGAATATGTATATACAAAAATAAATAAATAACTTACCTAATTATTTTAGTAAATTAAATGGTTGAATTCCCCTTATTTTCTTCTTCTTCTTAGTGTTTGCTAATTTGTGTGTCATCTAATTTCTTTTTCTTTTTTTTTTCAGTTTGTAATTCCAGGTTCTAGGTGTGAACAACAGCAAATTTGACCGGTTTAAAGAGGAAAACGCAAAAGAAATCCAAGGCAATTTGGAGCATTTATGATGATAAGACATGAATAATTATTCCTTTGCTTTTACTCTCCTAATTTAACACCTATACATGGAGTTTAAGAGCATATGAGCTGTTCAATTTTCTAGGGAGCCAACGTGGCATCAAAGGAGAATCGGAAGAAGAAAAAAAGAAAAGAAAAGAAAAAGAAAGAAAAAGGAAAATGAAAATAAATATATGTAATTTTTCTAAACATAAAAATCATAAAATTAGTATTTATAAATTAATTTTAGGATTTTATGAAAATTTATTAATTTAATTGGTACACATTATATTTACAAGATTTACAAGTTATTTCAACGTTATTGTTAGGGTTGATACGCAATTATGCGATTTAGTAGATAATTGCAATCGACTATGGTTATATTATTATTAAGTTATATTTATTTGTTTTATAAGTTTAAAGTTATAGTTTTAAGGTTTTCGTTAAGTTCGAGTTCGAGTTCGAGTTCAATTTCAAGTATTTACACGTATATCGAATTTAGGGTTTTTGTACACGATTTATGTTTTGAGTAAAATTTAGAGTTTTTATCCTTCGTATTATATTCGAATTCAAAATTTTAATTAGTTTTAAATTTATCGACTCCGTTGAGTTACGGTAATTACCTATAATATTTAAGTCAATTCATTACCTAAAATGTTAAATTTGCAGGGTTTACAGATTGTGTGCTTTAGAATAATGACTTGAGAAAAAGACAAAAAAAGGTCTTTCCTTTTATTCCTGTAAACACCTAATTTTTACCTCTTTTTATTTTTTAAATTAGGTTATTGGGTTCTAAATTAGAAAAAATTCAAAAAAATAGAAAATTAAAGAAAACCCCTAAAAATGAAGAAATTTAGAAAAAACAGGAATTCCAAAAAAATACAAAAAATGGAAAAATTTAGGAAAATATATAAGAAATTTGAAAAGTCACAAAAAATTTTAAAATAATAAGGAATTTAGAATATAATAAATTTTTTAGGTTGTTTAAATAGAAGAGGACTCTAATTTAAATAAATTTGAACAAATGACCATTGGACCTAGACTTAGATTTAAATCTAGCAAGTTGACCTGGTTTATATGTGCAATTTAATTTATATATGGACAAGGCACAAGCCAACGACCTATTGGTTAAACACATGGACATAACATTAGCATTGAGCATGAGATCTTAGGTTTGAAGCTTGGCAGAGGTAAGGAGGCCTTTTTTTTTTTTTCTTATTTTTAATCACATTAGAGATTAGCACGTGTTAAGATCTGATTACACCACGTGTCTTGATATGTAGCAGGATAAGATTGGACGGCGTGTTGATGTGGCACCACATGTTAGCCACGTAGCATGCCACATCTGTTGCCACTTGTCACGTGGTACGTCAAGGTTGGCCGACACGGCTGACATGGCATCACGTCAGCACCACATCAACCCATTTTTTTCCTTCCCTTTCTTTCCTTTTTCCTTCATTTTCCTCTCTTTCCTTCGTTTTTCTCCAAATTTCCAACACATTTCTCTTCGGACAACCAACTTCAACATGATTTTTGAACCTTTTCTTATTGCAATTTCGTCAAATCAATAGCGAAATTGCAAACTAAACATAGCCTACTATGAATCGAGCCCTTTAACACATCTAAATACAATCAAAGGAGAATTCAATATGAGCTCCAAAAATTAAAAAAAAAAAAAGCTGTTTTTCTAAGTGTTCTTCATTATTCTGATCCGAGCTTTCCATGTTTTCTAGGAACAATTCGAGTATAAAAGGAACTTCAAGGAGTTCATACTGACACACACAATTGATCACGAGCAACTCCCAAGCTCTCTCTCTCTCTTGTAACTGTCTCTCTCTCTAACCCACACTCTCCCTCTTCGATTCTCTCTCTTACCCTAACTTAAGCCCAACCACCACCACGACAAAACTCTCCTTAACTCAGGCTCTCCAACCTAACCAGTCTCAACCGTCACCATAGCCCCTAGTAGCTTCCTTGAGCCACGCTCTATCAAAACCAAACGGTCACCCCTCTTTCTCTTCAAACCACCATCTTCAATTACCTTTGGCCCAAACTAAACTTACAATCGAACTCCCTATACTCCAAAAATCCTACCCCAATCGACCAATCACGCTTAGCAAAACCCACACGGTCGAACCACTACTGCCACCTACGACCAACTTTTGAAAACCACCAACCTATGCTCCTTTAGTCGCGACACTTTGCCTACCCTTCATAAACCCAATAAAATACTCACAAATCCATCCTTACCCTCAAGAAAATTTGTCCAAATCGCCTTAAACCACCTTGGTTGTTGTTGTTGAAGCTTGAAGAAGAGGAGTTTAAACCGACTTGGTTCAACCCGTACGCTTAAATCTGTTTGAAGTCCTTTTAAAAAAAATTTGTTTATTTATTTGTTTTACTCATTTATGTAAATGTAATCAAATAAAAAAAAAGGAAGAAAAGAAAAAGAAAGAAGAAGAAAAAAAAAGAGTAAATTATTTTATTTTATTTTATTAGTTTAAATAAATAAGATATAATAAGAAATAAATAAATTAAGTGATTAAATAGGATAAAAGGAAAAATAAATAAAATAAGGCTAAATAATTGTTTTTATCACTTAGAAAAATCGATTTTCCAGAAAAATAT
This sequence comes from Lumnitzera littorea, assembly GCA_024138015.1. Taxonomy (NCBI): domain Eukaryota; kingdom Viridiplantae; phylum Streptophyta; class Magnoliopsida; order Myrtales; family Combretaceae; genus Lumnitzera; species Lumnitzera littorea. The sequence continues at coordinate 7,624,689 of JAMXBB010000001.1, read as the reverse complement.
ATAAAAAAATAATATAAAAGATCAATCATTTCTCAAAATTAGGGCCCATTTTAGATTTTCCAAAAATAAAAATTTCAAATTAGGACTTTCATTTTTAGAAATTTCCTCAAATAAACGGTATTGAACTAAAAAGGTAAAGTTGACATGTTTTCAAAATTAAAATCAATTTAACCCACTAAGAGTTTTCATTGAAAGAACTACATACGTCTGATCCCGAATAGCAAGTATGTAGACACCTACGAGGCAACAGTAAAAAATGAAAAAACCTAATTTCCCTTTTTCCTTTAGTTTAGATTATTTTGCTTATCTGATTAGAGTAATCAAATTAAGTCTTGTCTTTCAAAATTAAAAGGTGATTTTTAAGATTAATTCTAATTTTGGAAAGTTGATGGTACCAGTAAGGGTTTAAAATTCCTAACCCTCGGACCTAAATCTCTATTTTCCATAAATCGTTTTACAAAAAAAAAAATTGGTTTTAATCATAAGACTAGTGGCTATTCAATTGGTTATAACTTCACTACTTTTCCCGACTCCAATCGAGTAGTGACTTTGAAGTAACCTCAAATTGAAAAAAAAAAAAAAACAGTTTTCTTTAAACCCTAGTCAAAAACCAGTATTAAACGGTTTTATAAAAAGAATCAGGAGGGTGAAAAACCAGTCTTGACAGCTTAGTGACTCCATTGGGGACATCAAGAGGGTTAGCCATTCGATTTTCCAAAATTAAGATTAATCTCTTAAATATCCTTAAATGCAATTTATTTACTCATTTTTTTTTATATAATTGTACTAACTTTTTTTGTAGGTTTGGTTTTATGTATTTAATTGTTTTAAGGGGGGGATTTATTTTACCGTATCATGAATGCATGATAGATACAATCAAACCCAGGCCATCTTAAGACCTTAGGACATGGAGCCATTGTGTAAGTTTCAGGCATAGTGGGGTAACCACCGTTCAAGGCTGATTAGGCTGCCCCACTTAAACTTCGATGTGACCAAGAAATCATTTTTTCATAAACATATGAGGTCACAAAGTTTAAGGACCATTAAAACCTACCTTTCTTGCATACATTTCATGGGGTCAATAATAACTAACAAAGCAGCAATGTTATATAAAAAAAAAAAAAATGACAACATTCGAAGTTTCTTTCTCTGTATTCTTCCTAGAATTGATGTACAGAGGAGGTCTTGTATATTTTCTTTTCATGTAATTAGTTTTTTCTTTATAATTTATGTTTTCTTTGTAATATTTCAGAAATGGCCAACTCATCTAACGCCAAGGTTTTCACCTAGGAGATTCATGTCTACAAACCTACAAACCCAAAGCCCATACACAGCCAATGGTTTCGAACCTTCAACCCAAGAGAACAATAGTTCATTACCAACAAAATTAGACCCATACTCTCATTAGCCAAAGTAGAGGTTAACATTACGCTAGTAAGGGCCTAAGTCCATTTCTGAGAGCCCAAAGAAGTGGCTTTTCAATTTAGACCACACCTAATCAACCCAACTCTAGAAGAGTATACCCAACTACTCTAAACTCCTCCTTTCGATGAAATATATGTCCCAAAGCTTAGCTTCAGCCTAAACTATATTTTTTCAAAATTCTTAAGGATCTGTAAGACTAAGATAAATGAGGCCCTAGATGATTACAACAAACACGCCATCAAGATATGGGATCTAGTCCATTGGTTCCAGAACAAGCCCAACTCCAACAAACAAGCTCTATTTCTTGGAAATTGGAAAGAAAACCGAATCAAGGCCTATGTACTAGTAGTACTCACCACTATCTTGTTTCCAAGTGGGTCTTTTCCTATACACTTTAAGGTAACAGAGTTAGTGGCTCAATTATAAGAAGGGAAGTCTTACATTCCTGTCTTACTTGCTAAGCAAACAAGGAACCTTAATTTCCTTAAGAAAAGGGGCTATGGAGATCTTAGGTCACGCTTGGCACTATTAATGGTGGGGTTCGTCAGTCACATCAAATGCTTTAGGTTGGACTTAATAAGGGGAGTGTTCGCCAATAAAATTGATCTTATTGATTCTTTTGTCGATAAGATCAAATTACTAGAAGATATCCCTACCCTTCTCTGGATAAAGACTATGAGATTTCTGAGTAGAAGACATACTGTGGATTACCAGGTGGAGCAATTACACTAAGGTCATACTGATTTGCAAAAATTACCATGCTGTGCCACTAATCAGAATGAGTTGGTATACAGGTTACTATCCAAACAATACAGTAAGACAATTTGGAAGGATTTAAGACATAATTCACAAACCTTTATTAGAGCCATTCACTCTTAATCTCGAAGAGCTTCACTCTACATAAAAGGCATCCAAACTTCACAACATCAAAGCTTAGTGGAATACTCGAACCGTAAGCCCAAACATCGATCTAAGTGAGTTCATAGGAGAAGTGGACAAACACTGGGTTACTAAAGAGTATTTATACAATCAATTTCACAAGGCAAGAGCAATGCCATATCGGGCACCAGAAGTCCTTCAACCTTCCCCTGTATGCCCTAACTCTGAAATGGTAACCTATATGGACCAAATGAAAGCCTGTATGGAGATCCTCTATGATGAAAAAGACAAATGGGTAAACCTATGTCGAGAGTCTAGACAAAGGTCACACGTCTTAGAACACCAGTTGAAGATTGCCTGAAAGAGAATTCAAGAGTTTGAAGAAGCGATTAAGCGTGACTAAAAGAAGAAGAAAATGTCATCCGATCCACAGAAAAAAATAAAATAAAATTAGTATAGATGAATTTGTACCTTTTCCTTTCTTTCATGTAATAAGACTCCGAGAATCTAAAGATAATAAATAACTTGCTATTCTGTTAATTATTTGTCGATTCTCTCCTTTCCATCCATGTGGCTCATTTGCATTTTTTTCAAAAATTAAAATATTCATGTGCTAACTTATTGAGAAGTGGTTTTACCTAGGTCGCCAAGATAGCTCCCAAACATCAAACTTTCCAAAGAAGCCCCATCAAAACCTGTTCTTAAACCAGAATGGCCAACTAAGGAAACAACAACAATAACACCAACAATAGCAATGGAAACCCCGAGATTATTGACTCTACGGAGTTGAGGTTCCATTCTTTAGAACGAACAGTAGGAAAGATTGCAGTTCAACTGAGCTTTCTTGCTGACAGCATCTCTTTGCTTAGGTCTACGGCTCCATCAAATGAAGAGAGTTCCAAAGCCTGATATGGAAAGAATACTGAGGCTCCACCCCTCGAAATAGAAGAAGCCTACCCTAAAGGTAATCAAGGCTTCGAATCCTTTGAAATTGAAAGGGTATTTCCAAAGGCTAACCTAACTTTTAACCAAATACTTACTCATTCCCGATTAACCCAAAACCTGAAGCTGACTAAGAGAGATTGAAAGAGCTTAAGAAGCGGCTAACTCAACAAATTACCGAAAAAATGAAAATGCTAGAGGGATATGATGGATTTGAGCACGTTGGCATAACAGACTTCTTTGTCTATGATTATGGAAGCTTCCCGGAAAAGTTCAAAGTACTTGACTTTGAAAAATACAACGGTACTGGATAACCCAAGCTACACACCCAACTGTATGTACGCAAGATGGGTAAGTATGTACAATATTACTAGGTCTTAATCCAAACCTTTTAGGATAACCTAACTGGCCCTGCCTTGACTTAGTACGCTCAGTTAGACCTAAACCATGTGAATACATGAGAAAAGCTGGTTAGAACATTCTATGAGCAATGTAGATTTAACGTCGAAGTGGTGCCAACAATGATGGATTTGGTTGCCTTAAGGAAGAGGCACAATGCATCCTTCAAAAAATATGCTCAAAGGTAGAGGTCCCTAGCTACAAGGGTATTTACTCCTGTGACTGAGAAAGAGTTGACTGCAACTTTTATTAACACTCTTGAGAGGCCTTATTTTGCTCACCTGATTAGATAAGCCTCATTTAGCTTTGCCGAAGTAGTAGTAGTAGGGTATCGAATTGAAAGTGCCATTTCCTCTAGCAAACTGCAAGAGACAGCAAATAGAAGACCACCCTCTGCTAAACCCACGACCAGCAAGCCTAAAGAAGTTACTATCGACATGGTCAACTCGAATACAAGGCTTAACTCCCAGTTTTCTTTCAGGACAAATCTCCTACTAGCTCAACAATAGTACAGAAGCCAACCATAGGCTAATAGAACCCTGAGACAGTTCACAAGAATACCCGTTCCACTCAGTCAAGTACTTGAGAAGTTAAGGAGAGATAATCTACTCCATTCTGAGGCTCCTAGTGAAAGGTATAAGCTGAGGTTTTTTTATCCCAATGCAAGATGTCAGTATCACTTAAGGCAAGTGGGCCATTCAACCGACTTATGTTGGAGGTTGAAAAATAAAATCCAAGACTTAATTGATGAAGATATAGTACAACTGGATTTTATGAAGGCCCCTACTCCAAATGTAAACAACAATCCCCTACCAAATCATGGGCCCATCATCAACATGATATCTAACCACTTAAAACCCACCATCAACATGATCAATCCCAACCAAGAATCGAAGGTTTATAGATTCTACAAAAAATAAGTTCCACAAGCTAAAAGCTATACCTTCCATGTGCCTGTGGCCCCTAAAAATTATAAAGCTGCCCCTTTAACTACCATACAATAAACCAGGGGCAGTCGAGCTCACTTGTAGGGGGGATCACTCGCTCCGGTAGATACTATGATCCAAGGGAAGACCTAAAAAATAAGGTCATACTGGAAATGCCAAGTACTGAACAAGCTAAACATGAAAAAGGATTGATTGGCTTCACCAAGATAATCAAGTCTAGTAAGTACAAAGTAATGGATCAGTTCACTAAGACTCCGGCACAGATATCCCTCATAGGCTTATTAATGGCATCAAAACCCCATCGGGATGCTTTGTTCAAAACACTAAGGGAAGTCAAGGTCCCTTGTGAAATCCTAGCTAAAAGGATTGGCTCTATCACCACTTCCGTCCTCACTATGGATCAAATTTCCTTCTCCGTCGAAGAATTGGGCGAAGAAAGTTACCAACACACAAAGCCTTTGTTCATAATAGTGAGGATAAATAACATCATCACAACAAGAGTCATCATCGACAATGGGTCATCTCTAAATGTCTACCCTCTAGCCACCTTGGATCTATTGGGCATTGATACAACCACTATCAAGACAAGTTTGACAACTGTGAGGGCTTTTCATGGGTCTAAGAGAGAAATAAGAGGGGAGATTAGCTTACCAGTAGTTATTGGACCACAGACATTCAATATCTCATTCCAAGTTTTGGACATTCCAAGGACCTTCAATCTATTATTAGGAAGGCCTTAGATACATTCAGTAGGGGCTAAATCATCAAGTCTTCACTAGAAAGTTAAGTTCATCTCCAACAGCTAGGTCATCACAATTTTGGGTGACCAAGATTATGAAATCTATAAAGAGACAACTATACCCTATATTAGTACAGAGGAACAAGATGACTTTAGACTTCAAATGTTTGATGAGGTGTACATGATCACTAATCAATAAAAAGATGAGAGGCCAAAATTTAAAGAAGGCCAGTTTGGGACCTATGGGTTCGGACATATTCTGACCCCAATGAAAGAGTTGCAAAGAATGCAAGCCAAGGGTAGAAAAGGTGACAAATTATATCACACTCCAATGACCTTCCGTCCATTGTCTGAAACTTTCATCTAAGCCAAAGTACAAAATTCAAAACCTATCAAAGAGGACATCTCCAATAGAAATAAAGGGGTTGGCCCCTCTAACAAGTCCCAGCACTTAAATAATTGGTTTTCCATCCCTATGAATAGAAATAAGTATGCCTTAGGGTAAAGGATGAATCATAATTCAGTATTTTATAGAATTTGTAATAAATTACCTTTGTTCTTCAAGTGATTGTACCTGAAAGAAAATTCCTTTAAATGAAATTAGTCTCTTTTCCCTTTACTCTTGCCTCACTTACACTCTCCCTTTTACATACATTTCTTTTTTCTCCAAATCCAATGATCCAAACAAAGGTAGTAGACACCTCGCATAGATAGGTGATGAAAATATTGATATCACCTTCGGCCCTACTGGGTTAGTCGCCAGAAGTGATGTCAATGACCATAATGACATGCAAAAAAGCTAGTAAAAACATGAAATGAGTAAATTTCCATTGAAGAGTTAATAAAGGTAATTAATGTCGGGACCAATGACAATCGTAAGGCGTTGAAGATTGGGGGAAATTTGAAAGAAGACCAAAAGACAGAAATGGCTGCATTACTATTTGAATACCAAGATGTATTTGCATGGTCTCATGAAGATATGCCCGGATTAGATTCATCGATCGTAGTCTATCACTTACCTACACAAAAGGATATCGAACCTAAGAAACAAAAGTTAAGAAGGTTCCAACCAGATATCCTATTGAAAATTAAGGAGGAAGTTAGAAAACTATTGGAAGTCAGCTTCATTGAGGTGTCTGATTATCCCGAATGGGTAGCCAACATAGTACCAGTTATGAAGAAGAACGAAAAAGTTAAAGTGTATGTAGACTTTTGAGATCTTAACCAAGTAACCCCTAAAGATAATTTTCCTTTGCCCCATATCGATGTCTTAGTCGATAACACAGTTGGAAACCATATTTTCTCTTTCATGGATAGATTTTCCAAATATAACCAAATTCGAATGGCTGAAGAAGATAAAGCCAAGACAACGTTCATCATAACTTAGGACTCAAAAATGCCGCGGTAACTTATCAAAGGGCCATGGTAGCAATCTTTCATGACATGATGCACAAAAAAGTTGAAGTATATGTTGATAATATGATTGCTAAGTCCAAAGAAGGAGAAAATCATATGGAAAATCTAAGGAGATTGTTTGATAGGTTGTGAAAATTCCAACTGAAGCTCAACCTAGAGAAATGTACGTTAAGAGTGACTTCAAGAAAATTATTAGGTTTTATAATTAGCCAAAGGGGCATTGAAGTAGACCCTGATAAAGTCATAAAGTCAAAGTGATAGTTAACCTGCCCTCACCATGCATACTTAAGGAAATTAGAGGTTTATTGGGCCATTTAAACTATATAGCCTGGTTCATATCCCAACTCACAGACAAGTGCTGTCTTTTGTTCAAGTTGTTAAAAAAAAAATGCTAAGATCAACTGGGACAAAGAGTGCAAGTAGGCCTTTACAACAATAAAAGAATACCTCATGAACCCCCTAATTCTGGTAGCTCCAAAACCTAGGAAGCCTTTATTCCTATACTTGACAATATTACTAGTGTCCATGGGGTGCATGCTTGGCCAAAAAGATGAGCAAGGAAAGGAATAGGCTTTATACTACTTAAGTAAGAAATTCACTGAAGGGGAGCAAAAATATTTAGAAATTGAAAGAGCTTACTGTGCTTTAGTCTAAGTAATGCATCGGCTCAGATAATACACGCTCTACTACCAAGTTAAATTGCTAACTTAACACGATCCCCTGAAGTACTTAGCAGACAAACCAGCCCTAATTCGCTCTCAAAGTGGCAAATGCCGCTATTAGAGTTTAACATTACGTACGTAAACTAGAATTTAGTCAAGGGGCAAGCTCTAGCAGATCAATTAGCAAAAAATCCCTCCAATAGCACTCCCTAAGAGGTATAAGTCAATTTCCCCAACGAGGATGTCTTAGTGGTTGAGGGAAACTCTGATGAAGGAGAAGATGATAAGCTACCAAAATGAAAAATGTTCTTCAATGGTATAGCTAATGTATCTAGGTATGGAATTAGGGCAATACTAATATCCCCTGGAGGTACTCAATATCCTGTAGCCATAAGGCTCATTTTCCCATGTACTAATAATATTGTTGAGTATGAAATGTACATCATGGGACTCAAGATGGCCCTATAGAAAGACATTCAAGAATTAGAAGTGTATGAGGACTCTTTACTCATTATTGGCCAAGCTCGGGGAGAGTACAAAACTAAAGATCCTAAGCTGGTGTCTTATCATTGGCACTTGATTGAATTGACAGCAAATTTCAAAGAAGTCATCTTCAATCATGTACTAAGGACTCAAAATCAATTTGCTAATGCCTTAGCCACACTAGCATCTATGATCCAGATATCTGGTGGAGTCGAGATTCAGCATCTTACTATTGAAATTAAAGACCAACCTGCCTTCTGCCTAACAGTTGAGGGTATGAACGACCAAAAACCGTGGTAACATGATATTAAGACGTTCCTACAACAAGGCACATACCCTGAAGAAGCTGAGGAAAAAGACAAAAAGGTGATTAGGAGATTAGCCACTCAATTCTTAATAAGCGAGACCACTTTATACCGGCACTTGTTTAACAGTACACTCTTAAGGTGTGTAAATGGCAAACAGGCTAAGAATTTAATGAAAGAAGTGCATGAAAGAGTATGTGGCCCTTACATGAATAGATACATGCTAGAGAAGAAAATTATGAGGCTAAGGTATTATTGGTCAACAATGGAAAGTGATTGCATTAAACACGTTAAGCATTGTCACCTATGCCAAGTTTATGCGAATAAGATAAATACCCCGCCTCAAGAACTACACACCCTCTTAGCACCATGGCCTTTTGTAATGTAGGGCATATATATCATTGGCCCAATCACTCTAAAAGTGTCTAATAGGCATCACTTCATACTAGTCGCCGTTGACTATTTCAGCAAATGGGTTAAGGCTTCATCTTACTCAAATGTTACTAAAGGGGTCATAGTTAAGTTCATCAAGAGAGACATCTTGGCTTAGTACGGGACTCTAGAAACAATCATCACTGATAATGGTACTAATCTCAACAACAAGCTTATGTAAGAATTATGCCAGTAGCTCCGAATCATTCACAGGAACTCTGCTCCTTATCGACCCTAAATGACTGGAGCTATTGAAGCAACCAACAAAAACCTTAAAAGAATCATTGAGAAATTGGCTATCACATATAAGGACTAGCATGAGATGTTACCATTCGCACTTATGGCCTATCGGACTTCCATTAGAATGTCGATTGAGGCAACACTGTACTCTTTGGTATATAGAGCTAAGGCAGTGTTACCAGTAGAAGTTGAGATCCCGTCGCTTAGGGTACTATCTGAAACTCAGTTGGACGAAGTTGATTAGGTGAGGAAACACATGGAGCAATTGAATTTGATTGACGAAAGGAGACTGACAGCCTTGTATCATAATTAATGTTATCAACAAAGAATGGCTCGGGCCTTTAATAAAAGGGTACGACCCCAGAACTTCAAGGAAGGAGATTTGGTGTTGAGAAAATCTCTCCCTAATGCACATGACTCCAGAGGGAAATTTGCTCCCAACTATGGAGGTCCTTACATCGTGAAGTAAGTATTACTGGGAGGGACTTTGATTTTGTCCCAAATGGATGGTCCAAATTTGAGAAACCCTTTAAATAACGATGCTGTAAAATTGTACTATCCATAAGAAGTTAGTGGAAATTTTACTCAAAAAATGAAATTACCAATCATTCTAAATGTCATTATGGTCTAATTTTCATTATCTACAAGCAAGTTTGGTATCTTCGGTCGTTGTCGTCATTGGAGTAATCATCCTCTCCATGGAAAGGTTTAATTCCCTTTACTCCCTCTAATTGAACCTATACACTAAAAACACAAGAGAAGTTAAGAAGCGAGACCTAGAACATTGGCAATTAATAAAATTCTTTAAAATACTTTATTGTAGATTGATCCCCCTAGATAGGGAGTTTTATTGTCTATTTTTTAAGGGAATGCAAAACCTAAGTAAGCACAGTAAATGAGAATAAGGCTTTTAGTTCATGAAAGTTCCAAACAGATAAAAACAACGGGTGGTTTTTTGTATTGGGTTAATTGCCATGATTTCTCTAAAAAAAAGAACTAGCAAAGTCTCAAACGTTGTAGGTCAAGAACATCGGAGTTGATAACAAGGGACCAAAACATGAGCTAGCTGTTTTTGATAAGGCTTTTCAAAAAGGTTGGATGGTTTGGGTGCTATCAACAAAGACCAGGTAAGTATTTCCACACAATGTTAGCACACCAACTTTTGAATCTTGCACTTGCATTTAGATTAGTTTTTTATTCCTAACTAGCCCATAAAAGCATTCACTTTCTGCATTAAGTGTTTAGCTAATCTTCAAAGACATGATCTTAACTCAGTCTCTTTTCCAAGTTTTCTCCCTTCATCACTTTCTTCTCAGTGAGCCCGTGGGATCATTTTCTCTCAAGATTTCCTTTATGCAAGCCTATAAGGTGTTTCCCTCTGATCACTAAGTTCCAGGGGGCACTTCTCTTCATTGGTTCCTTAAGATACCACATTAAGTCCATTTTAGGGTTGCTAGCCTCGGAGAGATGCTCTCGCCTAGGTTAGTAAGCCTAATGAGGCAAAACCAAGTTTTAGATCTATCCTAGATTAAGGTTGTTAGTCCTCAAAAGATGCTCCCACCTATGTTAATGAGCCTAATGAGGCACAACTAGGTTTTAGATCAATCCCATTTTAGGGCTTCTAGTCCTCAAGAGATGCTCCCTCCTAGATTAGTAAGCCTAGTAAGGCACAACCATGTTTCAGATCAATCCCACTTTAGGATTACTAGTCCCCAAGAGACGCTACCACTTAGGTTAGTGAGCCTAGTGAGGCACAACCAGGTTTTAGATCATTCCCATTTTAGGGTTGCTAATCCCCGAGAGACACTCCCACCTAGGTTGGTGAGCCTAGTGAGGCATAACTAGGTTTTAAATAGGTCCCATTTTAGGGTTACTAGTCCTTAAAAAACGCTCTCACTTAGGTTAGTGAGCCTAGTAAGGCACAACCAGGTTTTAGATCAATCTCAGATTAGGGTTACTAGTCCTTGAGAGACGCTCTTACCTAGGTTAGTGAGCTTAGAAAAGTACAACCAAGTTTTAGATAAATCCCATTTTAGGGTTACTAGTCCTTAAGAGATACTTTCGCTTAGGTTAGTGAGCCTAGTGAGGGACAACTAGGTTTTAGATCAATCATATTTTAGGATTGCTAGTCCTCAAGAGATGTTCTCGCCTAGGTTAATGAGCCTAATGACACACGACTAGGTTTTAGGTCGATCTTAGTTTAGGGTTGCTAATTCCCAAGAAACGCTTTCACCTAGGTTAGCAAGCCTAGTGAGGCACAACCTAGTTTTAGATCAATTCTAGTAAAAGATCGTTTGTCCCTTAGAGATACTCCTACTTAGGTTAGTGAGCCTAGAGTGGTACAATCAGGTTTCATTTTTTCATCCAAATTGATTTAGGATAGCTATTTAGTCATCCTAGGGGCAAAAATAGTGTCTGTTTTGTCTTTGTGGCAAAGTTTTACTCAAACTTCATTATAAAGAGGAGTAGCTATAGATATCTAATTTTTCCCCCCTTTTATTTTTCAAATTAGGTTATTGGGTCCTAAATTAGAAAAAATTTTAAAAAATAGAAAATTAAAGAAAACGCCCAAAAAAATGAAGAAATTTAGAAAAAAAAAAAAAGGAATTCTAGAAAAATACAAAAAATAGGAAAATAGGAAAAAGCACAAAAAAATAAAAAATTTAGAAAGAATACAGAAAAATGGAAAAATTTAGGAAAATATATAAGAAATTTGAAAAGTCATAAAAAATTTAAAAAATAAGGAATTTAGAATATAATAAAAAATTTTAGGTTGTTTAAATAGAATAAGATTTTAATTTAAATAAATTTGAATAAAGGACTGTTAGACCTAAGCTTAGATTTAAATCTAGCCCAAGCTAACCTAATTCATATATGCAATTTAATTATACATATAGACAAGGTATAGGCCAACGACCTATTGGTTAAACACATGAACATAACATTAGCATTGAGCATGAGGTCTTGAGTTCAAAGCTTGGCAAAGGCAGGAAGGCCTTTTTCTTATTTTTTGTTTTCAATCACATCAAAGACTACCATGTATCAAGATCTGATTACGCCACATATCTTGACACGTAATAGGACGGGATTGGACGATATGTTGACATGGCACCACGTGGCATGCCACATTTGCCACTACATGTCACATGGCACGTTAGGATTGGTTGGCACGGCTGACGTAGCGCTATGTCAGCCCATTTTTTCCCCTCCCCTTCTTTCCTTTTCCCCTTGTTTTCCTCTCTTTCCCTCGTTTTTCTCCAAATTTCTAGAACTTTTCTCTTCAGACAGCTAACTTCAACACAATTTTTGAACCTTTTCTTAATGCAATTTCGCTAAATCAATGGCAAAATTACAAACTAAACATAGCTTACTATGAATCGAGCCCTTTAACACGTCTAAATACAGTCAAAGGATAATTCAATTTGAGCTCCAAAAATCGAAAAAAAAAATTGTTTTTCTAAGCATTTTTTATTAATCCGATCCAAGCTTTCCATGCTTTTTAAGAACAATTCAAGTATAAAAGGAGCTTCGAGGAGTTCATATGGACACACACAATCGATCACGAGCAACTCCGAAGCTCTCTCTCTCTCTTACGGTTGTTTCTCTCTCTAATACGCACTCTCCCTCTTCAATTCTCTCTCTTTACCCCAACCCAAGCCCAACCACCACTACGGCGAAACTCCCCTTAGCTCAAGCTCTCTAACCTGAACAATCTCAATCACCGCCACAACCCCTAATGACTTTCTTGAGCTACCCTCCATCAAACCCTAACTGCCGCCCTTCTCTCTCTTCGAACCACCATCCTTAGCCACCTTCGGCCCAAACTAAACCTACAATCAAATTCCCTACACTCCAAAAAGCCTACCCTAACCGACCAATCACACCCAACAAACCCTACACAATTGGACCACTTGACTAATGAAACCTAGTTTTGGGGAGAAGCAACACTAAGAGCCATCCTGGAAAAGAAAAATTGATTATTATTTAGAAAAAAAAAAAAAGGAGAGGAGAAAATGGGCAGCATCTCAGTCAAAGAATTTATTCCACCAAATAATAAATGTCGTAAATTCTAGCGAGAGAATTTACTCAAAATAGAGAGAGGCACACGCTCTTGTATGTTTATGAAGGACAAAGTCGACAGAGAAATGTAATCTTTTAAAGCTGTTGTGAAATAAAGCAAACAAAACATTTTTTTCAAGAAAAGAAAGGAAAAAATAAAAGACAAAAGGAAGCCATGTATGCATATATGTACTTCACATATCAAGGAGTACACATTCGTACGTGAAAATCAAAACGAGGATTAATTTGTGCTATCACTTGATGACTCGATGAGTCACTATTGATTACACGATGGTTGCGTGAGTTAATCTAGTTGCTAAGGATCATGTGCATCCTTGAGAAATTCGAAGCACCCTACTAGAAAAGATTGGTCAAACTTGGAAATGATGTAAAACTGACATGTTAGAAGAAGAAGAAGAAGATGATAGAAAGTGAATAATAGAAACACTAGAGAAGGAGCCAATATCGTGGTTGTATATTGGCAGATGACTGCCGGCAGCACAGATCAAGATATTCAAAGAAGATAGGGGACAAAAAGGAATTCAATCAAGAGTATTAAAAAGAAAAAAAAGTTATGATGTAGGACAATGAAAACAGTTTAAATTGTAATGAAATAAATACAGATGCAAAAACTAAATTAGAAAAATTGAATTAAACACCAATTATAATAAAGAATGTCGATAAAAAATATTTACTCTAACCTCTCTGTTATAGCGCAGTTCTGATAGGTGACTTCAGCTTCGTACAGATAAGTTGATAACCACCTCGTTAAATATCTTAAAATATTTCTTTCGTACCCAGTGTTATTAATTCATAATATTGCAATGTGACCTTAGAATCCTACTGTGGAGTAATCTCAGTTGGTGGGTGCCAAGCTTGAAAATTTGTGACAACGAATTCAGGCTTATGAAAATTATTCCAATTGCTGATGCTTTGTTGAAAGGCCTAAGACAACGTTGCAATTGTATTGTCCCTAGAGCTTGTGGAATTTAAGGAGCTATTCACCCACTTCGGCATGAGTGACTCGATAACAATCGTATCCCACGATATTAATAATAGTGAAGTGGTCAAATAATTTCTAGATGCTTTGTAGATATACTTTAAGCGATACAAAAACAAAGGAGATAATACAAGTATAGCTTTCTAAGATCTTGAAAGATAATAAAAAGAATTGATGGCCTTACACTACCAATAAAATTTTGATAGCCTTATACTATCAGTAAAAAGATAGAATCACTCCACTCTTGAAAAAATTATTTAATTTAATAATCAATCATTCAATTGTTCAAACCTTATAAGGAATACTATTTATATATCTAATGGCTAAAAGATACTCAAATAAATCTCTTAAAATAAAAGATACTAAAGGATTTTTTATTAAAATATATCTACTTGCTAAAAGATATTAAAATATATCTATCCTAAAATAACGAAAATATAAAAATCTTCATGCCAAGTAGAATGATATTGTTGTTGCAAATTTTTAGACATGTATTGGTCATTGTCATCATTTCTCCCTAGCTTGGAAAGATTCACCTTCGATGCATTAAAACTGATGTATTGTTCATAAAGATCTAAATTAATTCTCTAAAACTCTGACTTAGTTATCCATGTAGAATCTAAAAGTAGATGATCTACCCATTTGACAAGAAAGTATCTACCATCCCTCATGATTTGATCATCAATAATATCTTCTATCTCTTCTTTCTTTCCTCCCAATGGTGGAGCATCTCAAACTGGAAGAGTAAGAAATCTAGACTTTGACTCACATAAAAAATCAATATCTTGAGATATCTCACGGTAAGGCAAGAGATCCTTAACATTAAAGATATTGCTTATACTTGTATTTGGTTGCAACTCCAATACATAAGCATTTGTAGTAATTTTCTTCAAAACTTTGAAAGGTCCCGTACCTCTAGTATGTAATTTCTTTGAAGAACCTTGTGGAAACCTTTCTAGCTTAATTCAAATAATCACCAAATCTCCCTCCTTAAACTCCTAATACCTGCAATGAACATCTATAATAGACTTATATAATTCATTGCTTAAGTTAATTTTCTTTTTAATTTCCCCATGTAAGTCATGGATATGGGTAGTAAAGGATTCAGTAGGCTCTGAAGGTCTAGATGAAAGTAGGAGTAGTATAAGATCAATGGGACATTTGGGTTGATAACCTAGTACAACTTCAAAGGATTGATCAAAGGGACTCAATCCAGTGAATCTATTTACTGAACTATTGTAAGCAAATTTTACCATAGAGACATGGTCACCAACTATACACCTCAACAAATCACCTAAACTCTTATTGATACTTTAGTCTAAGCATTAGTCTAAGGGTGAAATGTAGAAGAAAACTGTAACTTAGTTCCTAGCATTCTCCATAATGTCTTCCAAAAGTAACTAACAAACTTAACATCTCTATCTAACACTATAGTTTTAGGTAACCCATGTAATCTAACAATCTCATTAAAGAACAATTTAGCTATATGAGAGGCATCTACAGTCTTACTACATAGTATGAAATGTGCCATCTTAAAAAAACAATCAACTACCACAAAGACTTAGTCATGTTTTCTAGGTGTCATAAGTAAATCTAACACAAAGTCTATACTAAGGTCTTGCCAAGGTGAATGTGGAACAGGTAAGGTGTATAAAGACGCGTATTCTATTTCCTATGTTTAGAAAGTTGACAAGTACGACATTACCTCCAAATTCTAGCCACATCTCTCTTGATGATAGGCTAATAAAATCTATCCTCAAGCATAACTATGGCCTTATCTCTCCTACAATGACCAGTTGCACCACTTGCATGTAATTTCCAAATTAAGAAGTCTCTTAAGGAAGTCTTTGGAGCACATAACCTATCACCTCTAAATAAGTATCCATCCTTAAGGACATAATCAACATAAAGCCCTAATTGACCTTCAGATAATGAAGCATAAATTTCTCTAAAGTCAGGACAAGTCTCATATTGCTCTCTGAAATTTTCAAAGCCAACAATCTCTATGGTTAGGGTACTTACTAGTAAGTACACATAGTTTTATTCTTAACTCTAACCTTATGTTTCAAAACAAATGTGTACTCTTGCAAAAATTGAACCTGTTTTGCATGTCTAGGTCTAAGTTTCTTTTGTGAATTAAGGTATGTAAGAGCTTAGTGATCACTATATAATACAAATTTATTAGGCAAAAAATAATGTCTCCAATATCTCAAAGCTTGCCTTATTGCATAAAATTCTTTATCATAAGTTGAGTACCTTTGTTTAGCTTCATTTAATTTCTCACTAAAGAAAGCTACTGGGTATCCCTCTTAGCTAAGTAGTCCACCTATCTTTATGCTAGATGCATCACAAGCAACCTCAAACACTTTTGAAAAATCAAGTAACCTAAGCATAGGTACTTCAGTCATTCTCTTCTTAATTTCTAAGAATGCTTTAGATGTACTCTTAGTCCAACTAAATTCCCCTTTTTTTATGCAATTTGTGATTAGGGCGATAATGGTGCTAAAACCTCTAATGAATCTCCTATAAAAGTAGATAGTCCATGAAAACTCCTAATATCATGAATACTTTTAGGTTCAAGCCACTAACAATTGCCTTAATTTTCTTAGGATATGCTCTTAACCGTTCTACAGACATAACAAAACCTAGGAAAATTACTTAAGTTATTAAAAAGGCACACTTTGTTAAATTTAGATACAAATCTTCATGCATAAGTGTCTCAAATAATTACTTTAAGTGTAATAGATGCTCTTCTTAGTTGTTACTATAAACTAAAATATCATTAAAGTATACCACAAGAAACTTTCTTATAAATGATCTCAACACTTATGTCATCACTCTTATGAAAGCAGATGTGGCATTAGTTAATCCAAAGGGCATGATTAACCACTCATAAAGACCTTCTTTTATTTTAAAGGCTATTTTCCACCGATCCCCTAGTCTAATCCTAGTTCAATGGTAGCTACTTCTAAGGTCAATTTTAGAAAACCACTTAGACCCTAAAAACAAATCTAACATGTCATCTAATCGAAGAATTAGGGACCTAAATTTGATATTTATTTTGTTGATGAGCTGTGAATCTACACACATCCTTCAACTTCCATCTTTCTTAAAGTAAGGAGTGCGAGTACTGCACATAAACTAAGACTCTCCGTAATAAAACCTTTTTGCAATAATCCTTCTACTTGCCTCTTTAACTCTGCGTGCTCACTAGGGTTCATCTTATAATGCGGTAAATTAGGTAAGGTTAATCTAGGAACTAAGTCTATATCATACTATATGTTACACATGGGTAGTAATCTATCCAGAAGTTCCTTTAGGGTAAGATCCTTAAATTCCTCAAGTAAAGGTCTCACTTTTATAGGTAAGTCCGAATCTGACTTAGGGTTACACTCTTCTACCTCCTTAACCACTAAAGCATATAAGGTACTATCTTTAGACTCAAGCTCAAATTCTTTTGCACTCAAAACGTGGAGGGGCTTCTTTGAATCTAAAGTACTGATTGGCCCTTTGTCGATACTAACCTTAAGCTCTTTTGGGAGTGAAGGACTAAGCTTAATTTTCTTACCATTATGCATGAAGACATAAGTATTAGCCTACCATAATAAACTACATCTAAGTCATAAAACCAAGGCCTCCCTAAAAAAACATGAACGATCTCCATAGGCACTACATCACACCAAATTTTGTTTATATACATTGAGAACTACAAAGGGACTAAACATTTTTTAGTGATAGGTAAGGTTGTTTTATCTACCTAAGCTACTTTATAGGGGTTAGTATGTAGTTCAAGCTTAAGATGTAACTTAGACACAACAACTTATGAAACTATATTCATGCAGCTATCCCCATTAATAATTACCTTACAATTGTAACCATTACATTTTGTGTAGGTATGGAATATGCAAGTTCATCACCAATTATCCTCCTTCCTAAGCTAGGTAATAAGACTATAAACCCTAAGAAATCAATAGTTAAACCTTAATTCAAGTCCAAGTATCTTAAACTGTACAATAAGTCGATAAAACTAGTAACAATAAAAGATTATAAAATTTAATAAATCAAATATAATACTGATAACAAAACTCTAGGAATTAATCGAAATCTTAAATTGCGTACTAAAATCCTAAAACTAATTTATGCACCATTAATCAAAATTGAACCCGAATTTGTTCGAAACCTTAAAATTATAAATATAAACTTATAAAATAGTTAAATATTATTCGATAGTGATATAATTATAATTGATTATAATTTTCGACTAAATTGCCTATTCACATGAAATTTTAATGAAATTGCTACAATAACTTGTAAAAATTATAATTGTAATGGGAAATTGATAAATTTACATGAAAATTTCAAAATTAATTTATGATAAGTATTGTTATAATTTATATGTTTAGAAAAATTACATATATTTACTTTTAATTTTTATTTTCTTCCTTTTTCTTTTTCTCTTTTTCTCTTTTCTTCTTTTCCTTTGGCTGCCATGTCTTGCAAACAAGAAAAAAGAAATCAGAAATATAGCAACCCATGTGTTCAAATTAAGATGCCATGTATTGATTTCATAATAAAAGAAAATTTGGAAATGATTAGCTTATCCTATCTTCATTAATGTATAGATTAGGTTAATATTTTGTTTGTTTGTTTTTTCCATTGATAAGAGCTGCTCACGTGAAACCAAAGAAAGAAAAATCTGGAAAATAAAAACAAAACAAAACCAAAAACAAGAAGAAGAAAAACTCTGGAAATCCAAATCATGAAAAGAAAGAAGAAGAAGGTAGAAAAGAAGAGGAAAAGAAGAAGAAAAATTAAAAGTAATAGGTAAATAAGTTATTTTGCAAGTATAGTTGTATATTATATAGTATGTATATGTATATATGTAGTATTTGTATGCTATTTTTATAAATATAACATTACTATTACATGTATATATGCATAAATGTTTAAATTGAATTATATATGTATGTATAAAGATATGTATGTATACATGTATGTACATAGGTATATTATACGGAAAGAGTATGTATTATGTATTTTTTTAGATTACATATAATAGATGTTAAGTATTTTTACAAAATAACTATAGGTATATACATATATATATGTGTACACGTGAACTATATATATTGGTGTATATATGTATAATTTATTTTCGTATATATATATATAGTATACTGAAAATATATATATATAATATAATAATATCTATAAAATAAAATAAATTTATAATTATGCAAGGAGTAGGTATATATATATAATACCGTAAATTAGGAATTTCTCAATAAAGTAAAATTATAAAAGTTATCAAATATACTATAAGTCTATATATATATAGATATATATATGTGCATTTAAATCGTAAATAATGAATAATGAGAAAAATAAGAAATAATAAAAATAATAATGGCAATAATAATAATTATTATTATAATATGGCTAAAATCTAAAAAATAGGAAAAGTAAGCTTAAAATAATAAAAATATCAATTATATGGTTTAAATAATTATTACATCATAAATATATTGAGAAAAAACGAAAATTAATATTTTATATTTTTAAACTTAAATAGTAAATTTTGTGATAATTTTATATCACAATCTAAACTGTGACTCACAACGTTCAAAACAGACCTCATTATAAGAAAATACGATCGAAAATGATCAAAATGGACTATAAATTCATAACGATCTAAGCTAAAACAAAAAAGTTACACATGATTCGATAAAAAAGGTCGAATTAATAATTTCACGTAACTAAGTAAAGTAGACCTCACAAATTATCATACTAGTTAGCTTTAAATTCCTAAACTTACAAATTTCTATTATTCTTAGGTGATTTTGATATAGACTTTGAGCTACTATCGGATTACTACGACCCTTGAGTTAGCTATGATTGAGTGAGTTTTTCCTAATGTTTATATTTGTAGTTAGTGAATATAAGTTATGATCTATAAATGAATGCGTATGAGGTTGAGTTATGCTTGTGCATGATAATTGTTATTGATGGTGAATTTACTTTAAATTTCAATAATATAATGATTGTTGTATAGTAGATTAACTAAGAATTGATTGTTTGTAACTTGGAATGATCATTGAATAAATAAGACCTAATTTTATTCGATTAGAAAAAGTTGACTTGGATCACGCATAATCATGCACTACATAACTAATTTTGGCAATCACATTATACGGAGGTAGTAAGAGACCATACGTAGGTTAATTATTGATTATTATAGATTTCGCACAGTGCACATGTGCGATATGACCTTACCTTGGCCCGCGGGATGACTAGGTATTGGAGGCATCAATCACCTGGCTAAGGGTTGAGTCTAAAGGCCCTCGTTTAGGGTTGAGTAAGGGCTGCGTAAACCTATTCACAATCATATGTAGAACTCGTTTTGATAAAACTGATAATAGATATACCATTATATTTTGAATACGAAACGCAGAGTTTCGTTATGTAATAAATTCTAATATAATACCTGGATCTGACTGTACCGATGAATCTCCAACCCTAACTTCAGAAGGCATTAAATCTGAGTTGCATGCAGTACCTGGTCACCTGCATGTATTCGTTTGGCATATTGTCTATCATGCATTCATTTGATTAAACTTAACTATTGTATAACTTGATTATTGTATGGTTGAGGGAAATTATCTCACTAAGCTAATTAGCTTATACCTTTGTAGTCTTCTTTTACAGGCCGATCTTTTTGTGGAGTCGGGTCATCGCATGCTTGAGATTAGTGTTCTATACAGGGTTAATGTGAGAGCTGGATGTGATTAGAGAGTATTTTTGATAGTTTATAGATCTGAATATGTAATTAATATATTGGTTTAACTTAAGACATGTTTCAGACTTCGTATTTATAAACTTTTATACAAATAAACTATGTGTTATGTTTTTATAACTTTATTATTTATCATGAAATGATATTACTTAAACTTGCACACTTTTGGTAGTTAATAGTAGCTGTAGCCTTGTGTATCGTATAAAAGGGTCATCGATTGTAAGGGAATTCAATTTACAATTCTTTATATGATATACGACGACTGTCATGACTAACCTCCTCGGGTCATGACAAATACACCTAACGACGTTGAAGTTAGCTTCCTCACAACTTAAGCCCATGTCATCCTCATCATTAGCTCTCTCTTTTGGGATATATGATCTAGCTCTTCTTAGTCTTCATTCTCTAGTGTTTCTTCCTCTCCTACATAAAGGTTCCTATTTGGGCACTAGTAAGCAAGGTGACCGGGACCATGATACTTATAACACCTCTGACTAGAACTAACCTTGGAACTCTCAATAGTAGTGTCCTTACCTTTGGTTTTCCTATCTTGGGTCGCAGTATGATTTCTAGTCTTAGGTGCTATAAAGGTATTCCTAGTAGACTTACTAGATCTCTCATTAAGATTATTACTATTAAACATTTGTTCCCCATCTTATGAACTAAGCCTCCTAGGTGGTCTTAACCAATTTTCAATCTCTAAAGCTTCTTAAAAGGTCTATTTTAAGGTCTCATCATAACAAGGACAAAGCTCTCTCTTAATCTCAAGTCACAAGCCATTCTTAAACCTATAAAGTGTTATCCCAAGCAACTTTGGCTTATCATACCTAATTAAAAGTGCATCAAACCTAGCGATATATTCCTTAACTGTTATGTTTCCTTACCTAAAGTTTATGTATTATTTGTAGAGTTTATCCTAATAAGATAAAGGAATATATTTTTCCCTAAGTTTGATTTTCATCTCTAACTAATGCTCTATAGGTGGTTGCCCTAATTGCAAAAGTTGTCATTCTACATTAGTCTAGTATAATTTAACTTGACCTATCAATAACATCTTAACAAAGTGTACTTTACGGTCCTCATACATCCTATAGAAATCAAAATATTATGATAAAGCAATGATCTAATCTATTAGAACTGTTGGGTCAAGACTCCCATTGAATGTAGGTAGGTCAATCTTAATATGCCTAGTGATATCATCAACATGGTAGTCGCAATGTAGGTTTTCATAGCTGGGCGCTACAAGGTCATCTCCTTTAAAATTTCTATGTAGCACCTTATGACGTACTAGCTCAACCCTACAAACATTTTGAGCTCTAAGGTTCCTAAGTTGATATCGATTGAAGGGAGGGTCATCTTCTAAATTAAGATTTCTATCTAGGGCTCAATCTACTGGTTCTTCACTCTTACCTTGACCATCGACTAACCTAGCAACTTTTAAAACTTTTACATGATTTGTAAGGGTCTTTATTTGGCGATTGATTGTACCATGCATGTTTGCAAGCTCATCCTTCCAAGATCGTATTTGGCTCAATTGTTCAATGGAATTATTTTCTAGAGGTGAGTCATTCCTAAAAGTTGTAAGATTATGGGTTTTTTCGAATATTGGACATTTTTTTTTTTTTTTTGGCAAAGGCATGCAAGAAAAGGTTTTCTTCTTCTTTTTTTTTTTTTTTTTGAACAAAGAAAGAAAGTTTTTTTTTTTTTTCAAGAAATGCTAATACCAAAATTGATGCAAGACAACAAAAATGGTTAAAATTTTAAAGAAATAAATAACTTACAGATACAGAAACTAAATTAGAAAAAATAAATTAAACACGAATTATAATAAAGAATGCTGATAAAAAAAAATATTTACTCTAACCTCTCTATTATAGCACAGTTCTTGAAAATTGACTTCAACTTCATACCGAGGAGTTGATAACTACCTCATTAAATATCTTGAAATATTTCTTCCGTACCTAGCATTATTAATTCACAATATTGGAATGTGACCTTAGAATCCCACTATTCAGTAATCTCAATTGGTGGGTGTCAAGCTCGGAAATTTGTGACAACGAATTCATGCTTCCGAAAATTATTCCAATTGCCGATGCATTGTTGAAAGGCCCATGACAACGTTGCAAATGTATTCACCCACCTCGACACGAGTGCCTCGATAACAATCGTATCTCACGATATTAATAATAGTGAAGTGGTTGAATAATTTCTGGATACTTTGTGCATGTACTTTAAGCAATATGAAGACCAAAGAGATAATACAAGTATAGCTTTCTAAGATCTTGAAAGATAATAAAAAAAATTCACACTATGGATGAAATTTTGATAATCTTACGCTATCAGTGAAAAGATGGAATCACTCTATTCTTAAAAAAATTATTCAATTCAATAATCAATCATTCAATTGGCAAAACTCTATAAAAAATACTATTTATATATCTATCGGCTAAATGATACTAAAATAAATATCCTAAAGTAAAAGATATTAAAAGATCTTCTCAAATCTAAAATATACTTACTTGTTAAAAGATATTAAAATATATCTATCTTGAAATAACAAAAATAATAAATTCTCAAATATAAAAATCTTCATGTCAAGTAAAATAATATTGTTGTTGATGGTCTTCATCACATTACCTATTGTTTTCACTTAGAGAAGCTTGTGTGTTTTCAATGTAGTCCTTGATGTGAACTAATCCGTTGCCGATCAAGCCATGATGAAGCCGCAACCGGCACATTGCCTCTACCGTCATGCCTCATATGAACGCTGCATTGAAGGGAACAAGGCTTTAGAAGAGGTATTGGGTAATTAAAAAGGAAAGACAACTACCGAATGATTTGTAGGAAAAGGAAACAGGTTTTATGGGAAGTGGAATCTATTTCTAAATGGAAAGTGTTGACCTCTGAATACAAGCTTTTAAGTAAAGGGAAGCATCTATTTTAAGAAAGTAATTCTTGTGAATATAAAATTGCTATAAGAAGGGCACTAGCTGATGTGATTGGTGGAGGAGATAAGGAGAGAACAAAAAAGAAAAGAAAAGAAAAGAAAAATAGGGAAAGAAACGAGGCTAATTCGAAGTCTGAAAGATTTGGCGAAAGCATTTTAGGAAAAGAATATGAGATTGGCCCATAATCTTCTGGATTGTGCTTCATTGAAATAAGATTTCTTGGGTAGTTGAAATATGTACGAAGGCTATCGGTGAGCTTGAGCCTACTTTTTGAAAAGCAATAATGGCATGATCAAGCATTATTTTCCTTTTAAGTGCAGTTCAAATCAAACGAACGATGATATATATACATTATATGCGTGTTTGTGGAAGGATTAAGGTCCACGCGTTCAAGAATATCAAGGTTTAAACATTCAGGTATGATATCTGTATTTTTAGCAAGCTGTGGAATTTTTTCGTAAATTATCAAGTTAAATAAGTAAACGAGGTTTGATTGAGGAAGTCACGCCAAAAAGGGATGAAGAAAAGGAAAGTGTGGGAAAGGAAAGAAAAAGGACATACTTTTATTTCTTTTATGGAAAAAAGAACAACAAGAAGATCAGGGTATAATATTTATTTTCTGGCTACCGAAGATACAATGAAAATGTAGCTTTGGCAAGCGAAACCCCAAAAGATTATGAAATGAAAAAAAAAAAAACAAAGAGGAGAACTATTCAAGTTTTTGTTACACACAAAGCTCATATGCTGCAAACATATGTATGGATTCAACGGGAAATGCTAGCAAGATAACAACGAAGATGTAGTTTCCTGGGCATGAAAATAAATAATATTCACATGAAAATATTAGGCACGACAGGAAAAACTAATCGTTCAAATGGGAAAAGAAACACGTGTATATATAGTAATGCTTAAAAACCTAACAACGCTATAATTTATCACATGTTTTTAGTATTCTAATAACATGTTAAGGTTTCAAAATTAGTTACCACCTCCAAAATCAGTTATGAAACATCAATTCAATAATATAGTGTTTGGTTGTAAAAATTGAACTGAATTGAACTAGACTAAACTAGACAAAACAAAGATAACTGAATAAGACAAATATAAAGAGGATTAGACAGTACAAGTTTATTGTACCATATTTAGTTTATATAATATTGGACACAAAATTTATATTAAAAAATTAGTTATTTATATTATAATATAAAAAAAATTTTATAACATTTAATAAAAATAATATTCATTAACTTAATATTATAATATAGAGGGATATTTTTTGGAGTACAAAATATTTTTTGTTTTTGTCTAGTGAATTTTATTTTTATACCATGATGCATATGAGATAAAATTTAAGCATTTTGTTCAATTCAACAGCATAATTTTTGTCTAGTAACAAAGCAAATTTACAAACAAAACATGAGACAAAATTTTTTATCTAATTCAGTACTACGAAAATTACATAACCAAACATTACCCAAGTATATCAATTCGAGTCACTCATAAGCGAGTCGCTTTAACCATAAACATACTCAATAATCAAATCTTAATCTTCTACAATATATATATCTAATCGCCTCTCTTTCCTAACCCGATGATAGCAATTATAGTACTTGTTTCAAACTTATCGAATCAACTTATAGCTACAAAAATAAAAGAATGAGACAAAGCACTATACATTATACACAAGCACAATCGGATACTAAGCCAAGTTGTACACATGCATGTAATGTAAGTTACATTAAGTATAAAACAAATGGTCAATTAATTATCTTGAACTTAGGCCATCAACCAACAAAGAGTTACTTATGATCCTGTTATACACCATGGTTTTTTCCATATACATAGGTAGATATAAATATATGTTTTGCTTTAAATTCTTTACGCTTGAGTTCGAGTTTAGAGACTATGAAACCTAGAATTTCAACTACAACAAGTCTATTAGAAAAACCTTGCATATGATTAAATAGTTACTCCTCTAGAGATCTACTACTAGAGCCCCTAGAGCGAATAGGTTAAGCACAATCAATAATCAAGTTTAATTAGACCGAATATAAATTAGTCTGATTTACT
The DNA here is from genome assembly GCA_024138015.1 of Lumnitzera littorea. Classification (NCBI taxonomy): domain Eukaryota; kingdom Viridiplantae; phylum Streptophyta; class Magnoliopsida; order Myrtales; family Combretaceae; genus Lumnitzera; species Lumnitzera littorea. The sequence goes on along the minus strand of JAMXBB010000001.1, from coordinate 7,598,950 downwards.
TATTAAGTCCTAACAAGGACAAGAAAAACAACTAAGTACTAAGTACTTGAAATGGCTTCTAAACAATTAACTAAAACTCCACAACTTCAAGTTTTGTACCAACTAGTCCTAACTACCCATCCAAGGCGAAATTTGATATTCAACATGAATCTATTTAAGATTAAGAGCAAGTATATATTAATTTTCGAATGATTATTAATAACTCTTTATCCATTTATTATTTACGAATCTTTAAATAATTTACTACTTGTTACCATAATTTATTTTTATCAATTTAAATGTCCTAAATAAAATTAGCCAAACCGATTCAATGATAAGCTAATTAATTGAGAGGATTCAAATCAATTTAGGGATATGTTGGACCGGCTTGATCTGTAGGGGCCTACCCATTGGTTTATTATCAATACAAATTGATATTAGTTTTAACTATTAACCGCAAATAGTTACGAGGTCTAATCAACTGTACAAACATAGTGATATCATTGATTATCTACATCAAATGAAGATGGGATCAAGAGAATATTTTAGTGTTTCGATTATGTTATAGTCAAGTAGATTGGTTTTGAAACAGAATAACAAAACAGTAGACAGTGGAAAGTCAATAGCCAGTAATGGAGCATCACCAATGTCATTATACTATATGTTGTTTAGCTAAGGGTTCTTCTTTCAGCAAGTGCTATCCAAATTAAAAGGCACCAAAACATCTTTGTCAACTTCACCAGCGGTAACGGATTAAATAAGAAACAATATCTTTTCATTAATTAATTAATTTGATAATATTATTTATATTACACTAACATATACAGTACACTATCATATATATGTTTAACTCCTAGGAGGACTTATGACATGATAATTATATAATGTAAAATCACAGACAATATTCAATAACTTTTTAACTATAATATATATGTATATATATATATATATATACATATAATCAGAATAAATGGGAGTTAAAGTCCGCTTACCCTAAAAAAGGGGCAGACGAAAACCAAATGGGGAAAAACTTCATTGCCTTCGACGGAGTTTGAAGCTTGGAGCGAAAGGGAAAATGGATCAAGTAATCGGAAATGAAAGCGAGGACTTGGCGCTCTGTTTTTATGGTGACGTCATAGATCTCATAACCGAATATGGTAAGTGGAGAATGCGTATTTGTCGGAGGCGACTTCATCACGCTCGGCATTGCCGGAGAAGAAAAGAAGAAGACGATAGTCGTAGAGGACAAAACAACTCCGTTGTCCTTGAAGAAGCAGAGTGCTGCGGGAATAAGGTATGGGACTCAAATGTTTTTAGAAGAAGAAGCAACCAGCTCTTCATCCCCTTCGTAAGCCAAAGAAGCTGGAGAAAGAAGAAGAAGAAGAAGAAGACCGCTCAATCCAACGGAAACCGGAGCTCGGAGAGACGGAATATGAGTGAGTGAAGTCCAAGTGGGAGGAGGTAAAGGGACTCGGGACGTTAAAAAAACACAGAGGAAAGATGTCCAGTGAAAAATAAAATAAAAGAGTGAGCTTGCGGTGTCCCTTCTTCCAAAGAAAGTGGGGTGTGTCCATTCAAATTGAGTGAATGTCTGTAAGTGCTGTTTCCTCGACATGTGGGGGCTTACTGTAGAAAGAAGAAAGGTTTTGGGTTTCTCTGTAGCAGACATGGGCTCCACAATGGTAAAAAGAAACATGACCACATTAAAATCCACGGGAAAGGCCGAACAAAAGAAGGAAGGATATTAAAATAAAATAAATCATGTTATAAATTAACAAAGGAAATATTAAGTTTATACCTTAATTAAAGACATACTATATTAGTAAAAATAAAATGATTGTAAAAAGTTTATTGTATTAATAACATGTAAATAAAAGAATAATCTATATCATAATAAAAAAATTATTTTTATTGGATGAAATTTCATTACCATCTCTATAACACTTTAAGTAAAAAACAGTGAATAGTTAAGTCAATAAACACTAATAGACCCATTTTAATCACTTGGTTTAAAAGTTTTAAGCTTATATTGATAAAATATTCACAACTATTACCTTATAAACTAATATCACAACCTTTCATAATTCATTTAAAACATTTAACCATGAGATTTCACAAAACTTCTATGATACAAATTTTACATTTAGGGCTTGGAGCAATATTTTTAAGTCAGGCCAAACTTTGTAAAATGTTCATGAAAGTTAGTTGAAGCGACTTTATGAAATATGGAATACAAATGGATCAAATTATTATGAATATGGAAAGGTGATTCACCTAATTAACTATTAGGAATTTAAATATCGAATCCTGACATATATTGAAATGTTACAAATAGACTCAATGGCATATAAAACTAGTATTTGTTGATGAAAATATGTCATTAATTACTTTAATGAGTTGAGAATGTTTTGTAGGTGGTATAACTATATAAGCATATAATATTTATTTATTTATGTTAGAGGTATTTATGCATGTAATTAGCAATGTGGTAAAATAATTAAATATTATGCATTTAAAAGACATAATAACACCTAAGATTATAATCACTTTCACCCTTTCACACCTTGGCTGGGATGGATAATATGCATAGGTGTATTTGCATGTCTATATGTTACTTTACATTGAAGTTAGTTAAACTAGGATAAGTTAAGTAAATAAATAAATAAGTAAACAACACATGGAGGCAAACAACAACCTACTTTCACCTGCAATTGCCAAGCAGATTGATGTGCTTAAAAACTTAGTTATTACTAAGACTTATCGTCGTAGATTTAAGTTAATGGTTCCTTCGAAATATCGAAGAAAGGAGAGTAAGCAAGTCTATGAACTAATTAGAGTAGCTGACGTGAAGCTACTTGAAGAATATGATGTACCAATGAACACAACACGACTTAATACTTCACTTGATATGACACACAAGTTGATGTTAAAATCCACCTACCTCTAATTCTAAGCTACTCGGTAAAATTAGATAAGAGTGTGTGGAAAATGGACTTGGAGATGATTATCTCACAAGAACAATATATTCAATATATATTTGGAAGGTAAGATATCGACTTATAAGGAAAATAGACTATTTATAGTAAGTCTCTAAGGCAACCATACAAATAAAAAAATTAAAAAAAGATATATGAAAAGGGGATTCCTAGTATATGCGAAAAAGGGAAAAAAAGACAAACGACAAAAGGGAAAAACAGTATAATGTCAAGTGAAATGGACAAGTGGCAATGCAACATTGGTTCTATACATGGATTCTTTGAGCACACAAGCGAAGAGAATCAAGATGTTGTAGCTTCAAGGACTGCCAAGACGAGGAAGGGGTGTAGTTTGTGTCAGTAGGGACTACTCAGCCCGAAAAAGAATGTCTCTTCACTTAGATAGAATCTCTCAGCAATTGAAAGTTTGGTCATTCGGCATAGAGCCTTTAGCAAGTGAATAGTCAGCGTCGGCATAAGAGAGAGCACATAGTAAGGTGTAACCTCCTAGATTCAATAAGCAATTCAGCCATCCTCCTTCTGCATAAGGTCTCTCGTCATCGGCAATTTGCTGGGAAAGGATTCTAATAGTAAGGGATTGGAGGCCTCAGAGTCATGTGTAAGTAAGAGGACTAGTGGTCGGTAGCTCATCAGTTCACCAGGGTTATTGAAGATTTGCCCTCAAATCTTGACCTTCTCCTTCATCAGGTACATAGGGTATCAGATCAGCTACATTAAAAGTAGTAGTTACACTATATCCGTCGGGTAGTTCTAGCTCGTCGGAATTGTCATTGATGCACTCAAGAATCTTAAAAGGTCCATCTGACTTGGGGGAAAGCTTGTTCATTTTCTCCCTAGGGAAACACTCCTTATTGAGGTAGACCTAGACAAGGTTTCCAGGTCTGTAAACCATTTATCTTTTTCCTCAGCTTCCTTATTCCTTCTGTTAGGATATAGTATGTGTCAGGTGTTCAGCAACCTTTTGATGCAACTTTTAGAATTCCTCGACGCATTACAAGCCTGATTGACTTTCCCCTTGTACAGCTGAGCTGATAGCTATATCAAGGGGTAAGTTTAAGTTGAGTCCATAAATGACCTCAAAAGGTGACCTTCCTATAGAGTTGTGAATTGATCGGTTGTATGTGAACTCAATGACAAGTAAGCATAGGTCTCAATAACGTAAATTTTTCCTCATAACCACTCGTAGAAGGTTATCAACCATCTTGTTTGCCACTTCGGTTTGGCAGTTTGTTTGAAGGTAGCAAGAAGTACTGTACATAAGATTGGTGCCATGTTTCCTTAATAGGGTTTTCTAGAAAAAGCTCTTGAACTTCAAATTACAGTTGGACACAATACTTCTCGATAGCCCATATAGACGTACAATTTCCTATAAAAAGAGGTTAGTGATAAATAAAGTATCATTGTATCTATGGCAAGGAATGAAATGGCTCATCTTACTAAAATAGTCGACCACAACCATAATGGAGTCATGTCTTCTCAGCGTTTAGGGAAGGTCGAGCAGGAAATCCATGCTTAAGTCAAGCTATGGGTGCTCAAGTATGGGCAGGGGTATGTACTTTCCATATGGCTTTCTCCTCCCTTTTGCATGTTTACATACCTCGTACCTCGTACCTCTCAAGAACTCGGCATACATCCCTCATTATCCTAGGCTAGTAGAAATATTCATTTAGTATTTTAATCATCCTCTTTTTGCCAAAGTGGCCAGCCAAACCTCTAACATGAGCTTCATGGATGAGTAGTTCTCTGACTAAACAACTCAGCATATAAACTTGCTTGCCTTTCATCATAAACCCCTGACTCAAGTAGAATCCGTCCACAACACTTCTAACGTTACACTTGGACACTAAGGGCCCAAAATACTTATCGTACTCATATTGATTGGGGAGGGTACTGAATCCAAGTACTTTAGCCTGCATGTTTGTAATAAGGGTATGACGATGGGAAAGAGTGTCAGCTACTATGTTGGTGCTTCCTTTCTTATATCGGATCATATAATAGAAAGTCTATAGGAATTTAACCCACTTGGCATGACGCCGAGAAAGTTTCTACTACCTCTGAAGATACTTGAGAGATTCATGGTCTAAGTAAATGATGAACTCTCTTGGCAATAGATAATGTGGCCAATTCTGTAGTGTTTGGACAACGGCATAGAACTCCTTGTTGTAGGCTGAGTGATTTAAGGCAGCACCACGGAGTTTCTCACTGAAAGAGGCAATTACTCGACACTCCTGCATAAGGACAACACCAATACCGACACCAAATGCATCACATTCAATCTCAAAAACTTTCTCGAAATCCAGTAGGGTGAGTATTGGAGTAAACGTCAATTTAGACTTCACATCCTCAAAACTCTTCTAAGCCCTCTTCGACCACTTAAACTCAGTATTTTTCCTAGTCAATTTGGTTAACAATGCAGTTATGGAACTAAAGTTCCAAATGGATCTCCGTTAGAACGAAGCTAGACCATGGAAGCCCCTAACTTTAGCAGCACTTGTCAACGTAGGCCACTCAAGAATAGGTTTGAATTTCTTGTCATCAACTTGAACTCCTTTTCCTAGAACAACATATCCGAGGAAAACAACCTCACTTTGACAGAATATACATTTCTTCAAGTTGCTGAATAATTTCTCGGCTTGGAGGATGTTAAACACTGACCTTAAATGCTCAATATGATCGACGAGGTCGATACTATACACCAAAATGTCATCAAAATAAACGACAACACATTTTCCAATCAATGTTCTAAGCACATGATTCATTAGCTGCATAAATGTACTCGGCACATTAGTTAGGCCAAATGGCATTACCATCCATTCAAACAAACTATCCTTTGTTTTGAAGGCCGTCTTCCATTCATCTCCAAGCCTCATTTGTATTTAGTGGTAGCTACTTTTCAAATCAATCTTTGAAAAGATCCAGGCACCATGCAACTCATTGAGTATATCATCCAACCGTAGGATTGGGTATCGGTATTTAACAGTAATTTTTTCGATGGCACGGTTATCAATGCACATTCTCCATGACCCATCTTTCTTTGGTACTAGCACAGTAAGGATAACACATGGGCTCATGCTCTCTCAGACATACCCATAATCCAATAACTCATCAACTTGCTTCTTCAACTTGGTTGCCTGCTCAGGATTGAGCCTATAAGTGGGTCAGTTTGATAGGGCTACTTCAAGCTAAAGATCAATACAATGCTCAATGCTTCTTAAGGGTGGTAAACCTTTAGGCATCTCGGCAGGAAATAAATCATCATATTCTTCTAATAGAGCTTTCACTTTAGTTAGGCATTTCGTAGCATCTCTCACCTCTAAGAGTCTCCTTACTAGAAGGAGCACATAGTCTTCGACCTTGACTTCTCGGGAAAACTAAGCATAGGAAATCACCAAGGACTTTCGTTGTAGAGATCTAGCAACCTTTTCTTGGGCTTCCTTCACTTCCTTAGGACTCATAGGCGTCAGTATTATTTTCTTTCCATCCTTTTAGAACATGTAGGTGTTCTTATACCCATTGTGCAACATTCTTAAGTGAAACAGCCATGGTCGGCTGAGTAATATGTGAGAAGTGCACATTGAAAGGACATCACACAACACCTAGTCCCTATACTTATCATCGATGGTAATCGGTACTTTAACTTGCTCGGCAACATGTAAGCCTCTGTTTTTATTTAGCTAATGAATCTTGTACGGCTTAGGATGTGGAAGGGTTGGGTTCATGGCCTTAACTACTCCTTATGTTATGACATTGGAACAGCTCCCTCCATCAATGATCAAAGTGCATAGCTTACCTTTCACTCAGCAATTCATATGGAAGAGGTTCTCCCTTTGCTCATTCTCATCAGCTATAAATGTACTAAGTGACTGTCAAATAGTAAAGCCATACTTGGCACCGTCTTCAGGAGGTATCTCGGCATCAGGGTCTTCTTGAAACTCTTCCATCATCTGTGTAACCCCATTTCTTCCTCTCCTTCACTCACACTTTCTACTTCAAATTGAGGCTTGTCTCCCTTTATAGTCATGACTTGGCAGTTCGAACATTGACTAGCCATGTGTCCATAACCGAGACATTTAAAGCATTTGATTTCTCTAGTCTTTCTTCCTAAGCTCTGACCTTGGTCTCTTCGGACCTCAGGTTCCTCAACCTTGCCCTTACCTCAGCCTTCTTTAGATTGACTCAGCATTTGTCCTTGACATTCCACCTCAAAACTGTTTGATGCTCGGTCATTCACTAGTCGGCTCAGCATGTCGCTTCTATTCGGCATCATAAGTTGGCTACTCAACATCTGGCTAGCCTGGTTCCGCCTTTGTCCTTTGACTCTGTGCCACTTTAATGGCTTTGTCCAAAGTTGCCAAACTTTGCAGCTCCACTATGTTACCAATCTCGGTCTTTACTTTAGAAATGATCGGCTAATGATCGTGAGCAATTGAAATTCTCAAACATAGTCGTCCAATGATCAGCTACCTTATCTTAAGTCTTAGAGACGTCAAAAACTGTCTTGTTCGTAGTGTTCGAGAATGAACCTACCTCTTAAGACCCTCTTCATTTCATTCCATGTCCAAACTTCTCGTCCGGCTCTTAAGCTAACATTCTGCAACTTCTTCCACCACATTACTACATATCTAGAAAATTTCAATGCGGCCACTCGAATACGTACAGCATCCTCATAATCATAAAAGTCAAATATCTTCTTAATCTTCTCTTCCCAATTCAGGTAGTCATCAGTACTATAAGACCTATTGAAGCTCAAAAGCTGTACCTTAAGGTGTTTGGCTCCCCTAAGAGCTCTAAGCTCATGCTCGTCTACTCTAACATACTACTCTTCTTCATACTCGTCTATCTTATCCAACTCCAATCTTTTTTTTCGCGGCTCTATCAGCACGATAGGGAAGTACTTAGTTGAACGAAAAGGCTTCTAGTGCTCGCTCATTCATCTGGCTTCTCGGCCTATCTCTCATGTCTTAGCGTTGTTCAATAATTCTCTCACACGACCCGGTCTCTAGGACTCTATACTAAAACAACTAAATTAGCCATAATAGTAGCAAGGTCTTATATCTGCTCATCAGTAGTATGTGTTTTTGTTGGGTCACTCAACTATGTCCATGAGCATCACTCTCTACATCGTTAATCTCTCCTTAAACACTAAGATTCAACATTCTCAAAATGGAGTTTCAGAAATTACTCCTCATACACACAAATACAACACAAATTGTAAACTATGAACTTGCTCTATTCTTCCAAAAGAAAACAGAGTATCTCGAACAGCAACTAGTCAGGATTGCCTCCACACAGCTCTTATTCACAACCTTGAGCTCTAATACTAAGATTATATAATGTGCTTAAGAGCTCAGTTATTACTAAGACGTGCAGTCGTAGATTTAATCTAATAGGTCCTTTAAAACATCGAAGAAAGGAGAGTGAGCAGGCCTATAAACTTATTAGAGTAGTTGACGTGAAGTTGCTCGGAGGATATGATACACCAACGAATACAATACAACTTAACACTTTACTTAATATGACGCACAAGTTGATGTTAAGGTCTACCCGCCACTAATCTTGAGCTACTTAGCAAGATTAGATAAGAGTGTATGGAAAATGAACTTGAAGAGGGTTATCTCACAAAAATAGTATATTCAATGTATATCTATAAGTGAGATATTGGCTTACAAGGAAAATGTACTATTTATAATAAGTCCTTAAGGTAACCATACAAATAAAGAAATTACAAAAAAGTATACAAAAAGGAAAAAAAGGACAAACAACAAAAGGGAAAAACATTACAATGTCAAGTGAAATGGATAAGTGGCAGTGCAACATTGGTTTCGTACATAGATTCTCTATGAACAGCAGGCAAAGAGAATTAAGATGTTGCAGCATCAGGGACTGCCAAGACGAGGAAGGGGTGTAGCAAGTGTTGGTAGGGAGTTGGAAGAAAGTACTTAGCCAGAAGAAGGTACTCAGCCAGAAGAAGAATGTTTCGTCACTTGGTAGAAGTCTCTTGGCAATTGAAGGGAGAAGAAACATAATATAACTCCCTACAATATTACTTAAAGACCGACTTTTCTTCCATTTATTTGGATTCAAGAGTGATAAGGGAGAAGAGATGAGAGGCGTCTTCTCTCAAAGTCCTCATTTTGGGCGGGTGGGCTAGAGAAATGCTACAAGCACTTTAGGTGACACTGGATCAAACACGAAGACACATTTTTTTATGGTCTCTTACCTTTGCCTAAATCTTGAATATGATAAGGACGAAGAATATTGTTCAGATTGTTGGTTTTGCTTGCTCTTTGACTATGGGTAGATTTGAACAAGATTGTAAGTAAGTCTATTAATTTGTCTATGTTGTTTTGTTGTGGTAGATGCCATAAACAACATGCTAATTCAGGAGGATTATGATTATTATTTGGGATTGATGGTTAGTGTTGTCTTGTTGAGATTGCAATGTTTCATTAATGATTTATGTTACCTTAATGATGGAACTGGAAATACATGGATTATTTGTTAGTATTGAGTGGGATGACTAATTAGAAATAATAGTTAGTTACTGCGCAACTGATGTTTGAGTTAATAGCAAAGGTGTAGACACTCAATTTTTGCTCCTTGGTAGTTATGGTTTTATTTTTTAAAAATAAAGTCCTAACTAAAAAATAACGAAAAAATAAGAAAAAATAAAAATAATAAAAAATTAGCAAATGATGAAAATGCAAAAAAATGAGAAAAGGAAAAATTATAAAGATTTTTAAATTTTTTAGGAAGTAAATTATTTTATGATCAATAATTTTAGCTTTAGCTTAATTCAAATAATTATTTTAGAGAGTCGCGTGATTTAAGTGTAATTTAATTGTACTAAAAATCAAGGTACAAGCCAACAGCCTAACGAATAAGCATTGAGATATTGATATGAACTTAGCTTAAAGTTATGGGTTCGAATCTCGCTAGGCACTATGTGTCTTTTATTTCTATCTTTTCATTTTTACAAAAAGCAAGTTGAGCGCACAAGATTCATATTTAATCAAATTTTTTTAATCTAATTTGTTCGGATTTGAAACATTTATAAAAGATTTGAATCTAGTTTGATTTTTATTAAATTGGATTTGAATTGATATAATCGATTCGGATTAATATGATAGATTCGATTTGATATGATCTGAAGATTTGTTTTCTAAACTTTATAAATAAATGGTGACATCCTCACTAAATAGAGGCACTAAAAAAAAAAAAAAAAAAAAGAGTAACTAATTTTCTATTTTCCCAACATTCGTAAGCCCCTAGCAAAAAATTCCAACATACATTCTTTGTTGCACCTTATGCCCATCTTGATGCCATCCACATACACTGCAACTAAAAGTGGTACCCAACAACACAACAACTATTACCAATCCTCTTGCCTAATACTGTCCCAATTCCATCCACTGTATAGCCATGTAGACGTACAACACAACACCTTCGCATGCCCAAGCATGCTAACTTAAAATAGCGACCAAACACCGTGATTATCACACATGGTATAAACCACTATAGCCCCAGTCCTTGACTACACTCAGCCAATAGTAGCCAAGTTTGTTCGATATGCCACTCCCTTGCACATACAACAGCTGTAGCATCTAGGATCTCCTTCTGCAATCAGTCCCAATGCCAACCTTAGTTAGTACTTCAACACAATGTCACTGCACCGCCACGATAGCCCACTATCCCTCAATTCAAACCACGACCTGCAACCACCATGCAAGCCGATCAACACAAACTAAATCCAAACGTCTAGCAGTAGCACACGCTACTGACCCGCGCAACAATCCTCTTCATAACGCACACCTAGTCCTCAATACTGAAGCACCTAGTCACACTAAGATCAGCAGTGACGCAGCACAACTTCGATCAATTCACACACCTGTCGCCGCACTATATTGACTAGAAAAAACAAACTTCACTACAGCGACTAGTGATGACTCCAAGTCCGCGCTACTGCTCCTATAAAAGTAATTAGGTTCGGTTGCTTACGTTTTTTTTTATTTCTTTATTTATTATTATTATATTATTAGTTCCCTAGATTAACATATAATTTATGAATACATTAGTTTTAGGAGTTTTTTAGTAGTATATTGTATGATTTTATTAACTTAGTTAGATATATAGCTGTTAATAACAAAATTTAGATAAATAAATAAATAAATATATATATATATATATCCATATGTGTCAACTTAGGATTTTTTTTAGAATTAGGTTTTTTTTTTTTAGAAATCATCACATAGAAAATTATTTTTTTTAGAAATAAAAATTAACAAGAAGAAACATTTTACAAAACGGTTATATCATCTTTTGAACATTCAAGAGTTAGGACCCCTTTAGATTTTTGAATAAACTGAATCAATTGAATACATAAATTCGATGAGTTTTCAAAAATTAAAATCAATCGATACACTAAAGTTTTCAAAAGAACTATGGTCATCTGATCCCGGCTAGCAGGTACGTAGGCACCTTAGAAGCGACGATTAGAAGCGACGATAAAATCTGTTAAAACTTACGTCTTTTTATTTCTTTTGGTTATTTTTTATTTTAAAAAAATAATATAGAAGAATAATCTTAATTTTGGAAATAAATAGTGATACTCGTTAGGGTTTAATAGGTTAGCCTCCAAATTCGGAACCTTTTGGTTTTTTCATTTAAATTGAAAATTGAATACCGGTAGCTAAATCATAGTCAATCCACCTAATTAATTATAGATTCTTTTCTTTTACCGACTCCGGTCGGGTGACGACTTCAAAAATTTTTCTAAATAAAAAAACTGGAATTTCTCGATTTCTTTAGTCGAGGATTAATATTAAATAGGTTAGGATTTAGTATTAATCGAAAAATGGGAAATTAAATTAAAATAAGAAAACCGAATTTCAGGCTCGACAATTTAGCGACTTTATCAGGGACACCAGAGGGTTAGCCACTAGAATTTATCGAAAATAGGATTATTTAAAAAAAAAATCAAAAAGATGAAAAAATAAAAAAGAAGAAGAAGAAGAACTTAGGTATGTTATTTTATTTATTTATTTGTTTATTTTATTTCTTTTTTTTTTACTAACATTTTTTGTTGCAGTTTATTTAGGGGGTAGTTTTAAGGGTTTACTTTATTTTTATCCTATTTTTCTATATCATAAATACATGGTAGATACGGTTAGAATTAGGCCATCTTAGGACCATAAGAGGAGGGGTCATTATGTAAACTTCAGATGTTGTAGGGTAACCATCTTTTGAGGTCGATTAGGCTACCCCACTCAAGTTCAGATGTGACTACAGAATCGTTACTTTGGAAAAACACTGTAGTTGCAGTACTTGAGGACCTTTAGAACCCACCTGTTGCATCACATGAAAACCATTTTTCAAAAATTACAAGAACCCAAATGTGGTAGACCAAAATGAACAAGGGCAGTTATGAAGTTATAATCGTAATATTTCCCTGTAAATAATTTGTAATAATTTCGTGTAAAGTTTAAAATAAATTGTGATTGTAATTTTTTTTTTTTATATAGGCATGGTTAGATTAAGTCAAGAGCCCTTTGAAGAAATTCATGTCCACCCACCACATTGGCCACAAAGACTACTTCAAATGTAGTTTCAACTCTTCAACCTAGATAGGCAAGAATTTATCAAGAACAAGATTGAGCCCATCCTCTCCTTGTAGAAGATCTCTGTGAACATCACTTTAGTGCAGGCCTTAGTCCATTTTTGGGAGTCCGAATCCATCAGTTTCTGTTTGGGCCCACATTAGCTAAGCCCAACTTTAGAAGAATACTTCTAATTATTGTAGGCCCCTGCTATTACAAATGATGTCTACATCCTAGACTTGGAAGCTCTAGCACCAAAGATTTTCAACAAATTGTTAGGAGTTAGAAAAATTGAGATAAACTGAGTGCTAAATCAGGGAAAGACCATTCAGTTGGAGGATCTCATGGACTGGTTTTCCATTAAACTAAAGCATAGAGACAAACGGGAGGTTTTCTATGCAAACTTGGAAGCATGGCACCAGCACCGAGTTAACGCCTTTATTTTGGTGGTCTTCAACACCATATTGTTCCCTGATGATAGATGTCGAGTCCACTTCAGAATTATAGAACTTGTAACCCAATTTCTTGAAGGGAAATCATATGTCTCGACCCTTCTGGCCGAGCAAATCTAGTCATTGAATCGTCTTAAAAAAGAAGAAATGAGGAGATTTGAAAACTAATATGGGTCTACTTATAGTCTAGTTCATCAGCCACATGAGATGTTACCAACTCGACTTCAATCAGGCTAAGTATACCCAGCAATATGATCTCATCAAGTCTTTTGAAGAAAGAATTGAGCTGCTAGAAAATATAGCTAACCGTTACTGGGTCCAATACTTTCAAAGTATGAAAGCAGAAGAGTTACTATTAATGCCCAGGTGGTTTGCAAGCAAGGAAATGATAAGAAGATGTGAAGATTTTAAGGCGGTACCCCTAATCAGCTTCAACCTTTACACTGGATACGTCCTAGCCAATGGACTCATTAAAGACATGATCCCTGGACCATCATTAGAAGCCGTCTCATTAGACTTTCATAACCCTAGCGTGTTGGTGGCTGATAAAGTGGCCAAGCTCTTAAGCATTCGAGCTCTTTGGTACACAAGAAAGACGACCCCTACTACTAAAGGGATAGTAAGCAAGAGCCAGACAACTAAAGGACTTCTTTATCGCTAACTATAGAAGCTCAAAGATATGCAAGAGACAAAGGAAAAGGAAGAAGTCCAAGTCAAAGCTAAACCTAAGAAAGTAAGTGAAAGAGAGCAGGAGCTAGAGAACCACTGTGAAGAGTATCACCAAAAGATAAAGGCATTAGAAGTGCCAGTGAAGAGGAAGCTCCTAAGATCCAAAAGAGGAAGAAGACTCAAGACAAACTCACTAGACATAGGAAGATTATAATTTAGATTTTAGGCTCTTTTAATGTTTTCTTTCTTTAGGATTCCTTTTTCGAACAAAATAAGTGTTGTAAATCTTCACAATTGCAAAAATTAATAAAAATTAGTTAGGTTTTGCCACATCAAAGGTCTCTTGCCAATTCTTAATTTTCATTGCATTCGTATGCCATGCATCCTGCATTCGTATATTTAATAACCTTTTCTTAGAAAAATGTACATATGCTAAACCTTGATTGAGTTTTCATCAGGTAAAATCTCAAAATAACTCTCAAACATTAAGTCTTTCAGAGAAGTCCAATTAGAACGCGTTCCCAAACTTGGATGGCCACCACTCAAGGAGATGACAGAGAACCTGAGATCAATGATCCATTCGAGCTAAAATTTCGTTCCATAGAAAGGGCTATGGAGAAGATGGTAGAACAAATGAGCTTCCTAGCAAACAGCATCGCTTTGTTGCAAGCCATAGCACCAGCTAGTGAAGAAAGCTTCAAGGCCTGTTATGGGAAGAATACGCAGGCTCCTAAAGCAGAGCATGAATATCCAAAAGACCCATTTAAGTCAGAAGGAGTCTACCCAAAAGTTAACCTGACCTTCAAACCTGACATGTATGTGGCTCTAAAACTGACTGACCAAGGGCTTAGCACAGACAACTTGAAAGAACTGGAAAAGAAACTAACGCAACAAATAGCTGAGAAGATGAAAGCACTTGCAAGTTATGCTGAATTTTCTACGTATGACATTGGAGCATACCTTGAGAAGTTTAAGGTACAAGAGTTCAAAAAGTATAACGAGATGGGATGCCCCAAGCTCCATACCAGGTTGTACGTTAGGAAGATGGGTAAATATGTCCAGTATGATTCACTGATGGTATAGACATTCCAAGATAGTTTGACGAGACCGACCTTAACTTAGTACAACCAGCTAGATCTGAACTAGATAAATAAGTAGGAGAAACTTACTAGGGAATTTTATGAACAATATAAGTTCAATGTAGAAGTAGCCCCGACTATGATGGATTTGGTTGCCTTGTGGAAAAAGAATAATGAACCGTTCAAAGAGTATGCTCAAAGGTGGAGATCCTTAGCTGCAAGAATATGTACTCTTACTACCGAGAAGGAGCTCACATCAGCTTTCATTAACACCTTAGAAAGGCCCTATTTCTCCCATCTCATTGGGCAAGCCTCGTTTAGTTTTGCTGAAGTGTTAGCAATAGGGTGCAGGATTGAAAGTGCCGTCTTTTTCGGTAAGCTTCAAGAGCCAACAGATAGAAGGCCACCGATTTCATCTTCTAGTCCTAGACTAGCGAGCAACAAGCTTAATGAATCCACGGTCGGCATGGTAAACTCAAATGTCAGACCAAATGCTCAAGTCGCTTTCAGAATGAATCCTCCTTCGACTCAACAACAGTTCAAAGACCAGCCTTAGGCTAACAGGACTTTTAAATAGTTTACCAAAATACCAGTTCCCTTAAGTCAAGTCTTCGAGAAGTTGCGAAAAGATAATCTAATACAGTACGAACTTCTTAGTGATTGGTACCGGTTGAGAATCTTTGACCCCACAGTAAAGTAAGAATACCATTATGGGCAAGTGGGCCATTTGACCAATGCATGATGGAGATTGAAGAACGAAATTCAAGACTTGAAAGATTAAGGGACATTGTAGTTATATTTTGTAGAATCCCTAACTCCCAATGTTAGCAATAATCCCTTACCTAACCACGGGTCGATGATTGGTATGATTTTTTATGACTGTACCGTTAACATCATTAGTTTAGATAAGAAGCCTAAGGTTTTTGACTTCTAACTAGCAAGCAGGCTCCAAAAGTGAAGAGGTACACATTTCCCATACTGTTGGCACTAGAAAATTACAAGGCTGCCCCATTTAACTATCACTTGGTAAATCAGGAGAAACTAAGTCCTCTGGTAAGGGGGATTACTCGATCGGGAAGGATTTATCACCCAAGAGAAGAGCATGAGAGGAAGGCCATACTGGGGAAATTGAATGATAAAACGATGGCTGAATACGTTAAAGGGCTATTAGTGTTTACCAAGATGATTAAGTCGAGTGAGTATAAGATCATGGACCAACTTAGTAAGACTCCTACACAAATATCATTGATGAGCTTATTGATTACATCCAAACCGTACAGGGAAGCTTTGTTTCACACTTTAAAGAAGGTGAAGGTCCCTCGTGAGATTCTAACCAAAAAGATGGGACTGGTTACTAATTTTGTTCTCGTCATGGATTAAATTTCTTTTTTAATTGAAGAATTAGGCGAAGAAGGGAACAAGCATACGAAACCACTCTTTATCATGGCAAGGAGTAACGATATATTCATTACTAGAGTACTTATTGACAATAGATCATCGTTGAATGTCTATTCACTTGCCACCTTAGATTTACTAGGCATTGACACATCTGCAATTAGGCCTTCTTCCACAACAATTAGAGCCTTCAATGGTTCCAAAAGAGAGATTATAGGAGAGATAGATTTATCTGTAAATATTGGCCCTTAGCACTTCACTATTTGATTCCAAGTCATGGACATTCCAAGGTCTTTCAACTTACTCTTAGGAAGACCTTGGATTCACGTAACAGGGGCCATACCCTCGAGCTTGCACCAAAAGCTGAGGTTTATCTCAAATGGCCAAGTGATTACTATTTTAGGAGATTAAGATTATGAAATTTACAAGGAAATGGCCATACCCTATATAGGAAGTGAAAGGTAAGAAGAGTTGGGCTTACAGATGTTTGAGGAAGTAAGCATGATTATTGGTCGAGAGAGAGCAGAAGATAAAAGAATAAAATACAAGGAAGGCCAAATTGGCACCTATGGCCTTGGCTACAACCCTACCTTAGTAGAAGAATTTCAGAAGAAATAAGCGAAGGGCAAGAGAGGCAACAAATTATACCATGCCTCGATGACCTTTCCATCGCTAGCTGAGATATTCATATAGGTAGAGACTCAAGCCCTGGAATTTGACAAAAAGGGATCGACAAGCTCGCCACATAAGTTTTAGCACCATTTAAATAACTGGTTCTCCATCCCAGCGAATGGCAACAGGTCTTCCCTAAGGTAAAGGGTGACCTGTAGTTAGTAGTTTTTGAATTTTTATTTTCAATAGTCATCGTTCCAAATGTATCATTAAACCTTTCATTCAAAAAGATTAGTTAGTCCTTTTATCTCATTCTTGATTCACTTCCATTCATTCAATAAAATCTTAGTTCATTTCTTTCCTTCATTTTGTTTCAATTCTCTCTTGCTTACATGCACTTTTCTTTATGCGCTTTGCCCAGATCTAATGAACCTAGCGAAAACTAGGAATACCTTGCGCATGTAGAAAATGAGAATATCGATATCTTTTCCTACCCTACTGGGTTAGTCGTTAGGAGCGATGTCAATGACCACAGTAATATTCGAGAGGAATGGCAAAAACATGAACTGGGTAGAATTACTATTGATGAATTTATTGAAACAATTAATGTGGAGAATGAAGATAATCCTAAGAATCTAAAAATCGGAGGAAGTTTAAAAGAGAAACAAAAAACAGAGATGGTTATGTTGTTAGCTGAATATCAAGACGTGTTTGCTTGGTCATACGAGGACATGCTAGGGTTGGACTCGTCAATCATGGTCCACCAATTACCTAAATAAGAAAATACTAAGCCAAAAAAGCAAAAATTAAGGAGATTTCGACCCAACATATTGTTAAAAATCAAGGAAGAGGTTAACAAAACTACTGGAAGTTAGATTCATTGAGGTGTCAAATTACCCGGAATAGGTCGCTAATATTGTTCCAATAATGAAGAAGAATGGGAAAGTTAGAGTTTGTGTAGACTTTCGAGATATCAACTAGGCAACGTCTAAAGACAATTTTCTATTACCTCACATTGATGTCTTGGTGGATAATATGGCCAGAAGTCATCTATTCTCATTCATGGATAGTTTTTGGGGATACAATCAGATCCGGATGTCTAAAGAGGATAAGACTAAGACGACTTTTGTTATAACTTGGGGTACGTTTTGCTATAAGGTGATGCCTTTTAGACTCAAGAATGTAGGGGCAACGTATTTGAGGGCTATGGTTGCGATCTTTCATGATATGATGCATAAAGAGATAGAAGTGTATGTTGATGATATGATTGTGAAGTCTAAGGAAGAGGAAGATCACTTAGAAGACCTGAGGAAGCTGTTTAACAGATTGAGGAAGTTCCAATTGAAGTTGAATATGGAGAAGTGTACTATTGGAGTGATGTCAGGAAAATTGTTGGATTTCATAATTAGCCAAAAGGGTATCGAAGTTCATCCTCACAAAGCTAAGGCTATAATTGACATGTCTCCTTCGCGCACACTTAAGGAAGTACTAGGGTTATTGGGGCATTTAAATTATATAGCTCGATTCATATTACTGCTAATAGACAAATGCTACCCTCTATTCAAGCTTTTGAAAAAGAATGCGATGATCAATTGGGATGAGGAATGCGAAGAGGCTTTTATAAAAATTAAAGAATACCTTATGAATCCACCAATATTGGTGGCTCCTAAGTTTGGAAAGCTCTTGTTCTTATACTTGACCATATTGTTGGAATTCATAGGGTTCGTGCTAGGTCAGAATGATGAAGAAGGGAAGCAGTGGGCTGTTTATCATTTGAGCAAGAAGTTCATAGAATGAGAGCAAAAATACTCGAAAGCTGAAAGAATCTGTTATGCATTGGTTTAGGTCATGCATTGACTTAGACAATATACACTTTACTACCAAATCGAGTTAATAACACAACATGACCCCTTAAAGTATTTAATAGAAAAACCGACCCTCATTGGAAGAGTTTCGAAGTGGCTGATGTTGCTATTAGAATTTGACATCAAGTATGTGAGCCAAAGCTTAATCAAGGGGTAGGCCTTAGCAGATCAATTAGCAGAAAGTCCCTTTGAGGATATTCCTTAAGAGGTACGAGTTGAGTTTGTTGATGAAAGTATCTTAGTGGTAGAAAATGATTTTGATAGCGAAGTAGTTGAGAAATCCTCAGTTTGGAAAATGTTTTTTGATGGAGCAGAAAACGTGTTATGATGTAAAGTTAGGGCAATTCTAATGTCCCCTAAAGGTACACAATTCCCAATGGCTGTCAAACTGGCTTTCTCGTGTATTAATAATATTGCAGAATACGAGGCATGTATTTTGCGACTTAAAATTGCATTGTTTAAGGAGATATGGGAATTAGAGGCGTACAGAGATTCTTCGTTGATCATAGGCCAGGCTCAGGGTGAGTATAAGACAAAAAACCCCAACTTAGTGCCTTACCACCAACACTTGGCCCAGTTGATAGCCAAGTTTGAAAAGATTACATTCACATACGTGCTAAGGTTCAGAACCAATTCGCTGATGCTCTCACTACTTTAGCATCCATGATCCAGATATCGAGAGGAGTAAAGATTCAGCCACTTAAAATTGAAGTTGAAGAAAAGCCCGCTTTTTATTTGGCAATGGAAAGTTCATGTGACGAAAAGCCTTGGTATCATGATATCAAAACATTTTTGCAACATGAAATGTACCCTGAAGAAGTCTAGAAGAAGGATAAGAAGATGATTAGAAGATTGGCTACTCAGTACTTGATCAGCGAGTCTAATTTGTACCGATGATCATTTGATGGTACACTTTTACGATGTGTAGACAAGAAAGAGGTAGAGTTGCTAATAAAAGAAGTGCATGAGGGAGTAAGTAGCCCCTACATGAATGGCTCCATGCTCGCCAAGAAAATTATGAGAATGGGATATTATTGGTTAACTATAGAACGAGATTGCATTAAGCATGTTAGACACTGCCATTTGTGCCAGATCTATGTAAACAAAGTTAATGCTCTACCTTAAGAATTGCATACATTATCTGCACTATGGCCTTTTTTGATGTGGGGGATAAACATCATTGACCCGATCACTCTAAAGGCATCTAATGGGCAATGATTTATACTGGTAGCTATTGATTATTTCACTAAGTGGGTTGAAGCCTCATCCTACTCTAGTGTGACGAAAGGAATAGTGGTCAAGTTCATTAAGAGAGACATACTAGCTCAATATGGTACACTAAAGATGATTATTACCAATAATGGTACGAACTTGAAAAATAAATTGATGTCAGAGTTGTGCCAACAGATGAGGATCATTCATAGAAATTCTACTCCTTATTGGGCTCAAATGAACAGAGCAGTGGAAGCGGCCAACAAGAATATTAAAAGAATTATTGAGAAGATAGTTGTTATGTATCGAGATTGGCATGAGATGTTACCATTTGCACTCATAGCCATCGAACTTCTATCAAAACATTAATAGAGGCAACCCCCTACTCATTGGTATATAGGATGGAGGCTATACAATTAGTAGAAGTCAAGATCCCATCTCTCAAGATATTGTTAGAAACCTAGTTGGATCAGGCTGATTGGGTAAAGAAACGAATCGAGCAGTTGAATCTAATTGATAAGAAGAGGTTGGTAGCTTCGTGCCACAACACCTACTATTAGCAACGAATGGCTAAAGCTTTTAACAAGAGAGTATGGTCCCAAAGTTTTAAAGAAGGGGACATGGTACTGAGGAAAACTTTGCCTAATGTACAAGACTTGAGAGGGAAGTTTGCTCCAAATTATAGAGGACCTTTCATTGTGAAGAAAGTATTGCTTGGGAGAGCCTTGATTTTACCTCAAATGGATGGTCCAGACTTGAGGGACCCAATAAATGCTGATGTATTGAAGATGTACTATCCTTAAAAGATTAATAGAATTTTTGCTCAGATTATGAAATGCAAACAATCTTAGTATTACTGTGGTCTCATTTTCATCTTCTAAATGCAAACTTGGTATTCCTAATGGTTGTTAATATTGGGTAATATCTCTAGATCCTTTCTCAATTCCACTAAAAGTCCCCACTTCTCGCTCTATCTAAATAAACCCTATACACAAGAAACACAAGAAAAAATAAACACTTAATTTAGAACGTTGTTTATTGATAAAAATTCTTTTAATACTTTATTACGGTTTACTCCCATAAAAGGGAGGTTTGTTTTCTATTTTTCAGGATAGGGCCATGTTTAGAAAGAGTAATGAGTGGTACATAAGTAGAAACTCGCTTGAGAAAGGAGGTTTGTACAGAAAACCAATACGTTGGACTGGAAATTCAAGACATGACATCTTTACTCAAGAGATGAAGATGCTTCATTTGTTAAAGTCGCCTTCTTGAATGAGTCTTTAAGTATAGTGTACGTGCATTTGTTTTAAGCTTAAATTGCTTTCCAAAAAGAAGAAAAAAGAAAAAAAAAAAGAGAAAGAAAGAAAGAAAAAGAAAAGAGAAAAAAAAAAAAACAGAAAGAAAAAGAAAAAAGAAAAAAAAAAAAAGAAGAAGAAGAGCAAGAATAAGAAAAGGTAGAGAAAATGGTTAAAACTGTTGGTTCTAATTGGATTGCTTAAAAAAACATTTAACCATTTGGGAACCATCGCTAGAGCTAAGGAAGTGGTTCTGAGCTTTATAAAACATCGCATTTGCATTTGGTCTCCCCTTAAGAATGATAGTATGATTTCTAAAACATTTAATTCCTAAAAACTCTTAGGACAGCTGGCTCCTAGAGCATAGTCCCAATTCAGGAGCTAGCCAGCTCATGGAACGTGGTCCCAATCTACAGTTTCTTAGGCTTCTAGTCACTCGACTCATAGAATGTTGCCTAACTCATAATTTTTTTTTTTAAGGATTTAGTAAACTCATGGAGCGCTATCCCAATTTATGCTTTCTCAACTCATTCGTAGGTCTTAGCCAGCTCAATGAGTGCTTTGATTGCCTTGGTTAGTTAGCTCATTAGGGTACAACTAAGTTTTTTTCATTCTTTAGGGTTTTAGCCAGCTCTAGGAGCACTTACCCATCCCATCATTTTTAGGGTCTTTATTTCCTCAAGGAGCGCTTTGATAGCCTTGGTTGATCAACTCATTAGGGCACAACCAAGTTTTCTTATCTTTAGGTCATAGCCAGCTCAAGGAGCGTTTTGATCACCTTGGTTGGTCAACTCATTAGGGTACGACTAAGTTTTCTTATTTTTAAGTCTCAGCTAGCTTAAGGAACGCTTTGATTGCCTTGGTTAATCAGCTCATTAGGGCACAACCAAGTTTTTTTTTTATTCTTTAAGGTTTTTGTAAACTTCGTAAATTTAGCTATTTTAGAGTAGAATTAAGTAGTACTTTAGATGACTTCATGAGTCGTTAAAGGCAAGCAAGATAAGAATTTAATAAATTATAAATACGAATATATTATAAGTAGTAAAAACCTTAAAAATTGATCAAAACCTAAATCGTGTACTAAAACCATAAATCCAATGTACGCGTAAATACTCGAAATTGAATATGAACTTGATAGAAACCCTAAAACTATAACTTTAAAATTATAAAATGAATAAATATCATTTAATAGTAATATAATCGTAATCGATTACAATTATCGACCAAATCGTGAAATCGTGTAAAACTTTGAATGAAAACTTTAAAATAACTTGTAAAAATTATAATTGTAACGGGTACCAATTAAATTGATAAATTTTCATAAAATTCCAAAATTAATTTATAAATGTTATTTTTATTATTTTTACGTTTGAAAAAAATCACATATAATTTTTCTTATTTTTCCTTTTCATCCCTTTTTGTTTCTTTTTCTTTCTTCTTAATCTTTCTTTCTCCTCTATGTAAATTTCCAGCACAACAACAATATTAGCCCATGTGAATGAATTCTCCACCAAGTATTACAATTAGAAGCAAAATATCACAGGTAATGATGAGATTGTCTCATTTCAATTAATGCTAAGATTGCAAATTGCTTTATATTTCTTGTTTCATGATCCTTCACTTTAAATTAAAATAAAAAAAAGAAAAAGAAAAACAAAGCTAGAACACACACAAATCGAAACCAGCAAAAGAAAAAAAAAAAAAAAAAACCAAACACCAAGAACTAAGAAAAAGAAGAAGAGGAAATAAAAAAGAGAGAGAAGAAAATTGAGCTACAAAATATTAAGTTTTCCATGTTGAAAAGTTAATTATATTAGAATAGATTGGTATCTTAAAATATAAAGTAACAATATAAAAATAATAAAATCAATATATTATTGACTTATTTAATTTATTTTAAACATAACCATAAATTTCCGTTGAAAAGGGATGTGAAAATAATTTCATTATGCATACAAATTATACACAGGAATCATATAAAAGTATCTGACATTATCTTATCTCACAGCATAGTACGCAGTAATCTTACATAAAATCAAAAAGAATCCACGCAAAATATAACCGAATCCCTTCATCTTCTATTGTGTCTCCATGTTATGCACTTACTGGAGTCTATATCTGGAGTGTTTTTAATAAGGAAATCTTAGTTTTGCTGCCAAAAAAGTGGGACTACCATCTTTCTTTCTCCTCCTCGTTTATCAGAAAGGTCCCAGCTCGCACCTTTTACTTTATCCATCGTTTCTTCGAATTACCCACCTCCTCCTAAAACCAAACCCATATCTAAAGACCACCTTGACTCCTAAATCAACTCCGACCCCTACGACAGTGAAGCTACCCTTCAAAGCTTTTAAAGGAACGCGTGAAATTGGTCACCTGAGCAGCTCTTATACTTGATAGGTGTCAGATGTCAGCAAACCCATGTCAACCATGTCGCTTTAAGCTTCTTTTTCTCTCTCCTCTAATCACCCCTCCACAACCATCATAACTATTCTATTCCACGAGCGGAGCACTGCATGTTTTATCCGACAAGACGACCCAAATCTCTTTAAAACTCGTATATGGGATGTGTATCTAATAAGTCTATAAAGGAAAATGCTCGGGAGGACTCGAAGTTTTGAATCACAAGTCGGAAATGGGTATGTATTTCTATTTAAAGCTTCAATTTTTATTAAAAAAAATCCGACCTTAAAACCTCATGAAAGAAATTTGAAACATATTTAGATATTTCTCAAACAAGTTGATCAAATGGAAATTTCTAAAACTTGGAAAAATCGAAGAAAATAAGTTTAAAATGCATGGGTATGCAAGTTGCTGTTTCGTCGGTTGCTAGAGACAATTTGGCTTAGGATTTGAACACTATAAGAATAAATTTTTAGAAATATTATTGCATAATCATGAAAGACTTCCTGGGATAAATCTCGGGTTAGGTAGTTTTGTGGAGTTAAAAGGGGAAACCAATGAAACATATATATATATATTTTTAAGTCGAAGTGGCGTGGTGCACAAATTAGTGCTGCAATTCTATTCCCTACTGTTCGGATCTAATCCTACATGGCAAGACAGATTTATTTATTATTATTATTTTTTAAACCTTCATATAAAGAGAAAAGTAGGACAAAACTCACGAGCCTATGAATTTTGGTATGTAGGCGTGGCTTAGAGTTATAACGGATCGTCCTTTTGTTGTGATTTTACCCGTTTGTTCGCAATAAAATGTTTATACGTAATACTATTGAATTATAAAATGATTATTGACAGTGATAGTAAGTTATAGTACGATCAATTTAGTGGATATTGAGTAAGTAAACCATTGTTTTTGTTTTATAACAATACTGCAATAATATCAATAGTAATAATATTAGAGATGGTAATAATGGCAATAATGATAGTGTTATCAATAACACTAAATAAGTAAAACAAAATATAATTATATAAATGTTTATGATTAATTACGTGTGTATATATATATTGTTTGCAAACAAAATTTTAGGAATTATATATATAAATACATTAATACTAAAAGAAATGAATAAATACTTATAATAAATTATATACAAAAATATGCTTCTTATAGATTTTATTATAAATCTCGAATGATTAGCAAAGTATATTCTATATATACAAATATGTACATATTCATATTCCATTATTTTAAAGAGAAAATGAGTGTCCATACATATATGTAAGATGTTTACGAATTTAGGTTTAACCAATTTTTTAAAATAATATGTTTCTATATATGAATGCATGAGCCTATCTAAAAATAATAAAGTGTTATTGTTCAATATGATAAAAACAGTATAATTTTATGTACAAATAAAGTAACATATATTTTTATATAGACACACATAATATAATTGTTTTGTTATATTATCATATTCGTTTCACTTATTTCCATGAAACTGATAATAATAATGATAATAATGATGATGATAATGATAACAATAAGGTAGAATCATATACTTATAGAAAATAAATTAAATATATGTATACTTACACACACAATATGATTTCAAAATAATACTACAATATAACTGACCTAAAGTTTTTAGTTATTTACATATATTATTTCAATATTTTCACTCAACTCTATTACTTTATTTAACTTATCCGAGCATATTATTATTCATCCCGTCATATGTGAGAATAATAATTAAATTATGATATAATAATATATTAATATAAAACTTATGAAAAGTAAGAAAATCGTAACTCATATAATATTTACTAAGTTGTATGTTGTTATTTATGCGATAAAATAATATTTCTTAATCATCACAATAAATAAGTTAAGTAGTGTGAAATAATAGAAAATTTTAATCAAACTTTATCACTATAGAATCACACTTAGACTCCATAAGAATTTACTATAAGAATGTAAAGATAAAAGAAAAAAAAAAAAAAACTACGTGATTTAGCACTTAAATGAAAATGGGAATCATAAGATAGATAGTAAGCTAGTTAGGTCGTATAGCATTACGTTTAGATTCTTATTAGATTTCTCTTTTTTTTTTTTTATTTATTAGGAGATATTTATCTAAAGGGGTAAACTGCCTATTGATTGTTAAGATCCATATTAATTTTAATTAAGTAAGTACTTTCGATGACTCTATACTTGTTTTGTGGTTGTAATCAGTGCACCTAAAGTAAATATTAATAATTTGATGCATGAGGGTGTGGGTTATGCATGTATCTGAATATTGATTATATATTGTGTAAAAGATTGTGAAACATAATAGCTAAATAATTGATTGCTTAATTTATTACTGTATAATTGAATAGTTTGTTGATATTTGTTGATCACCTTATAAGTTGACTTAATCATATTCAACTTAACTAAAATTAAATGGATCATGCATAAAGTACGAACATTGCATATAATGTTCCAGCCGTCACCTTACGGGGTTGGTAATGAAGGGTCTTGGAGGGATGGATTTTCACATGATTTGATTAGTACGATACAGGAACATTGGTACAACAAGACCCTATCCTTGGTTTGCGGGTTTACTTAGTGCTGGAGACACTAACCATAGGTGACTGGAGGTTACATCTAGAAACCACCGCTATAGGGTGTGAGCATGGACTACGAGGGCCACCTTACCACTAGACCTGGTTATTTTTATACTAATTAACTATTGA
Organism: Lumnitzera littorea; assembly: GCA_024138015.1. Classification (NCBI taxonomy): domain Eukaryota; kingdom Viridiplantae; phylum Streptophyta; class Magnoliopsida; order Myrtales; family Combretaceae; genus Lumnitzera; species Lumnitzera littorea. Next base: position 7,572,661 of record JAMXBB010000001.1, on the reverse strand, counting down.
AAATAGAAACCTATTTTGTGAAATAGAGGATTTCTATATATATTTATATATGGTTAAAAACACCAGGTGTTAGAGCCCGGTTATGATTGGTGCCGATATATCTCCAACCATTATTTTGGAGGGCGTTAAATCTGATGTTGTATGCAACATCGGTCAACTGCATATATATTATTTGACATATTGCTTGTTCATACATTCATATGCTTGGTAATGAATTGTTTGATAACTTACTTGTCGGTATAGTAAGAGGGATAACTCACTAAGCTCTTGTAACTTACTCCCTAATAGTTTTGTCTTGCAGGTTACTAGATAATCGGGTATGAGTTAAGAGCTAAGTATTGAGTGCTAACGTTGAGATATATAGAAGTTAGAATCTGAAGACAAACTGCATGGTTGGTTTGAATTATTATATATATAGTTATTAATACTACAATTAGATTCTATGACTTATGTAAGTTTAAGTTCTAGATCTTTACTGCCTGTTCTTATCATTTGGTAGGGGATACCGATTTTCTGCGATTCCAATAGATTGTGGCTTATTGGATACTTATAGTCACATATATGTTATAGTAAGTTAATTAAATTAAGAATCGAAATTTTAGTGATTAACTATTTAGAGTCTTGCAATCTCTGACTTATAAGGTCATTTTCAAATCATAAGTGCACACATGATATGAAAATTTTAAGCAATCCTACTAGGCCTTCTTTAGGGTCATGATAGTTTTAGCCAGCTCTAAGAGCACTTACCCATCCCATCATTTTTAAGATCTTAGCTAACTTAAGGACCGCCTTGATCGCCTTGGTTAGTCAGCTCATTAAGGCACGACCAAGTTTTCTCAACTCGTTCTTAGGTCTTAGCCAGCTCAAGGAGTGCTTTACCCACCTTAGTTAATAAACTCATTAGGGCACGATCAAGTTTCCTCATTTTACTAGGGTTTTAGCTAACTCTAGGAGCGCTTACCCATTTCATCCAATTTAGGGCCTTAACCAACTCAAGGAGCATTTCGCTCGCCTTAGTTAATTAGCTAATAGGAAGCATTATTCTCTTTAGAGATTCTTGTTAGCCCACAAAGGCGCAACCCTCACCGTTCTTCGTTTTTAGCTTATCGTCGTCAAATCCTCAACTAGTTAGTCATAGTGCTTCTTAGTATAGAGTGAGTCCTAAGACAAAAATTATATCTCTTTTGTCTTTGTAGTAAAGTTTTATTCAAATTTCACTACAAAGAGGGGCAGTTGTAGATACTCGATTTTTGCTCATTAGTAGTTATAGTTTTATTTTAGTTTTAGTTTTTGAAAATAGGGTCCTAACTAAAAAATAATGAAAAAATAAAAATAATAAAAATACAAATAAATGAGAAAAGGAAAAATTATAAAGATTTTTAGATTTTTAGGAAGTAAATTATTTTACGGTCAATAGTTTTAGCTTTAGTTTAGTTCAAATAATTATTTTAGAGAGTCACATGGTTTAAGTGTAATTTAACTGTATTAAAAATCAAGGTATAGGTCAATGGCCTAACGGATAAGCATTAGGATATTGATATGGAGTTAGCTTAAAGTCACGGGTTCGAATCTCGTTAGGCATCATGTGTCTTTTATTTCTATCTGTTTATTTTTACAAAAAGTAAGTTGAATGCACGAAATTCATATCTAATCAAATTTTTTAAATCTAATATGTTTGGATTTGAATCATTTATAAAAGATTTGAATCTAGTTTGATTTTTATTAAATTGGATTTGAATTGATGTAAACGATTCGGATCTAATTTAGTTTTTATCAAATTAGATTCGGATCAATAAAATAGATTCGATTTGATATAATCTAAAGATTTGTTTTTTGAACTTTATAAATAAATGGTGACATCCTCACTAAATAGAGGCACTAAAAAAAAAAAGAAAAAGAGAAACTGATTTTCTATTTTCCCAACACTCACAAGCCCTTAGCAAAAAGTTCCAACATACATTCTTCGCTACACCTCATGCCTATCTTAATCGGTTCAAGATCATGGGATCCTTTTCTATCAGATAGGAAGGGCTGTTGTACAAAATGTACTTCTAAGTAATTGCCCCATAGATCTTATATCTATCTATATGAAGAAGAAATCATGTAACGAAGGGGATTCTTTTTTGTACAAATGGTACTTCGAACTTGGAACGAGCATGAAGAAATTAACAATACTTCTTTATCTTTTGAGTTGTTCTACCGGATTGATCGCTCAAGACCTTTGGTCTCTACCTAGATCCGATGAAAAAAACGAGATCACTTCTTATGGACTCGTTGAGAATGATTCTGATAGTTCTGGTACGTAGACCAAATAATACAATGCAAGCAAAAGTTCCTAGATTCATGGAGATATAGAACAACACATACAATGCAACTAAAAGTAGTACCCATGAATAATCCTAATTTCAGAAAATAGATAGTGATACTCGTTAAGGTTTAACAGGTTAGCCCATGAATTTAGAACCCTCTGTTTTTTTCATTTAAATTGAAATTGAATATCGGTAGCCAAATCGTAGTCAATCTACTTAATTGATTATGGTTTCTTTTGTTTTCCCGACTCTAATCGAGTGGTGACTCCAAAAATTTTTCTACATAAAAAACTGAAATTTTCAATTTCTTTAGTTAAAAATTAATATTAAATGGGTTAGGGTTTAGTATTAATTGAAAAATTGGGAAATTAAGTTAAAATAAGAAAACCGAATTTCAGGTTCGATAAAATGTACCTTATGTGATTATGGAATATTAGTGCTATCATGTTAAATATTTGCTATTGTACTCTGCATAGTACTCTTGTTCAGCATAAGTTTAATTTACTGAGTCTAATTATAGTGCCAAATTTTGAGTTCTAATCAGAAACTACTTTAATAAAATAAACCATGTTCACAACTCGATAAGTTTATGCTATGATATGTGAATTAACCTTATAAGTTTGGTCGTGATCTTCAAATTAGCCCAAAATGGTGATCTATTAGGATTGGTCCCCCATAATGCGGCTGGTGAAAGGTAATGTAAAGAATAAATTCGGTAAGTTTATGGTACAATCTTGGAATTGACTCGGAAAGTTTGTGACTTAATCTTCAAATTGGCCCAGATAAATGATCTAATGGTTTGTAGCTTATAAAGGGTATGTTATGACTCTAAGAGAGGCCTAGTAGGATTGTTTAAAATTTTTATATCACGTATGCATCCATAATACTAAAATTGCTTTGCAAGTTAAAGATTGTAAGATTTTAAATGATTAGTTACTAAGGTTTTCGATTTTTAATTAATTAACTTACTATAAAATATAAATAACTATCGATATCTAATATTCAATAGTCCATTAAAACCGCAAAGAATCAGTATCCTCTACTGAATACTAAGATAAGGTAAAATAACTTAATAATTTATAAGAGATATTATATTATACATAATCTTATCATATAAATATTTTCTAAATAAATTGTTTCTATACCAACTATACACATTTCAATCAACTTTAACATTATCAAACTTATCTTCGATTTGTATCTTGCTCTTAAAATTTTCCCTAAACCCTGCTTAAAGGAACCTAAAAAAGAAACTATAGGGGAATGAGCAAACCATGACTCAGTGAGTTCATTCCTCACCACTACCGTTTAAGCAAGTTCAAACCATTAGTAGCACACATGCAAATTATCTACATACAAAATGAATACAAGCAACATATCTATAGGAGTTCGAAATTACGGAAGGTATAGATTTACGTCTACACATTGATTTTTCCTTTGTACTTATCCGCATAAAGCACCTCACCTTAACCACATAAGGCTACTTGGGGGCAACATCCCACTAGACAGCATTTGATTATTACCCTAATCGAGAAATAACAATCAATATAAGTAGACCCCAACTAGGGCTATTTACCGAACATATTCAAGGCCTCTCAGGCAAACAAAGTGAGACCTTTCACTATCAAAATATAACCAAGGCCTCATGGGCACAAATATGCAAGTTCTCTTACAATCAATTGAAGATACTATACTAGTTTTATCTTAACAATAAAAATATTACTCACAGGCACTATGAGCTCTCAGAGAAATCATACAAAATATATTTAAGATTGGAAAAATGATTTTAAAAAATACTTTTCCCAAAAATTTGCAAAATTAATGCTCTCCATCAATATACCAATTAGGTCATAGACATGTGACAAATATAACTGGTTATTTTAATAGAATAGTTATATTTATCAATTGAAGAAAGTGATCACATGGATGATAATATACAAAGCAATTAATCACTCAATAAACAATCAATAGTAACCAATAGGAAGTATGTAAACAACAAATAGCAAGTAGATAGCAGATCATAAGAACTCTCTTACTTGGGTTAATATTCACTCTTCAATCTTTTGGGATTTCCAAATCTTGATAATCAGGTACCTAAAAGATAATAAAACTTATAAGTATTCTGAAAAACTAAGTTCTCTTAATTACCTAAATATTTATTATTATTTGCCTAGTTTTTCACTGTAACCTAAGTATGACATAAGTATAGTTTAACTTAAATTTTTTTATCTATTTTCTCGATTTATCATAAATTTTTAATCGCATACAATTTTTTCATTTTAACTTTAATTTTCATGAATTTATAGTCGATTTTTATCATTTTCGATCATACTTTCACGTAACGGGAGTTCGTTTTAAATGTTGTAACTTGTATTTTTTATTATGGTCTAGAAATATTACGAATTTTATTATTCTGACTTAAATAATTTTAATTTATTATTTTAAGCTTTTCTTTATATATTTATGATTCAATTAATATATAAATTTTACATTTTTGTAATTTTCTTATTTTTGAGTTTATTTTATCATAATTTATGTCTTTTGCTATTTTTAAGGTTTAATGCTCATTTAATTCATTTTTACTATTTTAGTAATTTTCTATTTAATTAATTTTTTTTTAATTATTATTATGAATTCAATTAAATTTTGTTAAATGATGACGTAGCAATATGAGAAGGTGCTACGGCTCATTTTTATGAATTGGTATATTTTTCAAATTTTTCCTACTTTGATATTTTTATGTAATATGTATGTAATTATATTTATTATTATATTTTATTAAATTTTGCAAATTAATTATTTTGTTTTCTTTGAAACCTATGGCATATGTTTATGTATATATATACATTACCTTACTTTATTTATTAATTTATTATTATAGTATATTATACATGTATCATTTAAGTATATCGATATATTGATAAATACTATACTATTAATATGTATTTTATATGTATATGTATACTTATGTAATATAATAATATGATCATAAATATACTACAAAAGCTATACGTATGTACATTTATACGTTATCTATATATATACTTGTATTTTTATATTTTATACATATATACATATATGGTCATATTTACATATATATATAACNATACGATCCTAAATGTACTACATATGCTATACGTATGTACATGTATTTTTATATTTTATACATATATACATATATGGTCATATTTACATATATATATAACTATTGAAAATATTTAATATACATACTATCATATACAAATATATATGCATATACAATCACACCTATATGTATATGTACACAACAAAAATACATCATATAAATACTATTGTATACACACACACACACACACACACACATATATATATATATATATATATATGTACCGAACATATACCATATTATATTAACTAGTATTTTTGGTACTTTATACATACATAAATATATATATATATTTTTTCAATCACATGTTTATACATATACATATATAATGAAAATTATACAAACATAAATATACATATATTTTGCATGCATATATATATACACACACACACACACACATACAAATTCTTTTTACTAACTATTTGTAGAATTAAATATAACATGTAAGTACACATGAATATTGTAGGTATTTATACACTTATGAGTATATGTACATGGTATGATATCAATGTTTTTTTATAAAATTCCAATATATGTACATAGATTTTTTCTTGCAAATAACAATAGAATACCTATAAATTTACTATATACACCTATAATACATATAAAATTCTATGAAACATATGTACATGAAAGAATACCTTTTAATACTTATTACAAAATAAATATAATACACATACTACTTATCTATTTCTCTTAGTGTCTTGATGAATAATAGATTGGAAGCTCTTTCTTTTTCTTCTTCTCACTTTAATTGTTGTCTTTGCAATCAAAGAAAATTGGAAAAAGGGAAAGGTTTGTTTCATGGTTTGAAAAGAAATAAGGAATAGTAGTGTTTGTGGTTTTTTTTTTTTTTTTTATGTTGGAAAAATACAGGTATGTTTGCTTCTTGTTTCTAGACCTGCTGGACTAAAGAAAAAGAGTAGCAAATGATGTGATTAAGAAAAAGAAAAAAAAATTAAGGCAAGATATTATCATTAATTGACAAGACCAAATCCTTATCTATTAGAATTGTTTTATGCAAATAACTAACATATGGTGAAAAGGAAACTCATACATCATCAACCGAAATATTCTGGAAGTTTACGTAGCAAGTGAAAAAAAAAAAATTGGAGAAGAAAAGGAAAAGGAAAAAGAAAGAGGAAAGACGCAAAAGAAAAAATTATAAAAATTAGAAATTTCTAAATATAAAAATTATAAATTTAGTAATTACAAAGTAATGTTGAAATTGTATAAAATTTATTAATTTAATTGTTAACCATCACATTTATAATATTTGGAAGTTATCTCAATGTGTTTGTTAATAATTTTACGCGATTACACATATTGGCCGATAATCATATTCTATTAGTATTTTATTATTGTTAGGGTATAATTATTCATTTTATAATCTTTAGTTTATAGTTTTAGAGTTTTTTTGTCAAGTTTGAGTTCAAGTTTTGGTATTTACGCGTACATAGGGTTTAGGATTTTTGTACGCGATTAAGGTTTTGATCAAAATTTTAAAGATTTTTCTCATTCGTATTATGTTTGAGTTTAAAATTTTAATTAGTTTTAAATTTATCGACTTCATTAAGTTAAGGTAATTGCCTACAATATTTAAATCAATTTGTTACTTAAAAGCTAAATTTACAAGGTTTACATTCTACCCCCTTTACAAAATGTTTCTTCCTTGAAACTTGATCGAGATAGTTCCTTACTGAAATTACTTTCATCATTCATAAACAAATTGTTTACATGTAAACAATAAGCTTCTTATCAGTACCTCACATAACTATAAATATCATACCAAGTTCCTATAACATATTTCACATACATAATCTCCTTATACTAATTACATTAAATCTCTAGGGTTTCTCAATAAGTCACTAGATTTCTTCCTAGTTTGTTCACTCCTGATAGCATTCAAAGATATTATGATCATGCCTTTCATAATTACTACATATCAAGGCATTTATTCCTTTTAAAACACCATCTTGCTTTATGGCCTGCTTTTCTACAATAGGAAAATTTTCCTTTTAACTATAAGCAATCTTTGGGGTAGTGATTTTGGTTGCATTTCCATCAACTTATTTGATGTGGCTTCTTTACAATTGATTCATTCACTTGCGACTTCGATACTTCCATTGGTCTCTTGTCACTCTTATTAGTATCATCTCTTAACTCTTTAACTAATTCAGAGATTTCCTTGTTTTCCTCCTTTTGCTCTTCTAAGAACTCTTTTCCTACATATTCTATCACTCTTGCTCTTTCAACAACTTCGTTATGGGTCTTTAATTGAAATTCTTTCAACTTAGTTCAAGTTTCTTGATCCAATCTTGCTAAAAACACTTGGATGCAAAATTGATCACTAAGTCTTAATTCTAGGTAAGTAAGATGCATTAGTCTCTTGAGTTCACATTCATATTCACTAATGCTTTGTTTTCCTCTTCTCATAAGTAGCAAGTCTTCTTGAAGATTCTTTCGCAGGCTTTTCGGAATGTATTCTTTTAAAAATTCCTCCTTAAACTCATTCCAAATTATAGGTTGAGACATAGTTTTACTCTTGGAGTTCTACCATATCCTTGCATCCTTACATAACATAAAAGTCCTACAAGTTAGTTTTAAGTCCTCTAAAATCTTATAGATTTCAAAGGATTGCTCAATACATGCTAACCAATCTTTTGTTTCAATTGGATCATTAGGTTTACCTTTAAAGTATTTGTTGACTTTGACAAACTCAAAAAGTTTCATCTTATAAGGTTATATTACTCTCAAAATATTTTCAGGTTGACCTTCACTTTCTTAATTTTGCAATGCCTACAAAGGATCAAGACCAAGATCAATTATAATAACCCTCTTAATATAATATTTTCTTAAATCGGTATTATTTAACCAACTCATTTATTTAAATCATCAAACATTTGATTTAATCCTCCTAATATTGTTATATGCTTCTGTTTTATAAGTGTGATTACTTTTAAATCACTATTTAATTCTTACACATCATGTTCAATCATACTTTTCTTCTCATTGTATTATAATTGAAATCCATATAATATCACTTATGATCCATTCTTAATAATCTATTCGATCAACAATTCAGATTCACAAACCTATTATCACAAAATTCCTCAAATCCAACTGGTCCAAGGCATGATTATTCGAGAAAGAGGAGCGTGAATATATATAGTGGCTGTGATGCAAATTTTATATGTAATATTGTGTGTTTTATCTATGCTCGTCAGTGAATAACATAGAATACATGTTCCAAGCAGTATAACAAAATATGGAAGAACGTGTATGCAGTTCCTATAAGAGCATGTATGTACTTTCTATAAGGGCTTGTTTTGCCCTTTTATATATTTGATATATATGTGTTTTATGTGATGGATACCAAAGCTGGCTACTAAGGCTCCTCAATCGTTATGTTGTGCATGTAAAGTGATAAAAACAAAACGCAAGGTTGGATATATATATATGTATATATATATTGTTATGTGTAGATTACATTTGCATTAGTTAGTTTAAGAAGGGAAAAATGAAATATTATCTAATATCTAGTAACATCGTGTGTTAGAATGTCCGCTTGCAGTCTTATATAATGATACATAGAGGTTGGAAGAGATACGAGGATGAGGAGATGCAAAGTCCAGGCACAAAGTAAATAAAGCGTGAAAATGTTACTTTAGGATATATAAAATGAATGTTGAAAAGAATGGAAGTTAAGAAAAACGAGTGAGAATATCTCTATATTTAGACCCTTTTCTTTTGTGATATAATGCATTAACAAAAGGAAAATAAAATCCTAATTCACCATAAAACCAGGCAACAAAGGTGTAATGTCCCAAAACCCGAAACGCTACAACTTGCCACTTGTCTCTATATTTTATTAACACGTCAAGTATCTAAATTCAACTTGCTAGCCTCTCTACATACATAATAATCCTCAAACCTCAAATCTTGTAGTATTTCCATAAAATATCATGGATGTCCATAACATCCTTTGTCTACAAATAGTATTGAATGATCAACGTTTTACACTTCTTTTATTCAAATTAAGATAAGCTCAAACATATTTCAACAATAATTGTCTCAATAATAAAACTCAACATCTTATTCAACCAACATGGTAACTAACATACTTCCAACAACCCTAACAAGAGGAGTCTCAGATGACTTGTGAGCAAGGTATAAATTAGAAATAAATAAACAAAAGCTTGATAACATTTTCAGTCAATTTCACTCCCACTCGGACTCCATCGAGCCATTTCTAAGCACGTAAAAATATTCACAATCGTTTGTGGCATCACCTTAATAATAAAGTCACAATACTAATCTCATGATTGCCATAACTTGTACCTGTACCTAGAAATTTTAAGAAGGGATGAGTTGAAACCAAATATAGAAAACATCAAGTACATGTGTGTGAACATACAATTCCAATCACACACATACGGGTACTAAATACAATAATGCAATAATCATCCATTTAATTATCTTTATGTTAATCCATTAAGTAACATAGGGGTGCTCACGACCTTAGCGCACATGATATACATAGCATATAGTATTAGTGTTAGGTCATTCCTAACATCCTAAGAACTAGGGAATGGCTTAAATCTACCTGAATTTTTTCCAAGTGAGACTTTAATCAAGATACCGTTGTGTAAGGATCATCGAGATGCCACCTTAAGGTTTAGTCCTTCCAATCCTTTAGGGTCAGCCAAGCATACGCAACACAATACAATTAAGGTCAAGTCATTATTTAGTCCAATTTTATCATTTAGTCTATCAACCACAACAAACAAGCATCTCGTACCTAGTTTAATTGCAGCTCTAGGATCTAATTCTATTACACTCTTGGAACCTACCCTAGTATAAACACCAAAACTTAATTTATGACCTATACTTATACCAAAGCAACACTTTTACTTAGTCTTTAGACTTAATTAACAACACTATTTAACTTAATAACTCAACTATCTCACACTTACAACTTAAGTTTGTTGAGGTACCTAAGATCACCAAGAGGATGAATTGGTTCGTAAAGCGTTTTTGGTGAAAAATCATGCTTATGAAAACTTTAAAAAGGATTTAGGATTTAAAAATACATCCGAAAAACATAGAAAAACCTAAAGAAGCATCATTACATGTAATATGGGTCACGACATCTTGATGCTACAACAATTGACATCCGAACCCCATGATCGAGGGGAATAAACTGCTCCCTGGCCTTTGGATGCCAACAAAGATGGCATCCGGATGCTAGCTATAGCTTGTAGAAACCTATAGACTGTAGTAGCAAACACCCCTTGCAAAATTACCCCAACTTTAGCACTTTTGAAAATCACCACTTCCATGATGTTATTATCAGGATCCTATAGGAGCCTAGTAGGATTGCCTAAAATTTTCATATTATGTATGTACTTATGATATGAAAATAGTCTTACAAGTTAGAGATTGCAAGACTCTAAATAATTAATTGCTAGAGTTTCTGAGTTTAAATTTATTAACTCATTGTAAAATATAAATAACTATGGATATTTAATATTCCACAGTTCCTTATAACCACAAAAAATCGATATCCCCTACCAAATGATAAGATCAAGGAGAAAAGATCTAAAATTTAAGTTCACTAAAATCATAAAATCCAAGTATAAGAACAATAATTACATGTAATGTTTCAACCCAATTATACATCTATCTTTAGATTCTATCTTTTAAGGTATTACAATACTTGCACTCAACATTCGACTCTTAACCCACATACAATTATCTATCAACATGCAAGAAAAAATTATTAAAGACTAAGCTATACGAGCTTAGTAAGATATCTCTTATCCTATACTGACAAGTAAGTTATTAAACAATTTATTAACAAACATATGAATGCATAAACAAGTAGTATATTAAACAATATATGCAGTTGATCGGTACTGCATACAAAATTGGATTTAACACCCTCCGAAGTAAAGGTTGGAGATTCATTGGCACCAATCACAATCGGATTCTAACACTTCAGTTTTTAACTATAAATTTAAATTTCGTATTTCATGAAATACATTTTTATTTCAAAAAAATTCAATAATATACAAAATCTCAAGTTTAGTGGTGAAGTGGCTCCTATAGTTTACACTCACGCCTTACAACGGTGGTCTCTAAACTTGACCCCCGGCTACCCATGGTTAGCGTCTCCAAAGCCGAGTAAGCCCGTAAGCGAAGAGTAGGGTTTTGCTATACTAGTGCTCATGTACTGTACTAATCAAATTATATGGGAGTCTCATCCCTATAAGGCCTTTCATTACCATTCGCATGAGGTGACAGCTGGAACATTATAAATTCCATATTTCATGAAATACATTTTTATTTCAAAGAAATTCAATAATACACAAAATCTTAAGTTTAATAATGAGGTGACTCCCATAGTTTACACTTACGCTCTATAACAGTAGTCTCTAGAGTCGACCCCTGGCCACCCACGGTTTGCATCTCTAGAGTCAAGCAAGCCCACAAATCAAGAGTAAGGTCATGTTGTATTAGTGCTCATACACTATACTAATCAAATCATGTAGGAATCTCATCCTAACAGGGCTTTTCATTACCATTCGTGTGAGGTGATGATGAAAACATTATATGCAATGTTCGTGCTTATATATGATCCATTTAATTTAAGTTAAGTCAAATATAATTAAGTTAATTTATTAAGTGATCAACTAGTATCAACAAACCATCCAAATTATGCAACAATTCATCATACAATCTACTCTTTAGTTATTAGATTTAACTATATTTTGCATAATAAACAAGTAATATTTAGCCACATGCATATCTCGAACCCCATACATCAATTTATTATTATATAAGATTTAGGTGCATTAACTACAAGTACAAAACAAATATAGCGTCATCGAGAGTACTCACTTGAACAAAGTCGATATGAATCCTAACAATTAATAAGTAGCTTACCTTTTGATTAGTATCTCCTGATAAATAAAATAATAAAAATCTAATGAGTATCTAAATACAATACTAAATGACCTAATTAGCCAATTATCTACCTTATGATTCCCATTTCCACTTAGATATTAAATTATATGTAACATTTTCATTTTAAATCTAATTTTTATAAACTTATAGTCAATTTTTATTGTTTTCAAAAGTACTTTTATGTAGCGGGATCCGTTTTTAATGTTAAAACATACATTTTTCGATATGGGCATAAATTATTATGAATTTGATTATTTTGACCCGAACAATTTTATTTATTAATTTTAAGATTTTTTCTTATTATTTTATAATTTAATTAATTTCTAAATTTCATATCTTTATAATTTCTTATTTTTAAGTCTAATCCACTATTTTTCAATTTTAATCTTAATTTACTATTTATATTGTAAATTTCTTAATTATTTGATTATTATTATTTGGTAATTGTTTTGTAATTTTCAATTTAATTAAATAATTTGAATAAATTACTATGTGGCATGATCTTGATTATCCACATGGCAATTTGTTGATCTTCCTTTATTTTTATATTCCTTAAATTTTATATTATTATTATATACTTATTATTATTATAATTATTTATTTATTATGTAGGTGGGCTTTTTCTTAGTTTATGGGCTTCGACCCACTGTACATAATTACTTATATATGTACATATTATTATGTTACATTAATTAAGTGTAAGATAATTATGTATGTACTTATATTTATTTATAAATACATATGTATCCCTAAGTATGTATGTATACTTAGCATATTAGTATACATACTTATACTTATACTCATACTATATTATTATTATAAGTATACCTATATGTGTATATATATATGTATATACACGTATTTATACTTATAGTATATCGTTATATATATTTATACACATGTACATATACATATACANATTAATTTTGTTATTATTGTAAATTTTCTTAAATATATGATTATTATTATCTGCTAATTGTTTTGTAATTTTCGATTTACTTAATTAATTAATTTGAATAAATTGTTGATGTAGCATGATCTTGATTATCGATGTAATAATTTATTAATTTCCCTTTATTTTTATATTTCTTAAATTTTATATTATTATTATAATTAATTATTTATTATGTAGGTAGGCTTTTTCTTAGTTTATGGGCTTCGGCCTACTATACATAATTACATATATATATTATTATGTTACTTAATTAAGTGCAAGATAATTATGTAAGTACTTATATTTATTTATAAATGGATATGTATACTTAGTATATTAGTATGCATACTTGTACATGTACTTGTATATATACTCATACTATACTATTATTATACATATACCTATACATATATATATACATATACGCATATTTGTACTTATAGTATACTATTATTATATGTATTTCTACACATGTACATGCATTTATACCTAATTCTATACGTACCATTATACACGTATTTTTATACATATATTTATATTTTCTTATTGTATTTTTGAAGAATCTTCCATACAATACTTATATACACACTATATATGCTCGGTTTTGTATATATATATATATATCTATAAATACTTAGTATTCTTATTATGTAAAGTTTTGTACATATGGAATATGCATGTATTATGGTGTGTAAGTATATGTATATTTCTAGTTTATGTATATATACATATGTTTATACTAGATTTTCTATTATAGTTGGTATTCATATACTTCATATATGCACATATTCTATACATACATATACTATACAAAAGAGTATTCAACAGATTACTAAGGAAGAGATAAGTAGTATGTGTAGTATATCTATGTTGTATTAATTATTTTCATGTATTCTTGTACATATATGTATTTGATAAAATCTAAATGTAATATAGGCTCATGTAATAGCAATATATGTAAGGTTGTATTTTCTTATGTATATATATGCTTATACATGTACAAATACTAAAGTATGTTCATATATACATACATGTTATAATTAATATGTAGTATAAAAGACTAGGTACATGTATATATATCTATATGTATGCATGCCTAGTATATGTATATTTGGTATTTTTATTTTATAGGTATATGTACATATATATATATATATATGTTGGCATAAATAGTAGTATGTATATAAGGTATTTTTACTATGTATGTATATATATAATATGGGCCGAATATATGTATACATATATCTATATTTATGTATAAAATACAAGAATATTCATATAATGTACGTATGGATATAGTATGTACATATATATATGCGTATAGTGCATATGACATATTTAGGGTTATATTATTTAATGACATAAATATACATATAAATAAGTGAAGAAAACCAACTACATAAGTATATGCATGCATATAAAAATACGTATGTTAAGGGTATAGTATATATCTAAATATACGGGTATACATAAATATTATAGATATATTATACTATAATACTAAAATAAGATAATATATATAAGTAAGTATACATGTCGTAGAATCCAAGAAAATGGAAACTGATTAATTTACAAAATTTAATAAAATACAATAATAATATAATTATATACATATTACATAAAAATAAAAAATAAGAAAAAGATGTACAAAAATTCGGAAATGACATGTGACAACTACCTATGCTACCATCTCAACATTTAAATTTAATTAAATTCGTAATTAAAAATAATAATAAAATAACTAATTAATTAGAAAATTAATACAGTAGTAAAAATGAATTAAATAAGTCTTAAACCTAAAAATTAGTAAAAATAAGTAAATTATGGTAAAATAGACTTAAAAGTAAGAAAATTACAAAATATAAAGTTTAGATATTTATTAAACCATAAATCTACAAAGAAAAGCTTAAAATAATATTTTATAATTACTTAAGTTGAAAAAAATAAAATTTATAACATTTTTACAATATAATAGAAAATGTGGGTTACAACAACCAAAATAGATCCCACTATAAGAGAGTTCATTTGAAAATGATAAAAATGGACTATAAGTTCATAAAAATCGGAATTAAATTGAAAAAGTTATACGCAATTAACAAAAAAACTCAACTTAAGAATTTCACATAAACAAATAGTGAATTTAGATAGATAGTACTAAATATAATAATAGTTTAGTTGTTTAGTTCAAACACTTATTATTGTTCGTATTCCCTTAATGTCAAGTGATCACAAAATTGATATTGATTTGCCAGCAGATTACTACGATCCTTGACATTGACTATGGCTGAGTGAGTATTCTTAATGATTTCATACATGCTTGTATATGTAGATAGTGAATATTAAATATTATTAATAATTGAATGTTGTGTGGGGTTGGGTTGTGCATGTGTATGATACTGCTTGTCAATTATGAAATTACTTTAAAGTATAATAATGTACTGTTGACTACATAATAGATTTGATAGGAATTAAACTATTTGCAACTTTGTTTGATCACACAATAAATGGACTTAACATTATCTAACTTGAACTAACCCAATCGAAACATGCATAATTAATTCTTCCCATCACATTACACAGAGGTAGCATGAGGCTACAAGAGGGTTGAATAATTTTGATTATAGTATTTTAGTCTGGTGTACATGTATAATATGACTTTATCCTAGCCTGCGGGAATACTAGGCATTGGAGGCGCTAATCGCCTAGCTAAGGATTGAGTTTAGAGGTCTCCGTTTAAGGGTGATTGTGGGTTGCGAGAACCCACTTATAATCATACTTAGAACTGAATTTTGACTAAAACTGAAAATAGATATACTATTTTGTTTTTAAATATGAAACACAGAGTTTCGTCGTTATATAAGTTCAAGTATGATACCCGGATCTGATTGATGCCATGTATACTCCAACCCTGACATCAAAGAACGTTAAATCTAAGTTGCATACAGTACCTGGTCACCTGCATGTATTCGTATGGCATTCTAATTGTTCATGCATTCATACGTTTGAAATTAATTATTATATAACTTGTTTGTTGTATGATTGGGTGAAGATCTCGCTAAGCTATTTAGCTTACACCCCTATAGACTACTTGTGCAAAAGGATCTCTTTATGGTTCTAAGTTATGGGATGCCCAAGGTTAGTGAATCATCTCTTGGTCAGTATGAGTGTGAGGTTAGAGTTTAGAGTGTACTTCTATTACTGTAGCTAGACTTTGAAAATTTATTAAATGACTCTATGTTTTACTAACTTCTTGAGAGACTTATTATTTGTATTATATATATCTAATACTTATAGTTTAATATTTATGTGATTATAATTATGTTGTGATATTACTTGTGCCTACATAACTCTCGGGTTGTTAGTTGTAGTAGTTGCCTTGTATGTTGCATAAAGGGTTGTCGATTGAAAGGAAAATAAAAAAATCAATCTATAGTCATTTATACAATATACGGTGCCTACCATAATTAGCACAACCCCCCCCCCCCCCCCCTGGGGTCATGACAACCTTAGTGGCTTAATCTCTCTTAGATTGACTTTGTAGTCAATCCTATTAGAAAATTGCACAACAGAGAAAGCTTTTTCAAAGAAATCTAATTGAATTAAAACCCATCAATCTAAGATGGTTCATTATATCCAAAATGGTGTTCAAATTTTGCTATCGATCAATCTAAGATAGTGACAACATTTTTTATTTTCAAATGCATCTCCAAGATAGTGATTCAAATTTTCAAATCCATTAATCCAAGATGGTAATAAACTTATAAGTTCCATCATTCTAAGATGATGATTTAAATGTTTAGATCCATCAATCTAAGATGGTAATAAAACTTGTAAAATCCATCAATGCAAAATGGTGATAAAACTTTCAAGGCCCGTTAATCTAAGATGGAGCTTAATCCATCAATCCAAGATGGTGATTTAAAGTTTTCAAACCCATCAATTAAGATGGTGCTAAACTTAGTGAATTGAAAAATCATCTATCTAAGATAGCCATTTAAAATTTACTTTGTTATCTATCCACTCTAAAATAGCTATATTTTACCACCCATCTAAGATAGTATCTTTATAGACTATTTTTAGGGCATACCCCTTTTCTTTTATTTTTTTCCCTAGGGAACAATTTCCTTCCCCTATCTCCATAAATCCCTAATGAATCAAGCTTAGGGTAACTAGCTGACTGCAATGTCTCCTAGTATAGTTTATCCTCAGGTCAAAATTGTTATCTCTTTTGTCTCTATAATAAAGTTTTACTTGAACTTTTTCACAAAGAGGGGCAGCTGTTAATACCTTATTTTTTTCTCATTGTATTTTAGTAATAAAGAAAAAAGTCTTAATTAAAAAAATACAAAATACAAAAAAATCTATGAAAATATAATTTTTTGAATAATAAAAGCCTTAGGTCATTTTTAGGGTCTTTACATTATTAGCATTAGGTTTAAGTACAAAAATCGCTAATCTGTCTAGGACTAAATTTTTGAGTTGGTCAATTAAGGTTTAATTTTGGCTCAAAATTAGGCTTAGTGTTTTTTATTTGTTTATTTATTTATTTTATTTGCTTCTTTAAAGAAAGAAAAAAAAAAGTACATAAGATTGGACCAAGTATAAGACCTAGTCCGTTAGAAATTGGGCTAAAAGCCCTGAAGAAGCTTAGAAGTGAGCCTGCAGTTTTTTTTCCTAAGCGTGTGTAGTATACACGCTAGCTTAGGTGCATCTACATGTGCAAGCATAATTTTTTTCACCCATTTCTTTGTAATTCTCAGTTTTTCCTTAAAAATTTCTTATGCAAGCTAGCTTGGTGACCCATGCTTGAAGCTTTATTTCATGTGATTTTTGCCCTAATTCACCCACTTTTATGGTGCATTCGTATGCTAGTTAGGGCCCCTTTTCAAGTCAAATCTACCATAATTTCATCCATTTCAGTGGCCAAATTAAATCAACAAAATCAAGGGTAGCTTGAAATCCGAGATTCTAACAATAATGTAATTTGCAAATTCGAGCCTTCATGGAAGTAATGGAAGATTCCATTCAATATTGGAAGCAAGAATCTAATCTTATTAATTCAAAAATAACTCAAACCATGCATTTTTCCATTGAAATTGAAGAATCATGTCAACACTCATTTACTTCGAATTCAATGCCTTTTTAGCTACTTTCCTTATATGCTTTGCTCCTAGAAGCTATAAAAGTAGTTGAGGAGCATGAATCCATCATGAGTTCACTCTTAAAAATGCTCAAAAACACCACACATGACTCTTTCTCTCTCTACGACAAGCTTCCTTCTCTCTACACAAATAGCTCAATCTCAAGACTTCTTGAGCTAAGATAAAGCTCTGAGGAGACTTACATTCACCTAAGCTTTCTAACTCTTCAATCCCCTCTCTCTGCTATAGCTTATAAGTGTCGCTGCCACTACCACCTAAGTTTTGGACCTACGGCTACCACTTTTGAACACCTACTACTACATGACCCCATCCAAAACCAAGCCTATATCTAAGCTTGCCATGCTCAAAAGCACCAAACTTGACCACCCTCTTGTCTTTAGCAAACTCCCCATGCTACAACCACCACTACAATTGGAAACCAAATATAAACACCACCCAAACCACCTCCATTTGCAAATGCACCACCATTAAGCCAACTTTCACCAATGAATTTTACATGAAAGTCAAATTCCCCCTAAATCAGCCTCTAACAACCCCTAAGCATTGCTTCCATTCTTCTCCTTCTTTGAACCCGCGAGATGAATTTCTTAGATCACTTTGAAATTTGTCTCAACAATGACTCAATCCAAGATCCTCTTTGACCTACTCCCAATATTGGTTTAACCCCTCTTCCTTTTTTGTATTCCTTGTTTTTTTTTTTTCTTTCTTTCCTTATTTTTCTTTCTTTCCCTATCTTTTATTTTATAAAACATAAAAAAGAAGAAAAGAAAATGATGAAACACAAAAAATGAATAATAATAAAAAGGTTTATCTAATTTATTTAAGCTTTCCTTATATTTTTCATTTCTTTTTCTTTTCTCTTTTCCTTTATTTAGTTTCTTCAAATAAATAACCAATAAAGAAATGTGAAATACTTTGGCACTTAGTTTGTTTTTCTTGTAAAGAAGTATAAGAATAAACCCTTTTCAAAATTAAGATTTCTCTTAGAATTTTCTAAAAATAAAAACACCAATTTATGACTCTTTCTTAGATTTTTTTTTTAAATAAAACCAAAATGATTAAAAAATGTAAACATTAGTGATTTCAATATTAAAAGAAATGAATTCACTAAAGTTTTATGAAAACGAACTATGGAAATCTAACCCTAAATAGCAGGTACGTATGCACCCATAGGAAACTACGGAGTAAGTTAAAATATGTAAAAATTTATTTTTCCCTATTCGTAATGTTCAAATTTCTTCATTTTTGTAAAAAAATATATATATATAGTTTTATTTATTTATTTACTTGTAAATATGAATTAGAAAGGTATTTTGAAAGTTAAATATTAAATTCAGAAAGTTAAAGTGTTACCTATTTAGGGTTTAATAGGATAGCCCTTGAACTCATAATATTTGGTTTCATGAATTTTTTTTTTTTAGAGTCTTTGAAAATGCAAGCTAGCGGATAAATTAGAACTAATCCATCTAATTAGTTCTAATTTAATCACCTTTCTCAATTTTGTAAGGTGAGAGCGCCAAAATGTTTTCAAAGATAAAGAAGTTGAGTTTTCCTTAATTTTAGTTGAGGGTTTAAACTAAATAGGCATAGAATTTAGTTTAAATCATATTGAGGAAAACGAAACAAAAACCGAAAGTTTAGACTCAACAATTAACTGTTGGTGACCTAGTGGTTATCTCCTTGGAGACATAAAGTCAGTAGACTAAAGTAGAAGTAAGCCTCAAACTATCTTAAAAAGTTGGTTCACGAGGCAGATTTGTTGGGGCATAAACTGTAGTAATAACTAGAGTAATAGAAGTAAGCTATCCTAGTAGTTGTCTCCCTAGGCCTATTGCTTCAATGATAGCATCCTTCTTCTTTGTGGGTTCATACCCCAAGCATTCCAAGTAAAAATACCAATATTCCTAGTAGAAGAGGGTAGCTTATCTTTCTCCATTCTTTGTGTCATTATGTGATACCAAACAACTTACTTCAAGCTCGACTAGTTCCTTGCACCTCTAAGGAGAATTTACAAGGATTCTTATTAAGATCCATAATGATCATTGTTTCCTATCAATTCATGAAAGTTGGAGGCTCACTTTCTCCTTTCTAAATCATTATGGTCATTGGGATGGTCTAGGTAGGTACATCCATATAGGGCATTCTCAATGCTTAGTCCATTAACACTAATAGGGTCCTTTCCTACTTTTTCATTAACTAAGCAATGGTCACATTGTTGTTTGGAATAGTTATGTGTATTTGTGTTGAGTAGTCTCTCCTTGAGGCAATAGTGATCCCCATCCTGGTTAGGTATACCTCTCCCTCATTTCTATTTTTAGACTTAATTAATGATTTCTCCTCACTTTAGGAGAAAAAAGTGAAAATACAGTAGTAATTGATATAAAATTATAAAAGTACCTTCAAAAGCAAAGTTAGAAAGTTAAAGCATGGAATGCTTTTAAGTCTATCAAATATGTTAATGTTTTCAAACTACTATCATTTATTTTAACTCTTTTTAAAATTACCAAATATATGTCATGCTTTAGTTATCAACATAACCAAGTATATAGACAGTTATACGTATTCATGAAGAAGAGCTAGATTCTATAGATGTAGAGGAAAATAAATCTATCAAGAGGCTCTCAATAGTTGAATTCAAAATTTGATCTCTTTAAATAGTATAACATGTTAAGAGTCGTTAACACAAGAATCATTTTATATGTTTATATATATATATATATGTATGCATGCATGTATGCATGTATGTATGTAAATATTTATAGAGAGGTTACAAAGAAGGTGGTATCCATGACTCCCTTCCATAACTTCAATTTTTTCTTTTTAAAAATTTACCTTAAATTAAAATTTCCTTCTTAGTTTTACCTATCTAAAATTAGAACTCACAATCGCATTGCACCAAGTAAAATGTGTATGTGTTTTTAAGTATCAAGGACTCAACTTGAAAAAACTAGGAAAGATTTAAACCAATGTTTACAAAGGGCTAAATTGATATATATAACCTTAGGCTAAAAAATTGATGATATGCCTTAGGGTCATATACACAAAGGTATTAAGTAACACATATACACATAAAAGATGGGTCGATATTAAAATGCAGGTCCAAGAGACACTTAGTTGATATGACTCACCATTGGGTCCGATATGACCTAACTTGAGATGTGATATGATGCATAACCACAAATTAGGATCACTCACCATTGCTCTTGCTATAGGAGTATATAAGAGTAGATAAGAGTAAAACTTAAGAGAAATTCTCGAGAAGGAGATGACAAATTTATTATTTTGATGATGATCGGTTAATATGAAAATAGGGCCTTTTCTATTGGATTCCCTAAGGTTTGTACATATAAACAATTACAAAAGGGTAAAGATTCAAATAGGGTAAAAATTATACATTCTAGTAACTATTACAAAGGGTAAAATCAAGAAAAGATAAAAAGAATTTATTGGAAAAGAAGCATCCTTGGGGTTAGTGTCTAGGACATGTCTCATCATTGCATGAGCTTTGTTTAACAAAAGAAAAAGTGGAATATCTATACTGTCCCTAGGTATAAAAAGTTGATGATGCTTCAAACAACTTGGTTGCTAGCAGGATCAACTTGAATGGCATGAGACAGTAGTGTGTTCAAGTCGGCTGAGCAATTGGATACTACTCTTATTTTGTTGGAGGTGGATCAAAGGGGCTATAATTAGGTCAAGCATTGGCACAAATAGATTGGTAGATGTCCTTACTTGGAAGTTACATATCCTGACTCTAAGAAATGATAAAGGTTTTGGACAAAGTAGGTAACCTTGTTCTATAATGACCGATCAGCCATTAATTGACACACAAGCCCCTACAGGCCTTGAGCTTAATTGCAAATGATTAGGCTAAGGACTTCATCCTCACTAACTAGCAATAGTTAGGCTTAGCTCCTTAGGCTTGTGATTTCTTAGGGAGTTGAAATAAGCTTAGTAAAATAGAAGTAGGGATCACCATAATGGTATGATAGCTTTTGAGCCTTCACATTAAGCTTGTGCACTCTACAAAGCCTATCTTAACTTATACCTTAAGAAGCTTAAGAGAAATGA
Organism: Lumnitzera littorea; assembly: GCA_024138015.1. NCBI lineage: Eukaryota > Viridiplantae > Streptophyta > Magnoliopsida > Myrtales > Combretaceae > Lumnitzera > Lumnitzera littorea. The sequence continues at coordinate 7,550,071 of JAMXBB010000001.1, read as the reverse complement.
TTCACATTATATAAAGGTTACATCTCATATAGTGGTCATCAGAGTCATTTACGCGGTAAGGTTAATCTTCAAAATCTATAAATAAGCACCTTGTCCTCTTCATTTAGACAATCAAAATAGTTAGAAAATTGCAAGTATGCTATTGAAGTTTTCCTCTCAAGGATTAAGCATCTCAAGAATAGTGACATTAATGTTTTGAGCTCCCTTACCTATTCACAAGTTCCACAAATAGCAGTTGAGATATCATATTCCTCCTTAAATGTCTCTCTTTAATCACTTCTCTAGATGTAATTAGTTTATGACTTCTCTAAGGTCACATAAAGCATGAGATTGTGCCAAATTCATGTGATTAACTTTAAGAACTATCAACTTCATACATAGTTGGTAACTCCAAAGAGAGAAGACCTGGATTGACGGCACTCGCAAGCATGCAGCAACATAAGAGAACTCTTCTAAAGTTTTGCTAGAGCTATGAACTTTGCAAGGGAACACCAACCCTTAACAATTTCCAAAATATTTTCATGCAATTGCTACATAGGATGATTGTTGCTACTACAAAAACTAACATAGCTTTACTAGCTCATTAGGATCAACCTAATCATGTATATGAAAATTAGGATGATGTAACTTAATTAGAGTATAAGCAAGCACCTTTTCCATTAGCTCCTAATGATCAAGTGCGATCATCTAAGGACGTGAGCACTCATCCTAGAGATTGCAACTTATCAACATTTGTGGTTAACATGAGTGCTCACCACAATTTAATACCCTCCTCTCAAGTAGAGGCTAAAGTTCTAGCTTCAAGATCCTCCTATAATACAAAAGAGGATATTGAGTTATTCTTGAAGAAAGCTTAAGAAAAATCTTTTGCCAAAGTGTAGGACTTTAAACTTCCTTATAACAAGAGAATAGCTAAAAAGCCATATTGAATGTTGAAGGCAAAACTCTCCTATATATCATATTTGTTGTGCTTACAAACGAAAAGAGAGTTACACTTGTAATAACAAAATAAAATTGTTGCAATAATATTTGTACCCTTGTTTTTATTGCTATGAGGTAAGGGAATAATCTCCTTGAGCTAAAGAAAATAAAGATACAATAGTCATGATCCTCGATATGAAAACATTCCCTACAAGAACTATGGATTATCTAATATTACTACCACTTATCCATGATGCCCATCCATAACTATCATTGCTACCTTATTCTTGCTATCAAGTGTAGAGACTTCCACTTGTGGAGCACTTTCTAACCTCTTTGAAATAGTTATCATCTAAATGCTTGATTGTGAGATATTGAAGCAATATCATTGCACTTCCTGATCGTCATCATTGCAAACTTAAAGCCATGCTCTTAAGCACGAGTTATGTTTAAGGCTGTATTAAGCTAAGAGGAATGGAAAGTGATTTCACCTTTTCTCAATTTTAAGACATTGTTGCTAATAGGTCAAAGCATTGCATGGTAACATTACCATAGCTAGAGGTGTAATAAAGTCGAGTCAAACTAGTATAGTATTAGGCTTAAGCTCGAGCTCAACTCTAAAACTCGAAGCTCGAACTCAGTTGGAGTTTGCTTGAGTTGTCAATTTTGAGCTTAAGCTTGACTTAAAGATATATTTGGTAAGCTCAAGTTTATCTTAATTAACTTGATTAAGCTTAAATATTTATAGCCTCTCCTAAATAGCCTCAAGTTCACTTATATATTTTTTTTAAAAAATTCATTAAAAATTATACTAAACTTGATTAGACTTGCAAGCTTAATGAGCTTAATATTTTAAAGCTTGAGCTTAGCTCGATTTGTTGCTCGAGTTCAAGCTTGACTCAATTTTTACCAAATCAAATTCAAGTAAAAACTAAGTCGAATTGGAGTAGTTTGCCAACCCACTTGGTTTGTTTACACCCCTAATCATAGCATCATCTCCATCATCACATCACCACCTTCTAAGCCTTACTTCTACTAATACAACCTTATCACTAACTCCACTACTATTATGTCAGGACTAATGTTAGTACCTTATACAACCACTTTATTATGCACCAATACCATCACTACCAATAGTAATACTAACACTATAGCATGATCATCACTACCATCATCATAGTAGTGATGGTAGTATTTGATAGTGGTGGCAATAGCAGAGGAGATAGTGGTGGTAACTTATGTGCCATTCCTAACTTAAAAGTTGCATTTAAATGTCTTAATAGTATTTTTAGTAAAAATTAGTGAAAGATCATTTAGTGCGTATGATATTGATCAATTGCACAAAAAATATAAAAAAAGAATCAAATTTAATGCAAAATGAACCTAATCCGTGCATTTTCATGATATATTGAGTCATGGACAATTAAGTGGCAAGATTCCTAACTTACCATCCTGTTCATAGTCTTTCTTTACATCATTAAAACAGCTAAACACTTTTCAATTGTTTAAAGTAGGTGCACTCTAATAATCTTTACAACTTGTTTCATGGTTACTAATATAATCATATTGAGGATAAAATTTGATGTTTCAGTGCAACTGATCTAGCCCTAAAAGGGAAAAAGCAAAAAAGTGTGTTTATGAAAAGGAAGTATTTTAGTACAAGAAATTTGAAAATATATACCTTTTTCATTATGTTTGAGTAGGGTTTTACTATTTTTAGTAATTTTGCAACATTTGGTTAATTATATGGGAAACTCCAATTTGTTATTATATTAAGAAAAATAAGCATTATAGTTATAAGTTCTCCCTCCTATTTACTTGTAGGTTGAGATTTAAGGTTGAAGCCTATGAAATTAATCGAAATAATAAGAGTGATGGAGTAACCTTATAGTACAAGTTCTCTACTTAGACTCTACCTAATCAAGTAGGTTTTGGGTGAGTAATTAATGCTACAGGGTAGGTCTTGGGTAGGTAAGTAATGCTATAAGGTAGTAATTTTTCAAAACTTGTTCTCATAGGATAAGGTACAGATAAGAAGTCAAGGTATTGTATATTTAACTTATAACCTATAACCTATATTTTGAAGTATATACGGTACAAACTCTAGGATCCCTACCCTATAATAGTAACTAACAAAATTAATAAATAAAGGGTACCATCTCATTAAAATAAAGCAAAACCTAGCTTATTGAAAATGCTAAACTAAACGCTTGTTAGTCCATTCACTTTCATCTTTTGTCTTTAGTCCTTACTCTATTGCCATTTTCTTTCTACTCTTTCTTTATTTACTAAATCCATCATCTTGTAATGTTTGAAAAAAAGAATATGAATTTTTAGTTTCTACTTTTAGTACCACCTACAAGTCATAAGGTATGTTCATTACTTATTTTCTATAATGGAATAGTTTCTTTATTTTATGTTTTGCTCTGTTATCCATGCTATATCTTTATTTTCATTTAAATATCTCTACAATATGATTATTACAGAATGAATGTTTTATTTACACAAAAAATATTGTGTATAATTTTTTCATAAAAATCCATCAATAATAATAATAGTTAAAAATTCATTTAAGGAAAAAAAAATGATAGTAAATAAACCTCAATGGATTCTATTCATTGGTGTCATTTAAAATATTGTAAACAATTGTTTTTGAAAAACAAAAAGGGTTAGATTTATTTTATGTTTTAAAGAAATATCAATATTGAAATTTATAAGGAAAATAAAAAAGAAAAAGAAAATTTAGGTTCTATGAGGCTCTTTATATTCTTAACAATTTATAAGGTGGTTCCAAGTATAGGGTAGGGTACCGGTAGAGCCTCATACCTTACCTACTCTATACCCACTTACCCTTATAAAATAAAGCTTGAAAAGTTATTTTATATATAGTTATAAATCAATGGTTGAAATAGTATATATATATATTAAATATCTTATATTATCATTATAACATAATTTTCTTTCTTATAATCCCTATAATTAATTATATATGGTAACATCTAATTAAAGAAATAAATTTAAGAAACTTTAAAGAAAATAACTTTAAATATCTAGATCCAAAATTAACCATCTAGTTAATAAAAGTGAAATGATTGTAAGGCATTTAAACTCAAAACTTTATACTATAATAATATCATTGTAAAAATTTATAGCAAGGTAATATGAAAGCACAAATCCTCATTATATTTGGTATCTATTGGTGATAAATTCCCTTGGTAAGTTAAAAAATGTAACTTAATGTGTCTCTTGTCCTATGAAACCCTATATATATGTAGTCAAATTCTATTGAATTGGAAACTTTGGAGTCCTGTTTTTGTATTTAACATTATTGTATTTTTCTTATCAGGTTTTAAGAGACAACTTATTCCATACTATTTTATTTCACGAAATAAACCAAACAATCCAAAGTGCTACCGCACCTAATAACTCAAAGCAACCCTAAAAGGGAAGGAAACTCCAACTTTCATACACCCATTGACTAAGACAGGTTTGAATGATGCATTCCTATGTATGTATATATGTATGTATGTACACAAACACACATACTTAGTTTCTTAAATTGTATACATATCTTTAAACAATTAGCAGCTGAGATTTGTGAATACGTTTGAGGCTTGCGGCCATCTCTCAAGCGATTTTGATGAAAACACAGTAGCTACATTAATGTTATGGGATCAATTTTGGATATTCATATATTTCCTACTTAGAGGGAAATATGTTAGACTGACTTCATCTAAATAGATGAGTCTCTAATAGAAAAAGGGATCGTCTCAACATGGTAATGATTCTATTGGAATTAGTGGGAATTGTGTGACTATGCGGGCACGATTATTTTATACATGTCCTCATATGCATGGTGGATTAACATTATAGTGATTCATTAGCCCTTAAGTCTTCCCTTAATATCCCCACTTGATTAGTTGATTTCATTTTTCATTCAATATCATTGCTATAATTTTTAATTAATTCGACTGGATGCATCCAATAAGATTTAAGTTGTGTTTCTTTTTCCATATTCTGATAATTAATCCCTACTGGCATCTAGTTACTTTAAGGAAGACACAAATATCTCACCGTTCATGAACCCTAAAACGAAGGCATAATAAATCATGTTTAATTATAAAAAAATTGACTGTGAACATTTGTATTGCCCAAATGAGTATTAATGTTAATCATGAATACCACTAGCACCTTGGTGCACTCTCCTTTTCATTGTTCTTGCTCTTTTTAGTGCTTAATGCTTTTCATATGCTAGCAATATCGTCCTAATCCCAGAAAGATTATAGTGAAGTCATGTCAAGTCACCTACAAATAGTAAACCATAATAACGTCAAAATTATGATATAAAATTTTCTCATTTCTCGTAAATATAAGTTGGTAACTATTCTTCCACCAATGCTAGATTCATTTACTTTATTTTATTTTATTATTACTATTAATTTTTTATTTTTGGTCTTTGATTCTCGTAAAATTTCTGATTTTGTTTGCTAACAATAATTACCATCCATTTGTATCTCCTTAAGAATAGCCATATATGCAATTCAATCACGAAGGCAATGCTCCTTGCATTCTCCGTTGTTGTCGTGAATACCTTCGTATCAACTTGGGGAGCTGATGCACGAAAGCTGGATTTAAAAGAGTGACACAACGGTGGTTCCCAAAGCCGCCACACCTGGTGGTGATGCTGCCACTACTGCTATTAAATCCGATACAAATGGAGCATCTGCCGCACCAATTAGTCTGGAAAGTGATAGTTACGGAAACACTGAGGATCTGGCAAGCACCAATGTTCATCAGAGATGTGTTAATGTTGATCAAATGCACATGAAACATGTCAGTTTCCGAGAAAATCAAGTGAAATAATCTTGTTTTATGCCAGAGTGCTGGGAATCCTTGCATTCGTCTACACAAGCTCTCTCTCTCTCTCTCTATATATATATTGTTGCCTCCCGGTCTCTCAGGCAGTCCTTGGTCATCTTACTAGCTTGCTTTGTGAATAAAATATATATCTTTGTTTCATTTGGCCATTGTATGGTTTAGAAGTGTTTGCTGGGTTTGCAGGGGTATGCTGCTACCAATAGAAGGAGAATACATGAAGAACTTTTCCTAGGAGAGTTGTCTAAATAAATATGAGGTCATCTCGAGAAATCTAACATTGATATGTCTTTACTTATAGTTTTAGATGTAATAAAACCAAAAAAGTAGAGTCTTATATATATATTTGTGATGACAACGAGGGATGGGGGATTCTAATCTGATACATATCACTTAAGAAACCGGTATTCAATTCACTGCAAACAAAAATAAGATATTATAAAAGAGTCAAAGCAAATGAGAAAAGAATGTGATTTAAACCACTTTATATACCAAGCCCCTTTACATAGTTTTGTAAATTCAAATAATATTTTACTTCTCCACAAAGTGTCTTGAAACCTGTTAAGGACAGCATGAGGAGATTAAAAAATTTTGCAATAAATTGGATTTCCCTTGATGGTCTTTTAATCATTTACTTTGTTCCATTTCTGTGACATCAAATCAGCAAGAGAAGGCCGTGGATTACGTCTCATGCTTTCCATTCCTTTGCATTCAAATGGACAATTTCCAAAAAAGATATTATCGTATATATAAACAAACATATTAAAAATGAAAGCATGTTAATTAATCACTTCTTCAACAAGGTATATATCGTTACCATAAATGAAACATGGACACAAGATTAGACATTTAAAAACTTTTCTCTATTATAGTAATAACAACTACTTTACTTGGATAAATGCTATCATTTAATATAGGTTATATTTAATCACTTGAGCTGCCAGAGTAATCTCTCGCTTTTTCCTCCATTTTTGTTTTGTTTTCCTTTTTTTTTTAATTGTTGATTTTCAGCAACACATTTACAAGATGCATTGGATATAAATTAATCGTTCATCTCAGGAAATTTGCATGTTGAGACTTCCATCAGATGGGCCTTTAAAAGGTTGTGGTTATGCCTACAAAATAGACACAAGTGAGTGATGAGGATTGTCTTGTAGGATTACTTCGATATTTAAGTTAGAACGTATAGTAAGCAAGAGTCGTAGTAAGATAATAATATATAAAAGTATCAATATTTCTTACTCAAAGACTTAACCCTTATTTATATAGGAGGATAGTGAGATAAAAAAGAAAATAGATATACATGGAGGAAAAGTGTATCCTGATATCTTTGGAAAGCATATTTATCCATTATTATAAATCCCAAGATTTACGTAGATAAGGTGGATATGGTTGACTTTCTATCTGGGAAGTCATTCCTTCGCTAAAGAGCTTTTGTCTCTAGTTGAGCACTTCGAATAAGTCTATTGACTTATTATAGGCCAGTCATACTCTTGAGAGGGGTGGTTTGGACTTTGGCAACATGGTTGCCGAGTCAAAGGTAGCTTGAGTTGTCGGGGAGAGCTTCATCTAAGATCTGAGCAATCGAGATTGAACTCCTAACAGGTGGGAATAAGGCCCAAAAGAGTTTGGCATATATTCTAAACAGGTTGGTATGAGCTTGAGAGGTTTATGTTTAAAACAATCTATCAACATAACAAACTCAAATACATTGAAATCTCAAAAATTAAATAAATTCTTTAAAGTAATAGGAGGAACTTATTCACAAATTCTTATATTCGTCATACCATATTTCCAATGATTTAAATAAATATGCCATCGAATTCAATTATTCCGATTACTTAGTGGTTCCAACCACTATTAGTGACATCAACAATCTTTCTTAATAGTTTAGCCTTTAACAGTATATTTTGATAGCACAGTTAGCTCAAAATGTTTTGAAAGATCGCCTATAAGTACCCGTGCTTTGATACAAAAAGTCACCCCTCCGATTAGTTTATTTGCCCGTCTAAATTTTCTTCCTTGGTATTTTTTTTTAATTCATTTAATTAGTTCATGTCATGAAGGAGTATTCTTTTTTGCTCACTTAAATATGTGTGTTCTCTTTTCATGCAGGATCATCAACTAGACGATCCAACCATGAAGGCAATACTAACTTTTTTCATCGTCATTACATTGACAACCTTCACAACATCACAAATTTATGCCAGGATGCTAATAAACACGGCAAAGCATACAACCGATGGCGTCCAACTCGGCGTGACAAACAGCGATCAGGCAGATAATCTTGTTCGTGCTGATGATCATTCAAAAGAAATTACTGACAGATTATTATCCAGAACTGCGAAAATGAGAAGTAAGGAAAGCAGCCACATTCCTAGTGATAGTTATGGCTTTGATGATGATTCGGAATTTCATGGTGATGCTCATCATCCCATTCACGTAAATTGTAACCATTGTCCCGTAGTTGGTAACTGATGAATTTGAAAGAAGAGATGGAGATTGAACTATCATACTACGCAAAGACTAACCGGAGTCCAACGTATGGGTTGAAGAGATTAAAAATATATGGGTTGTTTGTTTGGCTTGCTGTACAGAAGAAGCCAAGAAGGAGTTTAACGTTTTGTTTTTTCTAGGGTTTGAATAGATTAGCTTCGATTTTTTTTTCATCTCTTTTTCTAACATGTGTACATATATATACATATTTTATGATATTTCCAAATTGTGTGCTACGGCATGATTACTTAGGCTAGCTTCATGAGTGATTTAGCGTGGTTCTCATCGGTATCTTTTTTACTCTTGTATATATTTCTTGTCAAATATAATTAATGAGATACATAATTGAAATATTTCTGTGCTGTTGTCATATGATTTATATTCTAATGAAGCATTCTATTTATCTTGTTATATTAAAATCAGGGATGCATCGAGGATTATTTCTTGTATGGTTAACATTCGCAACAACATTTGGAAGTTAAACTTTACCAAAAATCCATCATTTTCTTGGGCATGTCTCCTCGAATATGCTCCCTATCAAATCGATCTCGCACAAAAAGAATAGAATCAAGTATCTCCACGGTACCCTTTTTGTGATGAAATAGAAACTCCAAAGCATATGTTATTAGAGTGTAAATGGACGAAAGTGGTATGGTTTGCGAGTTCGGGGGTGCGTGTGGGTTAGGAGTAATGATGGAAATTTTATGGATTGGTTTGAAGAGGTGATAAAAGTTGCAAGTAACCCTCGATCTGAGGTTGAAGGGAAGATCTGCATCGTCACTTGGAATATATGGAAAGAACGCTGCAAAGTGGTTTTTGAAGGCAGACAGGTTGAGGGCGTGCAAGTGGAAAAATTTAATTTGAATAAATAATACAAATAAATGCATAGAATTATGTAAAATAATAGAACCAGTTTAAAAATTAAAATATATATCTATATATATGAAAAAGACAAAAACCTAATATACAAAAGGAACCCAACCACCCCCAAGACTAAGGAATAATTAGTGGCTACCAAAAAAAGAAAAAAAATTCAATAGTATTAACATACTATGTGAATTAATAAATAATAGTATATGTAAGTATCAATAAAATTTTAATACGTGATAAGAAAGTAATATACTTTTTCAAAAAAATATCAATTATATACCCAACACTAAAATTGGGTTGTGTAGCCCACTATAGGATACATAACCACCCAATCTTTTATCATCTTACCTAATCTTTTATCATCTTCCTCATTCTTCTCGTTCCTCCTTATCCTCCTTTTCTTGTCATCTTTGACATTTTCAACACTCTCACTCACATTACTTAAACCCCTACGTTCAGTAAACACCTGAACACCTTATAGAGAAATGCCTCTTCTCCAACCGATGGAACATCTTATAATGCTTATCATTTTCCCAAGGGTAGGAAAAAGTATCATAAACATACAATTTCTCTTCTCTCTTATGTGATAAAACTCTTAATTAATTAACATAACTTTCCTCATACTTCTTCCTAAACTCATAAACTTGTTCATCCTTTTATTGTAATACTTCCTCTTAGATATATCAAGTTCATTCTTGGACAATCTAGGTTAGTCTTGATAACCTAATAATTCAACATTTGTTTAAGGTTCTCTTTATTGAGTGTAACTTAGGTGAGTCATGGCTGCTAACTTATTGAGCTGAAACTTTACCTTGACATATCAAGTCCATTTTTGGATGATTTGGGTTGGTCTTGATAACTTAATAATTCAACATTATTTAAGGTTCTCTTCATTGAATCTAACTTAGGTGAATCATTGGTGATGACTTATTGAGCTAAAACTTTATCTTAAAGTCATTGATATTGGATTTCGAAAATATGGATCATTTTGTTTTCACAAGTTTCTTATTGACCTAATCTCAAAGCCTAAGTCATGTTTTTTAGCATAGTCTCAAGTCAGTTGGTGTTGAGTCATTCATAGCAACTCTATGGTAGGACGTAGTGAGTGAAGATTGAGTTGAGATGAGGTCTTATTAAAGTGGGTATGGTGTATCGGAAGATGGATTTCCTTTATCTATTTATTTACTTATTTTTAATTATTAGGCTTTTTTTTCTTTCTTTTTTGGTTCTTTTTTTTTACCAACTATAGATAAGGGAGATTCAAACCTTAGTCTATTCCTATAGAATAAAAAACCAATGGTGATGCCATTTAATTATAATAACTTTGACAATTATCATTTTTATTATTTACTTTGATATATACTTAGTTATATCATTTATTTAAATTAATTTTTTTCAATGAATCAAACACACCTAGTGTCAATTATGAATGAAAACATAGCATGTGTAAACATGGAAAATGTTGAGGACAAAAAAAAAAAAAAAGTTGATGACTAAAATTGAAATGTGTGAAAAACAACAAGTATACTTTTCCCAATAAAATAATAGGGTTTTGTTCTTATAGGATAGAATTCCTTGTAAATCAAACATGGTTTTAGGCTTTAACACCTATTCTGGTTCATAAGCGAGTTTCCTATTACTAATAGGTGTCAACCTTATATTATTATATCAATTAGAACACGAGTACTTGGACAATAGGACAATCGCAAAGTGTTATGTTCATTCTAAAATTTACTTTTGAGTCATGTGTATCAACCAAAAGGTCACCATTTTTTTTTTTTATGTAAAATGTACAACTACATATACTATAAGCATTTGTATTAGGCCTACACACTACACACCTAATTTGGTTTGAATTCTTTTGCAAAATCACTTTGAGCCTCAATCATGATAATATAAAAGACGAAGAGTGACTCATATTCACTTTTTGTTTGTTAGTTTTTTTTTTTTTTTTGTAAAAGACTCACATTTACTTTTAATTGAAGTATTTCTCCTTTAAAAAGGAAACCATCATGAGCTCGGCGATCCCATTTTCCACCGCCGAAAGTCAGTCCAAATGTCATCTAAAGCCTTTCCTCGGTTGCTTCTTATAGAAGTTTGATAATAACATAAGCTAGCTCCACCTTTACACAACATTTTGATGTACCAAATTAACACACCAAATAATTCTATATGCGCATAGACTTAATACAAGATGCTTATAAGTTAAGAAGAAAAAATTGTTTTAATATAAGACATGTATTCTCTTTTTCATTCTTTTGTTTATGCATGCATTCAATTTGTAATTAAGTCCTACAGGTTAATTATTTGAGATGAGGCTAAGGGCATCTAAGTGAGAATTTCATGATATTATATTATAATAAATCTAGTTCTTGATCTTTTTGATATTTAGAATGGAAATCGACATTAAATCAATAGGTTTGTATAAACTTTAGGTCATTCTCACTTTTGATGTCATGCTTTAATAATAGGATATCCTAATGAGAACATAGACAATTAAAAGTAGGTAACTTATAAATTCTTAATCAAGGTTTTAGTACATAAACCCCACTATGAATCCTCTTTAAAATATGAAACCACTCACTAGTGCTAGGCTCTCTAATGGTGCATTGTGTCACATATACTATGTTTGGGATAAAAGAAAGTTAAGGGATGAGATTGGGTGAGAATACATTTACATGTCCTTACTACTTAATTGGAGAGAAAGAGGAAGGAATGTTCAAAAATTTTCTACAATGACCCATTTGCCCTTTCATTTACATGCCATTACTACTTTTATGGATATATTGGTAAATTTATGTTATATCTTATTTTTCTTTATTAATAATTAAGATTCATTATATTTTTCTTACCTCCATTATCGTGATATATTGAAAGGAATCAAATACCCCACAATTCTTTCCCTTCATATTCTTTTTTCTCACTTTCTTTCCTCCCTCTCATATAGTAATAGTGTCGAATATATTTCTCATCCTTCTCTTATTAATGTTATTCTATGGAATCCATTGTATTTCGAGTTTTATACTGTGATATTTACCACTTCGCTAACATCAAGTAAATTTCAAGCATATCTACTATCATCATTCATTAACATCATGTTATGGGTGATTCAATAATAATAAATGCAATAGAGCCTTACTAATAAATCAAACCTAATATGTGGCACAAATTTATACATATGTTGGGGTAGTACTCTATGTCTTAATCATACGAAGCATTTTGATAATGTTATAAAAATTCTAGGAAAAGAAAAAAAAAAAAAACTACGATTAAGGGGATAATGCCTAACTACATTATAGTACCCCTTAAGAACTACATGATGGAACTCTAATCGTCGAGGCATTTTTTGGTATAGCGGCTTGAAGTATATCAAAACTCTAAAGTTAAGCATGCTTGGGCTGAAGTAATCTCAAGTTGGGTAATCTCTTACGAAGCTGCTATACTAAGGGATAAAACCATATGGTGTTCTACGTTAAAGCGAATAATATCTCGGTAGGATGAGTTCTGATCGGATCGTTACAGGTGGTATTAGAGCAATTCACCAGCTAGAAGGGTGGAGCTCCTACCTGGTGGTCATTATGGACCTATGTAATGAAACTAACATGGACATCAATTTCATAAGGGAGGTAGATTGTAATACCCCTTAAGAACTATATGATGGAACTTTAATAATTGAGACGCCTTTTATTATAGCAGCTCAGAATACGTTGAAACTTTAAAGATAAGCATGCTCGGGTTGGAGTAATCTCAGGATGAGTGTTTTCTTAGAAAGTTGCTATACCAAGGAACAAAACCGTATGGTGTTCTATACTAAGGTAAACAATATCTTGGCAAAAAAAGTTTCGACCGGGTCATTACATACATTGCTTGCTAAAGCCAACATCTTTGAAGGAAACAACAAGTTGAATGGGTCATAACCCTACTAAAGTTTATCTCAAGAGTGTCAAATGACCCTTGTTGCAAATTGAGGGTATGTATAGTCGATTAAAGATGTAAGTAAGATATATTATAATGTTTCATTTATTGACAATGAAGTAGTTGAAAATAGCATCAAAATGAAATCAAGAATTCAATCATGCAACAAAAGTCATAACAAGTAGATATTGTCATATACTTGTCTATTAAAGTTTTAAATACTGGCAAAGTAATTTTCAAGAAGTTCATCTAAGTCTTCAAAAAAGTCATAAAACATAAAATTGCTAAGTAAAACACTCATTTTTTCGCAACATGGATTATAGGATTCTATATGCATGAAGCTTATATAGTTTCTTCTACGCATTGATGAGTGTTATTTTCGAGAGAAGCAAATATTTAGTTGTCAATGGTTGATTGCCTTTTTTTTCCCCTATTTAGGTTTCTAAAGTTTTAAAAATTTTCCTTATATCATTTTATTAAATTTACTAAAATTTCATCAACTTATTAGCTTTTGATAACATTCCATGTCTTAGTTGTAGGAAATATTAAAACAGTATTATAAATATTATCATTAAAAAGGAAAAAGAAACTTATGGTTAAAGAGGATAACACCCACCAAAATGCTTGCAAAAGTGAAACTATCCCAAAGTAAACAAGTTGAATAAACATATTTCACTACTTCTTAATTAGAATATTCATTCATTAATTAGAGTAGCTTATATGGATAGAATTTTTATTTTTTTTTTGGTTTATGAAATGTGTACTTTCCTTTTTTTTTTTCATATTATCATGCCCAAATTCGAGGGTTGATACTATTATCTGGTAAGTTGTCACAATGGATACGTGACAACTACTTTGTCTAGCAGGTTCATATAGGCTTTGATTTAATTACAATTCCCTACACATTTTATAAGAAAATAATATGTAATATAGTGTGTTTGCGAAAGTATTATGGGGCTTCTCAATTCTCCATTTTAGTTTCAAAACTGTAAAGAATTGAAATCTCCTACTGAGCAGTAAAATGGGTAGTAAAAGTAGTATACAAATTAGCTTCTTTCATAATAATCTGCATTCATAACCTAGCATAGGTCTTGTAGAAACTCTCATACACTCAGGATCCTAGTCATCCAATACTTTGGCTACATTAAGCTGTAAAAACTATAGGGGCGTGGCCAAAGAACTCTAGGCTTAGTAAGGGGTAGGAGAAAAAAGCATATAGATGTTGTGCAAATCAACAATCAAATTTTTATATAATGTAAAATGCCATACATATGGCATTCTCTAGTCTAAGTGAGATTAGAGTAATTATGCCTATTCTATCCTGAGTTGTGGAGTTTTAGTAGGATGCAGCAACTTATTGCTAAACCTGGTTTTGTGTAATGGAGATATTATTCCTCTTGCGACTACCTTTGAGCTGGTGCCTCTAATCTTGCTGCAACCTCTTCTCTTGTTATGTAGTTCGACTAAAGATGAGGAAAGGTCAATCTAAGATGCCTTTTCTAAAGGTCTAAATTTAATTAGAGTCGTAACCATCCCCTATTATATTGCAATGTGACAAAGCTTTAAGATTCATAACTTATTTTTAAGATTTGACTTCAAATACTTATTCTTGCTAACTTTTGTGGTTTCATATTATTATTTAGTGTCATTCAAAATTAATTTTTCATTGATCATTAGTTCTAAAACAAAGTTCTTAAGTATAGTTTTGTTAATTTATTTACTAAAGTACTCATAACATCACCCTCTTGAAGTATTAAAATTTGTAGTGCTACTTTACCCAACATCTTTGGATCCCAAATGTTACCACTAGCTGGGTCCTCATTCATTTACTAAGTTAAAATTATAGTCTATTATTTGCAAGATTTATACACTAGTGTTGCTATACTAGTATTTCAATAAATCTATTTTAAGAATTGAAGTCATCTAAAGCCTTTACTTGGTTGCTTCTTATATAAGTTTGATAGTAGCATAAGCTAGCTCCACTTTTACACAACATTTTGATGCACCAAATTAACATACCAAATGATTCTATATGTACATACATGTAATGCAAGATGTTCATAAGTTAATAAGAATAAATTATATTTAATATATGGCCCTTCATTTTTGCATGCATTTAATTTGTAATTAAGTCTCGTAGGTTAATTAAAGTTATTTGAGATGAGGAATTTTGTGGTATTACATTATAATAAATCTGGTTCTTGATTTTTTGGATATTTAGAATGGAAATCAACATTAAATCAAATAGGTGTGTATCAACTTTAGATCATCCTCACTTTTGATGTCATGCTTTAATAATAGGATATCCAAGTAAGAACATAGGTTATGTAGATAAATCATATAGTCTTAATCAAGGTTTTAGTACATAAACCCCACTCAACACACTCCGTAGAATATTAAATCACTCACTTGTGCTATGCTTTCCAAAGGTGCATTATGTCTCATATACTATGTCAAGGATAGAGGAAAGTGAATGGATGGAATCGAGAGGGAATATGTTACAATTGCACTTGGTTTGGGGTAGGGTGAGGTTAAGGAAGAGGAAGCAATAGGGGAAAATTTTATGTAAAGACTCATTTACCCTTTTATTCCATGCCTTTACTACTTTTTTATGGGCATATTGGTAAATTTACATCATATCTTATTTTGCTTTATTAGTAATTAAAACTCATTATATTTTCCTTCCCTTCATTGTTCATATATATAGGAAGGAATCAAATATCTTACAATTCCTTCCTTCCATATTCTTTTTTCTTATTTTCTTTCCTCCCTCATACATAGTGATAGAGTCCAATACATTTCTCATCCTTCTCTAATTAATGTTATCTTGTGGAATCCATTATGTTAGAGTCTGATACTCAATGATATTTTCCACTTTGCTAACATCAAGCAAACTTTCAAGCACATTTAAGGTTATCATTCATTAACATCATGTTATGGGTGATTCAATAATAATAAATACAATAGAGGCTTACTAATAAATCAAACCCATCCTAGGGCATATATTCATACATATGCTAGGGTAGGACTCTATATCTTAATCATATCAAGCATTTTAATGATGTTATAAAAATACCCATTTTAGAAAAAGAAAAAGCCCTTGATTAAGGTATAATGTATAACAACACTATTTGCCAAAGCTAATATCCTTAAAGGAAAGAACAAGTTGAATGGGTTTATCATAACCAATGTTGTCACACTCGATTCGAATAGCTGATTTAGACATATGAGAGGATCAAAAGTTAAGAAGATGAAAACTAATTCAGTGGCAATTCAACTCAGATTGAACCAAGATTGGACTAGATTGGTTTTATGGTAGAGTCAAGTTGAACTAGATTGAACCATATGGGTCAATCTAGGTTTGACAACACTTATTTTAACTCTTCTTAAGTTTATCTTAAGAGTGTTTAGTGACCTTTGTTGCAAAATGAGGGTATAGGTAATCGATTGAAGATATAAGTAAGATATATCATGATGTTCCATTTATCGATAATGAAGTAATTAAAAATAGCATCAATACCAACGCAAGAATTCAATTGTAGGACAAAAGTAGCAACAAGCAGATGTTGTCATGTACTTTTTTTGTAAATGTTACAAATACCAACAAAGTAATGCTCAATAAGTTCATCTAAGTCTCCAAAAAGTTATAAAACATAAAATTGCTAAGCTAGACACTCATTTTTCCCAACATGAGAATATAAGATCCTATTGCATGAAGCTTATATAGCTTCATCAAGGTGTTGATAAGTGTTATTTTTTAGAGAAGTAAATATTTAGTTCTCAATATTTGATACTTCTTTTTCTTTCTATTTAGGTCACTAATTTTTTGAAAAATTTTGCTTGTGTCATTCCATTAAATCTAGTAAAAATTCATCAACAGTGCTATCCCCTCCAAATTGCTTGTCAAAGTAAACTATCCCTAAGGAAACAACAAGCAAAATAAACATATTTCACCACTTCTTAATTAGAAGAACATTCATTCATCAATTAGAGTAGCTTTATAGGGTCATAGGGGTAGCGTTTCTATTCTTTCTTATCTATGAAATGTGTCTTTTTCTTTCCCTTTATTTTTTTTCCATATTTTGTGGGATATTTTCTTTCTTAAACCCATATATTTTTGTGTATATAAGGAAAAATTTATCTTTATATTATGTTAATTTTAGCACGAACTCTTTCCTCTTTTAACCATGACCATCATTTTTTTCTTCAATCATTCTTATCTCTATTTGGTTCTCCATCTAATTAATTTCAACTAAAAAATTAAAGGAGTAATGTAAAGGTTTTAGTAACCTAGTTTTGTTTATGTATCTCAAATATTTTTGAAAGATCAAAATGCCAATGTTGTCCCAAGAGGTGAGATAGTAATACTGGAGTAAAGGGATTGGACTAGATGCTATCTTTACGCTCACTCATGACCAAATGGAATAAAGAAGATATAATTCCGAGTATTGTAGCTAAAACAACTATATAAATTTTAGAGTTTCTATTCATTACCATAGCCTACTTCTTCATATGTGAATTGTGTGAGTTCTATGTTACAATCCTAGACCATCTAGTGTTCTAATGAAAAAGCATCTTTTCATGTCAGAGAGTGCAATTTTTTTTAATTAGCTTTTTTTTTCTCTTTTTAATTGTCTAGTTCAACCTTAACATGGTTGAGCCATGGTCTTCATGTTGGAGCTAAAGCTTAGTGCTAGCAAGGTTAGGGATGGTGTAACCTAAGTGATCATGGGGCTATTTAAAATTAATTCCTTTGTGCTACTAGGAATGAATATCTTTATAATCTTGAGTATGTGTTCTTAGTGTAAATTACTCTTATTACAAGATCAAAGTGATTAATAAATGTTATCATTGAATGTTCATGATTATGGAATATCATTGTTTATGATATTACATGGATCAAATAGTTGGTTTTTTAGTAATACATTTGATTTTACATCAAGAAGTTTTAAGCATACCCAAATTCCCAATGTCTCAGTTCTAAATTGTTTCCTCATAACCCCATCATGGGGCAAACATAACTAATATGCAATATAGAGACCTATATTCACAATTTACTTATTTTTTTCATAGTTATTTATCATAAAGAAACTAAAAATGCATTGTTTTTCTTCAAATATTGCACATCTATGTCTATGCTTTCCCTTTGCCACTATTTTGGCCACCACTCTTTATATATATATATATTATTCTTATTATTATTATTTTGAAACTTCCAACACTAGCCTTAATGTGTCCCTTATTCTTACAATAGTTATATTTCTTACCCATATGGTTGGACTTCCACTGTAGTGTCTACCTCTACCGCTAGAGATGTGTAAGCAGGTTTTGGCTTGTGGACCAATCCGTTTAATCTACTTTTTAAATAGGTTTAGACCAATATTTTTTAGCCCATTTAAAAATGGGCCAAATAAGCCTGGTCCATTTAACCAGTGAACCAAAATAAGTTGATTTGGATTGGTCTATTTAATATATTTATACATTTGGCTCACAGGCTTATCTATTTAACTCGCTTTTTAAATAAGTTAATGCCAAAGTTTTTTAGCTTGTTGAAAAGTGAGTCAAATGAGTCTGGCTCGTTTAACTCGTAGACCAAAGTGAGTCGGATTGGGTTGACATGTTTAACTCATTTACACGTCTCTATCTACCATTGCATAGATTTTTGTTTCTAACTCTTCTTGTGGCAACTAAACTTGCGAAATCCTCTATTTTTATCGAATCCAACTCATTGTCTAGCCTTTCCTTATATAAAAAAGTGCTCTTTACATCATCAAATGTCAAGGTGATCCTATCATAATCATGATTTCTTTGAAATTTTCATGTGAGATGGATAAAGACCACAGCAATAATAGAGTTTGATCCTCATTATCATAAATTTACATCAATGTATAGTGAATCACTAGCAAGTGTTATGAATACATACTAAATGATGATCCCTTTGATATCCTAAGGGTCTATAATTCCTACTTTAATATCAGTCAATTATCTAGTAATTTTGTCATTAATACCGCATCCAACGTAGCACAAAACTTTACAGTTCTCTTTGCATCACCTCTTTTATAAGTTATAATACCATTAGAACGGTATAATTGTACCATAGGCGAATGTTAAATTCCAATTTTCACCATTCAGCATCGCCTGTGATTTTTGAAATTCTAATGCACCAGATGAAGCCTACTTTACCCTACTTGACACAAAAATCACTAACATATGCACTTACCAAAGTTAAATTTTATAGTCCCATCAAACTCACTGGATATTAAATTAAGTGTTTGCACAATGATACCTAAACCACTAAAATTCGAGTAAATTGAAAATATTAACTTTTAACTTTACTACAGTGTTACACAATAAGTAAGTTATGATAATACTAAAATGTTATGTGAATCAATAAATAATATATAAAGACTAATAAAATTTTAATATATAAAAGCATTATTGATACTTTTTTAAAAAATATTTTTAAAAAACATTTGATTTACGTTACAAATTAATACCGGGGAATATTTTCTCACGTTGCACATATTTCCATTTTCAACGCAGCAGACGTAATTAACTGACGACAAAAAGCACATGTACGCCTCAAGTGGGCCTACAGGGTCAATGAACCCTATACTTTGATCAATTGATCCTTGACTAATTTAATTGAAAATTCTTCAATCGGTTCCTCCTTAGCTCCAATGTAATTCAATTGACCATGGCAATTGGCCAGAAGGGGCCAAAATCTAATTTGCATCATATTCTTCGACCTTTACTATGTTTCAGATAATCTTGGACGAGAATGTCAACATAGAACCAAAAATCCTAACATGCTGCTTCCATTAAATTTGATCATTATCCCTTTTTTTTCTAAAAGATAAATGCATTCTTTTATAATTACGTATGAAAATTTTATTAATACTTATATATTGCTTATGAATCTATATAGTATATTAATATTAATAAATTTTTTTTTCTTTTTAAAGGATTAACAATGTTACTATTAAGAGTGGAGATAACTCCATCTTGTACCCAAATTAGCACTAATTATTGTTGAATCCAACGATAGAAACACAATCAATTGCACCAGAAATTCACTGTCGACAATATAATTAATGGAAAATTGTTTATTTCAAACTTGAACATGATTAGCTCCTTAGTGGGTATCCCATTTTAGTACTCAGCTAAATTATGCATAAGGGTATTGTGGTCTAAATACCAAAATTGACACAAGTCAATAAACACCCCGGGCTCCGTAGATATAGGTCCTGTTGAATAATTGATAAATTAAGTTAAAAAGATATAGATATGTTTTTAGTATCTTCCGTATATATAAACTGATTTTATCGGCTTCTAAGCCGCGCCTAGAACAAGACTATGATGAATTATTATTTTCAAATATGGTCATAGTGTACACAGCTCATAATATTCCGAAAGACGACGTTTACTCTAAAGTAGACGAGATGTAGCCTCATCTAGGGAAATTTTAAGGAGAGTTTTTATCGCAATTCTTCAGGTGAAAGCACCACCTTTATAGGGGCCTTATTTAATATAGACGGTTCTTTCATTTTTTTTTTTAATTTTAATCTGACAGGTACCCTAAATAGATATCATTCTCCCCTTTTTATTTTCCTTCGGTGCTAGGCTTGTTTGATTTTTATATTACAAATAAACTTTAACAACTTTTGTTACAAACCAATATGAAGATGTTAAATAAAAGAGATTTTTAAAATGCTGCTATGTCGATTTAAGGATATCGATGAGATCGTAATGTAAAATAAAATGCTCTAATGTCATATATCACCTAGAATGACTGGACATGACGATAGGGGGTCCTATTCAACCCTCAAAATTGTTCCTTTCCAACTGCTGAACTTCCAGATAGATCCATTTTTCCTCCTGTAATCATGTCAAATAGGATATCAGCCTGAGAAACACTTTCTCTCATTGTCCACTGCCTATCGGTTATGCTGACCATGATATTTAAATTAACAATTAAGATTATATAGATTTTAAAAATATTTTATAATGTTATTATAATATTATTATTTTTATAATTTTAATCAATTATTACACATAAAGGGACACAATTGGAAAAAAGAAGTAACTTTACCCATTTCCATTCTCTTGAATTCTTATGGGATGTGGAGCTTAGAGTTTTGCTTATATACACCCCGGATGTTTACATATAATTGTCACTCATCACATTTTTGATAAAGAGACACTTTACCACAATAAGGTTGGTACTTGCTTTACATAAAGCACTAACTTTAAATATCTTCTCTTTGCATTCGCTTTACATAAATTGCAATTCTATTACCTTTTTTTTTTTCTCATTAATCAGTATTACGCCATTCACCTCAATTTCAACCCGTAATAGTAATTCATTGAGAAATCACAATTCCACAAAATATTGAATTGAAATTCAACGATTAGATTCATGAATCACAATTCAGTATCAAAATGACTACTGTTGCCCTTCTTCTTATCATCTACCGTTGAATACCACTAGCCACTACACCAACGAACACCACCAATGACTATCACCACTAAAGACCATCATCACCATTCGAACTCTAACAAGTTACAACTCTCGTGAACCACTAGCACAAAACTCAAAACAAAGAAAAAATGAACATGACCGAAAAAACTCAGATCAGAAAAAAAAAATTCAAAAACTTCTAGATCTAGAAAAAAAAAAAAAACCCTCAGACAATGGAACAAGGACAAAGATGTAAAGTGAATTGAAATATTAAGAGGAGCTGAAAAGGTGTAAAAACAACTAGAAAAACCATCAGCGACCTCCACTACTTGGCCATAAACAATGATTACAATGGCCATGTAGGAAAAATTATAGAAATAAAAGACTTCTATATCTAAAAAAAAGAAAAAGAAAAGAAAAATCTTCACACAGTGGAGCAAGGATGATGATGTGGAGTGAATTAAAGTATCTTGACACCTACTTTCTCAAAAACCAAACATGACGAAAAGGAAAATTCAATTCAATGTTGGTCTTCATCATGATGTGTACAATGGGAAACGGTATCATAGTATGTAATTCCTTTGATCCATGTTATTTCATGGTAGTTGTGTTATTGTTAAGGTTTGATAGTGTAAATTGTACTATGGCTGTGTAGAAAGGTTGAAGACAAGGGTAAAGTGGTCATTTTAATTGTATTGCATCTCTATTACTTACATTTCTTTTTTTCAAGTGAACATTGTAATAATCATTACAGATCTATTTAATTACTAATGAATTGAAATTCTATTACATGTATATTCCATGGATGAAGAGAACGAGTATGATTAAGCTAGAGTAAGCAGGGACAAGTTATATATCTTTCTAATTCTACTTTTGTGTAGTCCCTGATATTGTTTGAAGGTCTCATTAACATATTACACATCCAACAAAAGGACTTTTCACTTTTTCCTATGTCATTTATATATTTTAAAAAAGAAATAAGTTTCTTCATTTGACTCCTATCTTGTAGTACAATCATTAATAGTTTCATAACTATGAATATCCATCTCTTCTTTTCTTTTTCAGTATCCTCGTGCAAGGTAATTATCTCAAACCATGAAGGCATCAACAATCCTCGTCCTTTTTCTCGTGTTCGCTTTAGTCAAGGTGGCTCTTTAAGTTGATGGATGAACTCTACTAGGAATTACAAAGCCATGGTTTTGGAATGACAATAATGATGATTCAACTAGCAAAAGTCATGATGTCTGTGTTCACGTGGACCACCCAATTGCTCCAGAACTTGATTGTTAGTATAACGCTCAAGAATTTGGAATGCTATAGCCCGACACATGTCCTTAGTCTTTATTGACACGTTAAACATCTAAAAACTTGCAACCTATCTAAGATCCATAAAATAATTACATGAACTTTGACGAACCACGATTTAATAATCTCAAGTTTGAATAAAGGTGGAATGTTAACCACCCAATTTCCACATACCGCAATAGTAAATGAACCTAATTGTTGCAAGTGGGTGAACTTGAATACAATATAACTTTAAGATAAACAACCTTAAGTCTCACAATTCCAACAAGTGACAACTTAATAACATCAACCAAATGAGTCATAGGCAACTCCAAACAATCGACAATCTCCAAATATGTATAACATAAAACAATATGTATGATCCTCAATAGTTTACTCCTAAAACTAAACTAAGCTGTCCTTGGTGCTTCACCATAATAATGGAGATCACTCTTCTCATCACATTACAGATAATCATAACTCGCATCCCTTATAGAAAAACTACCATAAGTTTCATACCTTGAACCTGTAGTTGAAAAACAATAACTCTTGTATGGTGAGCTAACGCCCAATACAGTATACCATATACATACGTATGAACATATATATAATAAGCTAAGCACATATGAGTAATAGTCATAAATGCAACAAACAATTGATTAGATCTGGTTATTTAAGTCCATAAGCAGCATTAGTATCCTAAGACTTGGGGTTACTCATAACTCCTATACACACAATATATAAATACTATATAAGTATTGATGTTGGATCCTCCCTAATTACCTAAATACCAAAAACCATCCTAGATCTATTTAGGTCCTTTCAGTACAAGACTCCACTAGGGATAGTGTCACTCAAAGATCACTAGGTGTCTCTCCAACACCACTGGACTCTATCAATGAGTGGTCAAAGCCAAGCACAAGCAACAAGTAATTAAGTTTGAGTTTCATTTAAGTCTGGTTAATGTATACTGATCTAGCACACACAATCAACCAACATGTATCCCGTACCCGGTACCCCTATCTTAATAAGATCTGATTCCTCATAACTTTTAGTACTTATGCAAAAGTATTAAATATCGAGTTTAGCATTTGTTAAATTCTTCACAATTCAAATCAACACTTCTTCCCCTTTAACTTAACCCTTTGCGTAATCTTTTAAGCTTCCAAACCACCCTCTATATGTTCTTCCATAATCTCTTATTTACTTTTTGACATCTCATAATCTATACACATCAAAACTGACCTATACACACCCATAGCACACACGCAACCGCATAACATACACACACACCCTACACATCCTAACACCACTCCACGACACTACCAATATGTAATCTATACCATAACTACATCACCATCGTTCCCATCTATCTCAACAACTACTTTCGCTAAACCCTTACTAAACTACAAACAAAGAATTCTTTAAAGAAAAAGGGTAAGAACAATACTTATATATAATTGTTGATAACAAACACCCTGAACTCGAATTATAAACTTGTGAAGCTGCAAAAGCATAAATCTTTATGATTTTTATGATATCTCCTTAAAGAAAAATGAATTTTTATGTTAGATAGGTGAGGGGTTTACTTAATATTGTCGTATCCTTGCATTTTCTTGAAGATTCATCAATTTTCTTGTGCCCTAACCCCTAAATCCGAATTTCTTCAAAGAACAAGTGGCAACTTACCTAGTTTCAAGTACTCCTTTGCAAAAACCCACTTTTTGCTTTGATTTCTACCCTTTAACTCTTTGAATCTGTACTTATAGGTGTTCTTAAGAGTAATCTTTTAAGTTTTTTTTTTTTTTGGGGGTAGGGTACACGATAGGAAGTGTATGGAATGTTGGGGGAAGAAAATAATGTAGGGAAGAGATATGAGATTAAACATTTCCTTTGGATGAATTTGTCCTTAGTACTTAAAACCTATTTATATGACATACTAATATCTAAATCTTTTCCCCTAACAATATTGCCCCTACTATACCTTATAAAATATAAGCTATACAATGTCTCTAAGTCTTTATTCTATTATTCTATTCCTTCCCTTATTTTATATTTCTAAATTTTATTTTTATTATTATTATTATATAACCTTTTTTTTTCTTCTGAGTTTGGGTTTTATAACTTTTCTCCTCTCAACAAAGCTTTTGTCCTTAAAAGTTCACAACCTTGAATCCTGAAACAACTCTGAATACTTTCTCCTGGTTTCCTCCTCAAGCGCCCATTTAATTTCTGTTCACTTATACTTTGAGAATGCTAACATCATTTTACCTTATTTCTTTCATCATGTTTAGCTACCACTCTAATCATTAACTTCTCTCTTTTTTTCTTTTTTTTTATGAGTCAATCATTTGTCATCATGTCACATTATTCTTTTGATCATAACAGTTCCTAGTGTAGCTCTACAATTCCAAAGTAAGAGTACTTACATTTCAAATTTTCTCTACTTCCAACAGTTCTCAAGTTGCCCTACATTTACTACTACTGCATTTCACTCAATGACAACTTATTTTCTTCACTTTTCCCCAGTTCATTATTAGATTGCAAGAGAAAGCCTTACTACCATCAATATTATTGTTATTCTTACTTATACACCCTTTTTTTTTTTCAATTGGTTAAGCCATATTAATCAATTATTTCCTTTGTAGATTTTAATGTAGTCAATTCATCTATTATTGATGCTTTTTATGTCCTTTAAGATTAATCTCACTTTTCAAATTGATTTAGTTAGGATTTTGTTGGTTTGTTGGATTTTTTTGCATTTTGTCATCCTTTGTAATCTCCTGGGTTACTATTCCTTATTATTACTACTATAATAATCTAACCTATAGGTATTTATAAGTCACTCTTCTCAAGGATTGCTATATACTATTAATTTATTTGTTATTTATTATTAGGATACTTTATTACCTATGTTCCAATCTTTAGTTCTTTAATTATCACTTTACCTATTTTCTCACTTTAGTCCTTTAGTATTAAGGAAATTTCCATATTATACATTTTGATACATATACACATAATATGGGGTTAACACGTAACATAGACGACTAACTTGAAGAGACAAGACCAGCAACTCGACTTGACTCACATGATATAACTCGACACAACCCATCAACACAACTGACACATCGATACACTGGATATAACTCTGACTTAATATGAAAAAAGGACTCGATAACCCCATTTCACATGTACAAATACCAATGTATAAAGGAATGCCAATTCATGCTTTTAATCTTTTACTCGATTTATCACTATTACTAATTATTCATCTTTGAATTGGTAACTTTTATTGATTGTTCGTCAATACCCATAAGTAATTTAGCAAAGTGGGTTCATATTTTACCTTAGTGTTAACAATAGTATTTATAGTTCTCTAGTTTTTATTATATCATAACTTTTTCTAAAGGTGTCTTATTTATCTTGAGAGGCATTATAATTTATTACTTAAATTTATTGAATCTTTTAAATTCACTAGTTGGTTATTTCTGCTTATCTAATACTAAAGATTTTTAAATTCTCTCTTTGAGTTTTAAAGTTTAATGTTATATTCCTATTATTCATAAAATTACACTATTACATATAGTATTGCTAAGTTTTGGTTATGAATGTACATATAGGTACATTACGGATAACTTATTCATAAATTGTCTCTGTATCCTTAATATAAATTAAGTAGATTATATTTTACTTCATATAAAGTATTTTACTTGTTTTATATTACTGAGTATATCTAGGCGATTAGCTCCACCAATTCTAACTCTAGTATCACCTTTACTACACCAATCTAACCTTTCCTTCAACACACCTAGGTAAACGATAGAAGGATAAGGAATTCTTGAAAGAACCACTCCTCTAAATTTAAGCTTAGCCCCTTAACTACCTACTCTCCTTATATCTCACCGTCTTAAATATTCAAGACCTAAACACTTGACAGTTCATTCTCGTATTCAATTCTAATCCTTAGTTACCTAAGCCCTTTCTCTCTTCTTCTTCTTCTTCTTGTTTTTATGTCTACTACATCTCCACTAGTCACGGCCATAATGGAGGAAAGAGAGGGGAGGGGGGGTAGCGAGGTGCGATCACTCTCCTAACACACAGTCACGGCCGGAAAGAAAGATAAAATTTCACTTAAGCAATGATCACTCTCTTGATTACAGCCATGATGAAGGGGGTAACGGCTGTTATTCACTTAATTCTCTCTTTCATGCTCATAATAAAGGGGATGATTGGCATTGATCACTCAATCCTCATTAATGATGCCCGTGATGAAGAGGCTGACAAGTTTTGATCACTTAAATTCTATCCACTGACGAGTTATCATTCCTATTTCCCTAAAGATCTTTAACCTAAACTTTGATACCACTTAAACTGTAATGCCCCAGAACCTGGAACACTATAGCCTACCACGTATCCCAAGCCTCTATTGATGCATCTGACAACTAAGAACTTGTAACTTGTCTAAGATCCACAAAATAATTACATGAACTCTGATGACCCATGATTTAATAATCTCAAGTTCGAATAAAAGTGAAATTTCAACCACCCAATTTCTACATACCACAATAGTGAATGAACCTAACTATTGTGAGTGAGTGAACTTGAATGTAATATAACTCTAAGATAAACAACTTAGAGTCTCACAACTCCAACAAGTGACAACCTAATAACATTAACTAAAGGAGTCATAAGCGACTCCAAACAATCAATAACCTCTAAATATGTATAACATGAAACAATACACATGATCCTCAATAGTTCACTCCTAAAGCTAAACTACACTGTCCTTGCTGCTTCACCATAATAATGGAGATCACCCACCTCATCACAATACAGATAATCATAACTCGCATTCTCTATAGAAAAACCACCATAAACTTCTTACCTTGAACCTATATCTAAAAAACAACAACCTTCGTAGGGTAAGCTAATGCCTAGTATAAGATACCACACACATCCTCATGAACATACATGTAACAAGCTAAGCACACACAAGTAATAGTCATAAATGCAATAAATAATTGATTAGATCTAGTTATTTAAGTCCACAAACAATACAGTCCCAACATCCTAAGACTTGGGGTTACTCATGACCCCTACACACACAATATATAAATACTATATAAGTATTGGTGTTGGATACTCTCTAATCACCCGAATGCCAAAAACTATCATATATTTACTTGGGTCTTTTCAGTATGGGACTCCACCGGGGATAGTGTCGCGTAAAGATCACTAGGTACTTCACCAACACCACTGGACTCGACCAGTGAGTGGTCAAAGCCAAGCACAAGTAACAAGTAATTAAGTCTAAGTTTCATTTAAGTCCGGTTAATGTATACTGATCTAGCATACATAATCAACCAACATATATCCTGTACCTAGTACTTTTATCTCAATAAGATCTGATTCCTCATAACTTCTAGTACCTGTGCAAAAGTATTAAATATCGAGTTTAGCATTTGTTAAATTCTTCACAATTTGACTCAACACTTCTTCCCCTTTAACTCAACCCTTTGCATCATCCTTTAAGCCTCCAAACCACCTTCTATATGTTCTTCCATAATCTCTTATTTACTTTTTGATAGCTCATAATCTATACACATCAAAATTGACCTATACATACCCATAGCACATATGCAACCGCATAACATACACACATACACTGCACATCCTAACACCACTCCACAACACTACCAATATGTAATTTATACCATAACTACATCACCATCGTTCCCATCTATCTTATCAACCACTTTTGCTAAACCCTTACTAAAACCACAAACCAAGAATTCTTTAAAGAAAAAGGGCAAGAATAATGCTTACATGTAATTCTTGATAAGAAACACCCTAGACTTGAATTATAAACGTGTGAAGTTGCAAAAACGGAAATCTTTATGATTTTTATGACATCTCTGTAAAGAAAAACGAATTTCTATGTTAGATAGATGAAGAGCTTACTTAATATTGTCGTATCCTTGTGTTTTCTTGAAGATTCATCAATTTTCTTGTGCCCTAATCCCTAAATCCGAATTTCTTCAAAGAACAAGTGCCAATTTACCCAGTTTCAAGTATTCCTTTACAAAAACCCACTTTTTGCTTAGATTTTTTGTAAACCCCATAAATTTAGCGTTTTAAGTAATGAATCGATTTAAATATTATAAATAATTATCCTAACTCAATAGAGTCAATAAATTTATAACTAATTAAAATTTTAAATTCAAACATAATATGAAGGATAAAAACCCTAAAATTTTACTCGAAACCTAAATTGGGTACAAAAACTCTAAATTCGATGTATACATAAAAACTCAAAAATCGAACTTGAACTTAATCAAAATCCTAAAATTATAACTTTAAGCTTATAAAACGAATAATTACACTCCACTAATTATAAAACCTTAATCGAATACAATTAACACTTTATACGCGTAATCATGTAAAATCGATCACCAATGCGTTGAGATAACTCTTAAATATTATAAATGTAATGGGTAACAATTTAATTAATAAAATTTGTTAGATTTTAAATATTATTTTATAATTTTTAAATATAAAATTTTATAATTTTACATTTGGAATTTGATTTTTAGTTATTTCAATTATCCTTTTTCCCTTTTCTTTTCTTTCTTTTTTTTTTTCCTTCTTATTTTCCCTTTCGCTCTATGTGTTAGACACCTTGCTGAACGAGATTCAAAGCAACAGCCCATGTATCCTTATTTTTTTTTTCCATGTGATCAAATTGTAAGATAAGGAAGACTTGATATTTTTCCTCAAACCTTATCTTGTTTTCTTTTTCCTTTTCCTCTTTCATTTTTTTTCATTTCCCTTTATTTCCTCTCTCATTTTAGCTACACACAAAAACACTATTATTCACTTTGTTTCATTTTCTTTTCCATGATTAAACATAAGAAAAACACACACACTTTTTCAACACACAAACAAAATCCCACCTACCCTTTTCATTTTCCAAACCATGAAGTTCCTTATCTCCTCCTCTTTATATTATTTTGCTTTCAAAATTCAACAAGTAAATCAAAGAAGAAGAAGAATCCTTGGGTTATATAACCAAGACACCAAAGTAAGAGTATTTAGTATGTACATGATATTTATTTTGTAATAGTCATCTACATGTATTTTTATACACCAGTATGTTGTAATATTTTATGTATATTAAGAGTATTTGGAATTTTTTTTAAAGAAAAACCTATGTACATGTATTGGGGTTTTATGAAAATGGGTATTATAACATGTACATCTACTCATAGGTATATTCAAGTGTACATACATGTCATATTAGATTATACAAGTAATTAGTATAAGGGTTTATGTATATGTACATGTATGTATATATGCGTAAATAATAGTATGTATAATAGGTATTTTCATTACATATGTATATGTATTAGTATGTGGCTGAAAATATATATAGGTATAAAGTAGAAAAATATGAGTATAATATATGTATATATAAGTGTATAGCACATATAGTATATTTAGGATTATACTACCTAATTACATAAGTATAGGTATGTGTATAAAAATACGTATATTATTAGTATAATATATAAATATATGGGTATACTTAAATAATACATGTACAACATATGATAATAACAAAGTCATAAATAAAGTAGTACATATAAAAATATTTGCTGTGGGTTTCAAAGAAAATAGGAAAAATGTTGAAAATATAAAAATTTTAGGAAAGACATGTGGCACCTACCCATGTTGCCACATCAACATTTAATTAAATTCGTAATTAAAAATAATAATAAATTAATTAATTAATTGAAAAATTATAAAAATAGTAAAATTGAATTAAATGGGTATTAACCCTTAAAAATGGAAAAATACATAAATTATGATAAAATAAACTCAAAAATGAGAAAATTGCAAAATATAAGAATTAGATATTTATTAAATAAAAAATATGTAAATAAAATAGTTAAGTTATAATCAATTGAGTGAATTGATTATAACTTAGCTACCAATTTAACAATAAAACCAATTTTACAAAACGGTTTACTAAAATGAGATATTTGCATTCAGAGGCTATCCTATTAAACTTTATACAGGTGCCATTATTTAACTTCCCAAATTTAATTTTTCTTTTCAATAATACCCTTTTTTAGATAAACAACTAATTATATTACATGCGACTAATTTAATTAATTTACAAAGATGGAAAAAATAAAACTTTCCATATTTTAAGTCGATTGTACTTAAGTATGAGTGCCTATATACTCACTATTCAAAATCAGACTTCTATAGTTTGTTCCATTAAAAACATAACGGGTGAGTTGATTTTAATTTTTTTGAAAAAACTCTGGTTTATATTTTTATCCAGTTCCATTTATTTAAGGAAATTTCCTAAAGGGTCTTAGATTGGGATTTTGTTTTTGTAAACTCTAAAGTAATCCTAATTTGGAAATAGTCCATTTATTTTTGTTTATTTTTTGAAAGTTGATTTTCTAAGTGATAACTTTATTTATTTATTTTTTATTTGATTATTTTTTATTTATTTATTTCTTATTTTTATTTCTATTTTTGGTTTTTTTTATTAAAACGTGAAAATAAATAAAACTAAATAATTTTTCTTTTTTCCATTTTTTCTTCCTTTTTCTTTTTCCCCCTTTTTTCTATATATCTTTTCCTTTTGTTTCTCTCTCTTTTTCTTTTTTTTTTATACAATTACAAATTATAATAATAAACAAACAAAAATAAAATAAATGGGTCAAAACAAATAAGGCTAAACTAAAATTGCTTAAGGAGACGCAGGTCAGTTTAGAGTTACGGATTGAGTTGTCTGAGTTGGATGACAGATCGAGTCAGGTCACGTGTGGCAACTTGGAGGGGGTGTTTCAGTTCGATTCAACTACCAAATCGAGCAGGAAATGACACTTTTATGTGAATTGGATTAGGCTTAGGGGGTTTAGAGAAGCACCGTAGCTTAATTTGGCCTTTGGTGGTGTTTGTCACGGTGGTGGGTCACGCGAAAGGGAGTTTGTGATCAAGAGAGAGAGCCATGTGCAAGGGTAATTCGGGGTTTAGGGCATTTGGTTGGTGTGGTCAAATCGTGGGTGCTTAATGGTTGTGGGCAATTTAGGTTAAGGGAGAGGTTAGGGATGGTGTTGCATACGATGTTGTTATTGCATGTGTTAGTTGAGAGAGCGTATATGGGTTTGGTATATGGTTGAGGTTGAGGGGTAAGGGTTCGACAGTGGCGGGAAAGAGGTTAGTCGAATGGTGTTCGAGATTGACGAGAGAGAGAGTGTGTGTGTGAATTATGTGTAATGGTGTTCAGAGAGAGAAAGTAGGTTCGATGGTGGTGTAGTGCTTTGGGGCATCGGTGGAATCAAAGTGTGGAGTGCTACTATGTTTGGGCATATGTGTGTTCGGCTATGGGAGAAAGAGAGTAGAGGGAGAGAAGGTGTGGTTACATTTGTGTGTATGATGTCTGAAAGAGAGAGATGACAAGGGTGAGAGAGATAATGGAGAGAAACAGAGATCAAGCCGAGAGAGAAATCCCCCCATTGCCGTGTATGTGTGTGTCTTGTTTGAAAAATGGATTCCCCCCTCCCTACGTATATGTGTACGTGTGTGTTTTTCCGTTAAAGTGAGAGAGAGAGTGACCTTCACACTGCTGTGTGTGTGAGTATGTCTTGTTTGCAAAATGGATTTCCCCCTCCCTACATGTGTGTATGTTTTTTTCGGTTAAAGTGAGAGAGAAAGTTAGTTGAGAGAGAGAGTGACCCTCCCACTGTCGTATGTGCGTGTTTCTCAAATGAAAAACCCCCCCTCTTGCGTATGTTTTCTTTTTTGTTTATTAAAACGATAAAGTAAGGGAAAGAAAAGGAAAGGAGAGAAGAAAAAGGGGGAAAGAAAATGCGTTCTCAAGGTCAATCATAGAGTGCCATGTGTTATAATCAGACACGTGGCCCAATGATGCCTTGACATGTGATAACATGTGGAGTGTGAAAAAAGAAAAGGATGAAAAGGCATTTTTATGCCTATAATGAGTTTCAAACCCATGATCCTAAACCAAACCCAAATGCCATATCCATTTGTTTATTTGTTAGGCCATTGACCTGTGCCTTATCCATATATATAATTAAATTATACATATGGATAGGTCAATCTAAGCTAGATTCAGATCTAAACTCAAGTTTAATAGTCATCTCTTTATTTATTAAAAAAATTTTATTCTATTCAAACTATCTAAAAAATTATTATTTTTTAAATTCCTTAAGTTTCCAAATTTTTCTATCTTTTGTAATTTTTCTAAATTTTTCCATTTTTTGTATTTTTTTTTTCTAAATTTCTTATTTTGTGTGCTTTTTCCTATTTTTCTTTTTTTTTTTTTTCTAAATCTCTTATTTTTTGGGTTTTCTTTAATTTTTTATTTTTTTTATTTTTCCTAATTTAAAACCCTTTAACCTACTCTAAAAATTTTGAAAAAAAAAATAGGGTCAAAAATGATGTGTCTACAGTATGGAATAGTGGGGGAAGAAAATAATGCAAGGGAGAAATATGGGATTGAACATTTTCCTTGGATGAGTTTGTTCTTGGTGCTTAAAGTTTATTTATATGTCATACTAATATCTGGATCTTTTCCTTTGATAATATTGCCTCAACTATTCCTTATAAATTACAAGCTATATTATGTCTCTAAGTATTTATTCTATAATCCTATTTCTTCCCTTATTTTATATTTGTAAATTTTATTATTATTATTATTATCATTATTATACAACTTTTTTTTTTTTCTGAGTTTGGGTTTTACGGTTAGGGACGGAAAACATGATAATATATATTGTGAGTGTGATGCTAAAGTTTCATATGTAATATTATGTGTTCCGTATGTGGTTATCAGTAAGTAAAATGGAAAACGTGTTCCAAGCATATAACAAAATACGTAGGAACCGTGTGTGTAGTTCCTACAAGAGCTTGTTTTAATTGCCTTTTTATGTATTCGATATATGTGTTTTATGTGATGGATACAAAGGTTAGCTACCGAGGCTTCGCGACTGTTGTGTTATGCATGTAAAGTGATATAAACAAAACACATGGCTAGATATATTGGTTTTATTGTTATATGTGGATTATATTTGCATTAGTTAGTTTAAGAAGGGCAAAATGAAATATTATCTAACATCGTCCCCTAGAATGTCCGCTTATAGTCTTGTAGAAAGATACACATAGGTAGGAAGAGATACGAAGGTGAGGAAACCCAAATATTACTTTCAGATATATAAAATGAATGTCGAAATGAGTTGGAAGTAAAGAAAAATGAGTGAGAATATTTCTATATTTAGACAGTTAACAATTTCTCTTTGTGTTAGAGGAAAAAGAGTGAAAATATAGTTGAAATTGATGTAAGATTATAAAAGTATCCTCAAAAGAAAAGTTAAAAAGTTAAAGTATGGGATGCTTTTAAGTCTATCAAATATTTTAATCCCTTCAAACTACTACCATCTAGTTCTGCTCTCTTTAAAATTACCAAACATATATCATGCTTTAGTTACCAAAATAACCAAGTATGTGATGATGTAAGGCTCCTTATAATTGATATCTTCTCCGTTTTGTTATCTATTCTTCATATACATATATTCATGGCAATTAGCCAAACATTATAGGGGTGGAGGAAAAAATATATCGGAAGGCTCACCTCTTATACAAGCTTTCTTTACGGTCTGAAATCAATGCCTCCTAAAGTTTAATTTCAAATTTTGATCTCTTTTGATAGAATCACATGCCACATGTCATCAAGTAAGGATCAATATATATATATATATATATAAATACATATATATTCATATATATATATATATATGTATATAAATATATATGTATTTATAGGGAGGTTACAAGGAAGGTAAGCTCCATGGCTTACTTTAAGATTGTCAAATTTATGGTTTTATCTAGAATCATTAAAGATTGTAGAATTAAAACGTAAAACTGAAACATATAAACGTAAGTTCTTATAATTTATGTAAAATAGTTTTAAAAATTTACGGATATGTTTATAGTAGCCATTCAAAACTTGAAATACATGATTAAAATAAAAAAAAATAAAGAAATTAAGTTCATTTTTCATAAAAAATTCTTAATGTATAATCTAACATATATGGAAGAGAGGTAAACAAATATAAGGTGGGTCAATCTCGAAATGAAGGTGAGTTTAAGTAAGGTTTAACAAATTTGAGAGCTACCTAGTAGATATGTGTAAGCCCCGCAAATTTAGGTTTTTGGGTATCAAGTCGATTCAAGTATTACAGGTAATTACCATAAGTCTATGGAGTCAATAAATTTAAAACTGATTAAAATTTTAAACTTGAATATAATACAAATTAGAAAAACCCTAAAAATTTTAATCGAAACCTTAATTGCGTACAAAAATCCTAAACCCTATATATATGTAAGTATAAGAGATTGAACTCGAATATGATAAAAACCTTAAGATTATAACCCTAAGCTTATAGTATGTATAAATTTATCCTAAAAGTAATAAAACCTTAATCAAATACAATTACTGATTAACACACATAATTTTGTAAAGTAGCTAAAGGATGAATAAAGATAACTTCCAAATATTAATAAATAGATAAAGATAATAAAATAATTAAATAAATTAACAAAAGTACTATTTTTATAATTCAATTAATTATAACGTTGTGTGTGTGTATATATAAGTACAATTTTATAAATTTTTTCTTTTCCTTGTCCTTTTTCTTTCTTTCTTACTTTTCCTTTTTCCTTTCTTTTGTTTTTTCCTTCCATGTAGCTATGCAAGTTTCGATTGCT
This sequence comes from Lumnitzera littorea, assembly GCA_024138015.1. Lineage (NCBI taxonomy): Eukaryota > Viridiplantae > Streptophyta > Magnoliopsida > Myrtales > Combretaceae > Lumnitzera > Lumnitzera littorea. The sequence continues at coordinate 7,514,442 of JAMXBB010000001.1, read as the reverse complement.
AGTTGATTTTTTTTTTTAATTTCACATGTGTTAGTAATAAGCAACAAAACAAAGATAAGAGATAAGAAGAGGTCAAATCCACATTTGATGTTCTACCTTATCTTATATTCGTTATTTTGTTTGTTTTGATCTTTTTTTTTTTACTTTTTACTTTTCCTACTTGCATTGCCTGCACACATACTTATGTTTCCTTATTCCTTCACTTTTGTTTTGAAGTAAAACACAAGTCAACATACACACTTTTTCTTCTTTTTTTTAACCATCCCACTTCTATCTTCCTTTAAACCTTTTCCTTTAACTTCCACAATTAACATCTTGTCTTCCAACATATTTTAATATCATCCTTACATCAAATCTAAGAGGAAGGGAGAAAAGTCCTGGGTTTACAATCTTCAAGACACTAAAAAGGAGTATTTAAGTAATATGTATATTGTATTTAATTTATTTTGTAATGGCCACTTACATGTACTCTTGGTTATACATATATTCTATAGAATTTCTTGTATGCTAGGGATATATAATGAAATCCATACGTATTTTATTATTCTTGAAAGAAGATTTCATGTACATGTATTGAAAGGTATGTAAAGTTAGTATTTTCTTATGTACATGTGTACTCATATGTATATAATTTTTTAGGTATATAATTATATGTACATATATGTTATAGTTAATTGTGTAAATGTATGGTATTTAGCAATATATGTATAAAGATATACGCATATAGTATGTGTGAATATTTATTTTCATTTTCTTTTATATATATATACATACGTATATGCATCCAACTATATATATGTACGTGTATAGCACATAATTATATATGTATAGTACATGTACATAAGTGTAGTATATAGTATATTCAAGTTACTACACATATAGGCTAGATATATTATGAATTTATATATGTACATATGTGTAAATAAGATAAGAAAACCTAAGTATAAAGGTGCATGTATAAGTATAAAAATACATATACTAGTAGTATAGTAAAAGTATAAGTATACGTATATGCCTAAATAGTATATGTACAAATATACTAAAATACTAAATCATTAAATAAAGTAATATAATATATATATTTACATATGTATGTCATGAGATTTGAGAGAGAAAAATAAGATTAATTTATAAAATTTAGTAAATTATAATAATAGATATATATATGTATAAATATTGATAATATTACACAATTGATAAAATGACCTGTGGACCAATAAGGAGCTACCACGTTAGTACCCCCATTCATGAAATAAATTTCATTAATAACAATAATAATAAAATAATAATTAATTAAATAGGAAATTATAAATATAGAAAAAAGGGGTTTAAATGTGAATTTTAAACTTAAAAATAATATAATAAGTAAATTATTATAAAATAGAAAATTTCAAAAATATAAAATTTAGAAATTTATTAAATCATAAATACATAAAGAAAAGCTTAAAATAATAATTTATAAATATTTAAGTCAAAATAATAAAATTCGTAACATCTTTATATCATAATGAAAAATGTAGGTTACAATGTCCAAAACGGACTCTGTCATGTGAAAGTACGTTCGAAAACGATAAAAATCAACTATAAGTTCATAAAAATAAGTGTTAGAATGAAATAGTTATTCACAATTAACAAAAAAGTTAAAACTAGGGATTTTATATGAATAAATAACTAATTTAGGTAGTTATTACTAGGTATATGAATAATTTAGTAATTTCACTTAAATACTTATTACCTTTCATATTCCCTAAATATCAGGTGATCTTGATACGAATATAGATCTTTCGATGGATTATTACGATCCCTGACTGCTATTATGGTTGAGTGAGTACTCTCAATAACTCTATATTTATTTTGTATTTATAGTTAGTGTACCTAAATTTTATATATTAATAAATTGATGCTTAGGGTTTGAGAACATGCATGTGATTGATTATAGTTTACTTGATGTGCAAAATGAGGTAAAATAAGGTAACTGAAGAGTCGATTGTATGATTATTCTTTGCATGATTTGAATGGTTTGTTGATATCGGTTGATCACTTAATAATTTGACATAATCTTATTCGACTTATATTAAATTAAATGGATCGTGCATAAGTACGAACATTACATATAATGTTCCGAACATTACATATAATGTTCCAATCATTACCTCTTGCCGATGGTAATGAAGAGCCTTGTAGGATAGGATTGCCATATGATTTGGTTAGTATAGTGCAAGAGTATTGGTACAACAAGACCTTACCCTTGACTTTCGGGTTTACTTGGCAATGGAGACGATAACCATCAGTAGTTGGAGGTTAAGTTTAGAAACCATTGCTTAAAGCATGAGAGTGAATTGTAAGGTCTACCTTACTACTCGACCTAAGAATTTGTATGCTACTAGATTTTGGAACTAAAAACATATTTTGTGAAATATAGAATTTCTATATATGGTTAAAAACCTAAGTGTTAGAACCTGGTTGTAATTGGTGCTAACGAATCTCCAACCCTTACTTTAGAGAGTGTTAAATCCGATGTTATATGCAGCATTGGTCAATTGCATATATCATTTGGCATACTGCTTGTTCATGCATTCATATGTTGTTAATTTATTGTTTGATAATTTGCTTGTTGGTATAATATGAGGGGTATCTCACTAAACATATGTAACTTACTTTCCAATAATTTTTCTTTTGCAAATTGCTAGATAATTGGGCATAGGTTATGTAAACCTTACGAATTTAGCTATTTGAGAGTATAATTAAACTATAGTATTGTAAGATAACTTCATGAGTTATTAAGGTTAAGTAAGATAAAAATTTTATGAAATTGAATATATTATCAGTAATGCAATAAATTCAATCTAAACCTAAATTGTATAAAAAAAACCCTAAACCCTATATACACATAAATACCCAAAATTGAATTTGAATTTGACGAAAACTCTAAAATTATAACTTTAAGCTTATAAAATGAATAAATATAACTTAATAATAATAAAACCCTAAACGAATATAGTTATTAATTCATACATGTAATTGCATAAAATTGTTAACGATCACGTTGAGACAACTCTTAAATATTATAAACATAATCGGTAACAATTTAATTAATAAATTTTATAAATTTTCAAGTAATATTTATTAATTATTATTTCATAAATTGTATTTGAAAATTCATAATTTTCTTATTTTTCTTTCCCTTTTCTTTTCCTTCATTTCCCTTTCTTTTTCTTTCCCAATTTTTCTTTCCTTATCACGTTGGTTCCAAAATTGTATTGATGGACACTTGTAAGGTGAACATTTAGCATGTGATTTTTATGGACATAAGCAAGAGGAATTAGATAACTCTTAGTCAAATCACTTAATATTTATCTTGACTTTTTCCTCCTTCTTTCTCTCTCTTTCACGTCACTTTTCTCCCTCTTTTTTTTTTTCTTGAACTGTTTGTGCTGGAACAAAGAACAATTACACACTTTCTAAACATCAAAACAAAACCTTCATGTACATTTCTATTTCATCTCTAAACCATGAAGCCCTCCTTTCTCCTTTTCAATTTCTTTTGATTTCAACACTCATCAAGTAAAGAAGAAGAAGAATCTTGGGAATTTTTAATTCAAGATATTCCAAAAGAAGAATATTTAGTATGTATATAATTTTTATTTTGTAATAATCATTTTTATATATTTTTGTACATACATGTATTTAGTAGTATGTTTATGTAATATAAGGTTATGTACTAAAGATATGTGTAGAAAGTAGTATTTCTTTATGTATATATGTGTACTCATATGTATTGACACGTATTAATTAAGTTTACAAATAGTTAGTAAACAAAATTTGTATAGATATAAAGATATATGCATGTATAATTTATACTTATATTAATTGTATAATATATATAAATATACGAATGTACTTAATTAATACAAATTTTAATATACTATAGTAATAAATTAATAAATAAAGTAAGGTAATATATGTACATACACATATGCCGTGAATTTCAAAAAGAAAATAAAATAATTAATTTGTAAAATTTAATGAAATATAATAATAAATAGAATTATATACATTTATAAAAAAAAATAGGAAAAATATTAAAATTATGTATATTTCGGAAATGACATGTGGCACTTAACCTTGTTACTACGTTAACATATAATTAATTTTAATTAAATTCGTAATTAAAAAAATAATAATAAATTAAGTAATTGAAAAATTATTAAAATAGTAAAAATGAATTAAATGGGTATTAACCTTAAAAAATAAAAAAATATGTAAATTATAATTAAATAAACTCAAAAATAAGAAAATTATAGAATATAAGAATTAGATATTTATTAAATCAAAAATATGCAAAGAAAAGCTAAAAATAATATTTTATAATTATTTAAGTCGAAATAATGAATTTTATAATATTTTTACATCTTAATAGAAAATGTGAGTTACAATGTCCAAAACAGACTCTATTATAAGTACGAGAAAATACATCTGAAAATGATTAAAATGGACTTTAAGTTCATAAAAATCAGAGTTAAATTGAAAAACTTATATGCGATTAACGAAAAAGTTCGAATCGAGCATTTCATAAGAATAGATAACTAATTTAAGTAGTCAATACCAAATATATGAATAACTTAGTTATTCTACTGAGATACTCATTACTTTTTATATTCCCTAAATGTTAAGTAATCCTGATGTGGATACTGACCTATTAAGTGGATTATTACAACTGTTAATAGACTCATTAACTAAGTGAGTACTCCCAATAACTCTATACTTATTTTGTGCTTATAATTAGTGCACTTAAAGCAAATATTAATAAGTTGATGCATAGGGGTTTCAGTTATGCATATGCTTGAATATTGGTTTTATGTTGTGTAAAAATGTTATGAAACATAATAGTTTAATAACTGGCTGCTTAACTTATTACTACAAATTGAATGGTTTGTTAATATTGGTGGATCACCTCATAAATTGACTTAATCATATTTGACTTAACCTAAATTAAATGGATCATACATAAGCACAAACATTGCATATAATGTTTTAGCCGTCACCTCACGTAGTTGGTAATGAAGGGTCTTATAGAGATGTGATTCTCACATGATTGGATTAGTGTAGTGTAGGAGCATTGGTACAACATGACCTTACCCTTGGTTTGCGGGTTTACTTAGAGCTAGAGTCGCTAACCATAAGTAGCTAGGGATCGAGTTTAGAGACCATTGCTGTAGGGCGTAAGCATGGATTATGAGGGTCACCTCATCTCCAAACTTGAGAATTTCTATATTACTAGACTTTTGGAAATAAAAACCTGTTTATGAAATATGGAATTTATATACATATATATATAGTTAAAAACTCAAGTGCTAGAACTCGGTTGTGATTGGTGCCAATGTATCTTCAACCCTTACTTCAGAGGGCATTAAATCCGATGTTGTATGCAGCACCTATTAACTGCATATATTGTTTGGCATGTTGCTTGTTCATGCATTCATATGTCTGTTATTTAATTGTTTGATAACATGCTTGACAGTATAATAAGAGGGATATCTCACTAAGCTTATGTAGCTTACTTCTCAATAGTCTTCTCTTGCAGGTTGTTAGATAATCGGGTAAGGGTTAAGAGCTGAGTGTTGAGTACCAACGTTGAAATGCATAGAAGTTAGAATTTAAAGGTAGACTATGTAAACAGTTGGAATCATTACATATAATTATTAATACTATATTTAGATTTTATAATTTTTGTAAGTTTAAGATTTAAAACTTTACTATCTAATTTTATCGTTTAGTAGAAGATAACGATTCTCTGTGGTTTTGAGAAATTGTGAAATATTAGATATCCTTAGTTTATAATATGATAAGTTTATAAATTAAAAATTTGAAACCCTAGTTCTTGTCACGCCCCGAAGCGGTAGAGTCGTAACAGCCCCCGCTGTGTAAACCACTCTAAGATAGAAGTTGGCCTTACAACCGCTATCTTAGACCTGATCTACACAAGGCGTCCACGACTAACCCGCTTTGAAGGAAACAGTTTGTAATTTATATAAATCATTTCTCTAAGAAAGTGAGGAAAGATATATATATTATAATACAGCTATTACAATTAAGGTTTACAAGATTTCTCCGTAATATATTTCCTAGTTATTACATTATTCAAAAATGAAAAGTTCTAAAGTAAAAGCTTAAACCTTAAAAATATATATTTATTCTTCACATGCTTTTCCTCACTCCCCA